>CM057154.1:32543368-32620679 GCA_029962745.1 Echinometra lucunter | reverse complement strand
AGAAGAAAGAGAAAGTTATGTTCATAAGGGTGCACTGTCAGATTATTGTAGTTGTTGTAATTCCTATGTATGAACATATCTAACCCACCCACACATTTCTATGTATGAAATAAGCTATGCATTCTCTGATTCTTGTGATAACAACGTTGAGTGCATGCACCAAAGATCAGCTGTTTGATCAGAGAGACAACTAGTATCTCACCCCAAGCCCTAAATGCACTTGTGCATAGTTGAGGATCAGAGATATGGCTTTTACCTGTCCCCACCGGAATGCAGTCAACAATAATGTCATGAGTTAACCATAGAAAGAAAGTATAGACCTATTCAGTTTTAAAACACTGTATCTGATGTCAGTCATAATGAGGGGGGAGGGGGGGGGGGGGGTAAACGAAAAAAAAAACAACCCCAAAACATCCAAACCAAATGGATCTATTGGCCAAGCATCTGATATTATTTTAGGAGAATTCAGAATGAATGAGGTTTTTTTTCATCATGTGGCAGCTTGCACTTACATTAAAAATATGATTAGCAATCTATGAAAATCAGCTCTGTATTCCTTGAACCATGATTGGTGGTGAGGGTTAAGTTTGCATTGGTTTAAACTTGAGATTAGGATTAGGATTAGATAGAGGGTTAGAATTGGGATTAGAGCTACAGTAAGGGTAAGTTGAAAATACAGGCCTAGAGTAAGGCTTTGGGAATATTAGAGACAGGGGAACATATATGTATAAGGAAACATTTAGGGACAAGGGAATAGTGGTATGTATCTAATATTTTCATATCTTAAGAGAGAAAGAACCATGTTTACTCACATATGATAGTTTGTTTAAATCGAGAATGGTAATAGCTAGCTCTGTGTTTAATATCTATAAGTTAATGCTAACCTGGCTTTCCATAGATGAATGGAGATTGTTTTGCTCTGAAATGAACATCTGCTTATCCACAACAAGCCTTGCTTCACCTTAGGCCCCTCCGCTATACATGAATCATATATAACTATTTGCATTATATAATGAATATCTATTATTTCAGAATTTATGATTTATATGGGGTATTTTTACACAAAATAGACTGGGGATTGGCTTTATGTATTTGAAAACGTCTTTCACATGCAAATGAATATTTTGTTTCACAATGCATTGAAATTGAATTTGAAATTGAATTTTGTTTGAACTTATTACACATCAGATAATAACACATCTGAGAGATGTAGCTATTCATGCCATATACTATACTAAGACACCCTGCCTGATTGCATTGTATAGAATCCTAGGCCCCAAACATTTGTGCCATCACAGCAGGTTCTGCTCACATCACTGTGGGTTTTCATAGCTGCTGTCTTAGATCTGAAGGCTACGTATTAATTATATACCTACATAAGTTCATCAACAGAGATAGGAATAAAGTGTTTGTGTATTTGTGTGTAGAAGATTTCCCTGACTTATTGAAATGTATCCTATTTTCGGTCCCTCATTTGGAGCTCTGTTTAACACACTTGCAAAATACTTTTTAAAAATCCACACAGGGCAATATGAATACCCCAATTATATTCCATTGAAATCATATTTGGATTATGCAATGCATTCTTGTTATATCTGCACAAAATCTAATGGACTGTTGAAATTGCCTTAAGTGATTTTTTTTAAAGTCATAATGATCATGTTATTTCTATGTAGTAGAACTTTGATGATAGTTGTATAACATTTCTTAGGAGAATTTGCTTTGATGGTTTCGTCTGGTAAGCTCTTGGGTCTAACAGACAAATTTCATTTCAGAGTCACAAATTCAACTTCAGTACATAGGTAAAGAGATGGAAGTGAAGATATTAAAGAACTTAGAGCATTAACCTGTTGACAGTTTCATTTTCATTTATTACATGATTCTGAAGGCTTTGAGTCTGAGTTATCTAGGGCCATATGTATCTGAGGGGATAAGGAGGAGTTGTGGAAACTATTCCAGCAATCACTGTAGAGACTATCATTGTCAAATCAGCCTGATGATCGTTGCTTGTGATGATCACTTAAACACATGACAATTCTCCCAGACAGTTTCTCTCACATCATAGCCCTTGATTGGATGTGCCGACAGACCAGGCCTTAACGGGCGGGGACTCGTTGGTTGTTTGCTATATCAGACCCAATTATAGTTGATACTCATCTTTCCTCTATTTAATGTCAGATTGTAGATCAGGAGAATTTTGCCCTTGAGCATTTGATCTGGATTCCTGAATTCAAGAATGATATGGATTAGTATTCATAAGTTTGATATTATTGATTGGATTAATGATGAATTCTGTTAAACCAGTTTTTATTGATATTTTTGTTTGGTTATTGTTGTCTTTTGGATTTAAAAAAATGGTTTGGGGTATTTTTAAGTCTTTAGGCTCCTGTTTTTATAGAGCAATACTCTTATAATTTCTAATGGTGAGGAATTTTGATTTGTCTTATGTACTTTATGCACTTCTTGCAAAATGTTTGTGCATTAATCATGAAAATTCAAAAGGCATTATAGTGCATTTGAAAGCTTGTAACAAATAAAGAATATGAATGCAACAACCAATATCCCTTTTTGTCAAATTGAAATATTTGCATTTAAAGATAAAGAAAAACAATGAAAATAAGAAAACTTATGCTACCTTTAACCTTAACTTCAACAGTATACATGTACCTTCATATTTCATGAGCAATGTATTTGTTGAAAAGTATTTATTTATTTTGTACTATATGATAGTGACCTTATTTCAAAATTTTCAAAATTGTTGTTTATTGGTTTTTGCATAATTATAAACTCTTCAAATATACATTTATTCAAACACTATAAGCTTTGCATAGTTTAAAACACTGTTGAATTTTACTGTTACGAAAATCAGTACTACAGAATGATTTATATAGGCCTGCCATTGAATTGTCATTGGAATACTACATTAATTTGTTTTTTGTTTGTTTGAAATTTATTTCTGGGTTCAACATGTTCAAAATAATACAATATAACCAATTATTACAGAGATTTTTATACATATACATTTTAGACACATGAATTTACAATTTATTTCTCAATAAAAAAAAGTATATGGAAAATTATTATTTAACGGAATTTCAGAACGCAGGAGACCGTCGTCATGAGCGATCTGCTTGATGTTGACGACGGCCTCAAGTAAGAAGTTAAGGTCAGTAGCACATTGTTCGAAAGGGGTATGATTCCCCTTTTCTGAATGTGAAGTCAGACAGGAAATCTTCTATAGTTACGAGAGAATGACGCATCTTCATGCTATGCTTTAATTGTAAACATTGCAGTGCCTTTGCTTTATGGAGCAATGCATGTTTTGATATCAAGGGTAGTAAAAGTCAAGATGGCTATTGATGATCAATTGGAGAACAGCTGATTCACTCTTGACATGTACAAGTGCTGTCTGTGACTTTGGGATATAGCTTGATTAACCCATTCGTGACAGGAATTATTTAAAGCCTAATTTGATCAGCTTTTATTCTTCAAATTGGCAACACCAACATTTTTATTTTATTGCTACATTTTTCTTATAAACCGTCATGTATCTGAAATGAATATAAATTGACAGAAATTATGATTAGAAGTCAAAAAGTTGCCAATTTGCAGGGGAAAACGGTGATTTTAAACTTTCTATTGCATTGTCAATTTAAGGATTTTAATGCTTATTTTCCTTTAAAAAAATTTCAGCATCAAACAATGAATATTGATGCAACCAAAAATGGGCAAAGTTTGTGTAGAATTTTTTGCTCTTTCTGCTCATGTATTTGGTATGATTTTTAAGGCTCTGCATCAAAAGATATTAGGCCAAACCACAAAATGTGGACCTTTGTCACGAATGGGTTAAAATAGAACCCATTGTTTACATTCTACAAAGTTCCTCCATGGGTGAACCATGAATAATGCTATGTGTGCATCATCTTTAATCAGATAGGATACAAACTTAATTTTTTTACCTCTCTCATTTAAATCAATGATCATATTAAGATGTACTAGATATAACTGACATGATAGTGTCTTAAGTTAATGATTCTGTCTGATTTGAAAGGCAACAATATGTAATTGAATCAATTAGTGATAATTTGGTGTTGTTATTGAAGAAATTGGATATTATTTCCCTTATGTTTATTTACATATTAGAAGCTTCATATAATATGAATATGTTGGTTTATATCAAACTTTGGTTATTATTTTTTTCATGTAAATAGCATTAAGATTTGGTTTATGTCTGAATTTTAAAATTCATATTTTTAGTTGATTTTTAGTTAGTTTTGTTTTTCAGTGGAAAGGTGCAAATTGTCAGGAATTTTTCAAAAATCAAATGCTGTTTCTTTAATGATTTTTTTTTCTAGACCTAATATTTTTGATGGATTTTTAAACTTTTGATTTTCCTTCTTTCTTGTTAACATTGCTAGCTTACATTCAGTTTGTGGGTTCATAGATGAGAGCCATTAAAAAAAGATGGCACTGCTTTAAGATGTGTTTGTTTTCTCTCTCTTTGCCTTAGATTTAATGACAGTTTCAACATGAAAAAGTTATGCTACGAAATGTAAACATATCATGTTTTAAAAGCAAGACCTGCATCTTGAAGCCACAGTGAACTGAACTGGCGCTTACATAGCTATGAAATGATGTATTTACAACAGCGCCAACTTATGGCTACTCACAACCAGAAACTGTCTTAGAAACATTACGCCCTTTTTGGCTTCTAGTGAACTACCTTAGTCTGAATAAATTTACATTTTTACAGATGGGTCTCAAAAATAAAGCTCGCGTTGATCAGAATGGTGCATGCTGGGAGAAAAAACGGGACAGAATCAGTAGTTCAGGACTGAGATGGCGCTATTTTGAAATCTCATACAAGGGCGCCAGTTCGCTCTGGCTTTAAGCTAGGTCTAACTCTGTGCAGCATATAAGATATACTATGACTAAGATAAATCATAGATAGACACACGCAGGCCAATGGTAAAGTTGTTAGAGGTTGGAGACTAAAATATGTTTTTATTTGTTTCTACAGATATAATGACTATATTCACTATTTCTTCTTTTGTAAAAAACTGGAACTTGAATTGGATTTGATTGTACAAAATGTAAACGTATCATGTTCTACAACAGAGACCCCTAACTCGAGCTAGTTTTATAGTAACTCCTTGATCAAACCCTGCAGAGCAAATTAGACTGACTGCCATTAAGATAAAGCATAGTTTAGCACACACTGTGGATTGAGAAGGTTAAGGGTTGTGAGCTGTGAAGCAAATGCCTTAGATTCCGGACACGCAAGGATAACAGGAGTGACATGGCGGGCATCCCCCCATCACATCAAATGTCATAGATATGCATTGAGCTAAATATCCATATATCCTATACTCTATGATTGTCTTACTAGATTTAGTTTGTGTGGTTAGATATAACGATATTATGTTTATTTATATTGTTATATATATATATATATATATGATCATTTCTCATTTATATTATATATAAATATTATCTATCTATAAATATTTGATAACCCTTTTTTTTGGGGGGGGGGTTCTGAGAAAAACAAATGGTATGAAGTATTTCACAAATAAAATAGTTGTGGGAAAAATCTCTGCAATTTTATTAAAATTTGTAATACTAGCTTTGTGCAATCAATAAAACATCTTTTTAGGAAATACATATATATGCAGAATTTATTGACTGTGGTGAAATGGGTTTGATTATTTTACAGTAATTATTTGAGTCCCAAACAATCTGTATATCTGGTATGGCTTTTCTCTATTATTAAAGTTGAATGCTTATGTGCCAAATGAATTGTAAAATCCGAATATACAACTAAATGAATATAAAAATCTATTGATTTTGTACAAGATGAAATATATCAGCATTCTTAAAAGTAACCTCTTGGACAAAATTAAGACCCATTAGAAGAAACCTACCTAATGAAAGAAAGTCCAGTAATATTCTAGAAGGTTTTTCTTTGAAGTATAATGATCCGGGATACATGTATATTGTTCTGTATATTTTCTTTGCTGCACAGTGCAAATTCTGTTTACAATATGTCCATTACTTTTGATATATTCACTTTTAGCATATCTCAGAGCTGAATAATCAGAGCTTATGTAAACACTCCTATTCACTTTTTAGAACTCATAATTGCCAGCTATCGCAGTCATGTATATTATTAATTAGCTGTGATGTACTTCTTCTTATAACATACATGTATTCTGCATTGATAGAAACCTTTCAGAGTATAATACAAAGCACACACAGGCTTGCCTGACCTTTTTTCTTCTGGTAAAAATCAAAAAATTTTCTGTATGGAAGCAATTAAAAATTTTCATGTAGTACACCCTTCTCATAATCATTATCAGCTTGTTACCAAGTTGGATGAAGATGAGGTTTTACTGGCAGCAGTGACTGGAGTTGATGGATGGTGTATAGTGGGTTGAATACTTGGTAGGGCAAAATGGACGCTCTCCGATTACAGCCAAGAGATCAGAAGGGAGCCAAGATCCATATCGTTGCAAAGCAGCTTGGGAAGGGCTGTATGCTTTTAGATGCATATACCAGCATGAGTCATGCTATCAAATAAAAGTGTATTTGTTTACTTTTATTTGACATCACAGCTTTATGACGTCTAAGAATAGTTAGCGATGAAAGTTCAAGGGAGCTGCCATGTTGTTTTGTTTTAGTTAGGATGATGGGTCTTAAATTGTTTTTGAGAGATAGCTTTAGCTTTCATTGTCATGAAATTTTTTCTATTTCTAATGGCAACCTGCCAAGATGTCATTAGCGTTATACATACTGTCATCAAAACATCGCTCTCCATACATTATTTGCTGAGAGCAAAAAAGATGTTATCTCTATACTTTTACTGTGAGTGGATGTCTTTATGGCTCTCAACAGATGAAAAAGATGCATGGAAGTTGCAGTAGAGATGGGGTTTTTTTTGCACTGTTTAAAAGAATGAAGTTCACTAAGAAAATATTCCCTACTTTGCTTGTATGTTTAAGTGCTTTTTAGAAGATACTTTTAGAAACAAAAGTGAACTTATCTAAAGTCATCTGGGGCATTCAAAGTGATTAATTACAGCTATGATTGCATTTTGAATGAAATGTGTACTGCTGAGTACACTGAAGTATCAATATTCACCCCTCCTGATTATTCCTGTGAATGTAGTGGCACAGTTAATTTGTAGCAGGAGACTGAAAGGCATAGAAATTCCCACTTTGAGAACTCCAATTTTTCTTTGACACTAATTGCTTTGATGTTTAGGGTGAGAACTGACACAGAAAATCCTGATTAAGTCAAAATGAGTTCTTTTTGGCTGACTATTTCACCATGACACTTATTGTGATTTATTAACACTAATCAGTAAATGAAGGAAATTGAAGTATGCACATTCATGGGGGAGCCATCTGATTTGTAGATCATGATACTATCCCTGATTTTGTTTAATAATTACTAAAAAAAAACCACAATTAGAAGCAGAACATTGAATGAGAAAGAGAGAGAGAGAAAGGAAGAAGACAGAAAGGGAGAGAGATAAAGAGAGAGAGCAATAAAGAAAGAGAAAAAGATAGAGATAGGGAGAGAGATAGGGAGAGAGAGAGAAAGGGAAAAGAGGTAAGAAAAAGAGATACACGGTAGGAAGAGAGAAACAGGGAGAAAGGTGGCAGAGAGAGAGAGAGAGATGAGATAGGGACATGGGCCCTGGGATGGGCAAGGAGGGGATTCAGTAGAGTGTCAGAGACTTTCCAAGTAACACTTCCTGCCTGGATGTTGAGGTCATCCTGGGGTACTTTTCTTGGAAAATACCCCAGGGTACTGTGTTTCGGGTTTGGTCTTGTGACATAGGGGCAAACATACACAAGGTCATGTTTGAGTGTGTGTGTGTGTGTGTGTGTGTGTGTGTGTGTGTGTGTGTACTGTGCTGGGATGTAGAAACTCACCATGCATAGCTGTAGATCTAATGTTTATGATTGTCTTTGGCCAGTGCCAAGTTGAAAAAAAAATCATTAGAAAGAAGCTATTAAATTGGTATTCCCAAAAGCATAATTTGGGTGTTTTTTCTAAAAAAAAAAATAATATCATAGGCAATCTGGACTAAATCCAAGTGACATCCAAATTAATGTTTATCTTACAAAGATATGAACACATTGAAGGCATTTTTTTTTTTGGGGGGGGGGGCGCTAATTGTCCAAGTGAATTTAGATTTCCCAGCACAATGCTTAATTCAATTCTTGTAATACATATCTCCCCCCTCTCTCTCTCTCAATTATTTGTGATCATCTTTTTGTTATTTTTTCTTTTTTAAGCTCTTGTTTCTCCCCTCTCACTCTTGCCCGACATATTTTTCACCTTCACCATCTTACTTTGTCCTTCTACCCTCCTTATCCCATGATTTCCTTTATTTAGGAGGGGGTGGGGGTGGAATAAAAAAGTTGAGATTGAATCCCTTCAAAGGGCAAAAGTGCATAACTTATTTCCATGCAAATATGTAGCATCTCTTCAATCATTCCAGCTTAGCTGTTCATGTTTATAGAGCATAGCCACCCCCCATGATGAGATTTTCATCCATCTTCTTCTTATTGACATCAGACTCTGTATCAGTCTTATTAAGGTGACTGTAAAAGAAAGACCAGTGTCTTCATACTGCGAATGACTATCATCAAGACTAGTCTTGTATAGGACTGTACTATGTGATACAGACCAATGATATCTTGTCTGGTGATAACTGGAAATATGTTTATATGGTTACCATGGCCTTTTACTTGTGTTTTTGTAAAGTGATATTGTTATGTGGAGGTCAAAATGTTGAGTTGATGTAAGTATATAGCTGTCTTCTAAGATTTTTTTTTTTTTTTTAAATCAGTGAATGCAAAATCTTTAGGAATTTTGTGAATCTGAAAATAAAGACATTTGCAGTTTACATTTTGGGGGGCTAAAGTGTAAGACATCTTTTAATATAGATGGTAACTGAATGAAATAAAAGAAAATTGCATATTCATTTATACCCTTCCAGTGCCATGCTTCGTCTAATGTTTGGAATTTTCTTTTTTTTCATGTACAATGTGTTCCCAAATCATTGAAATACATGAAACAGTATGAACAATAAAGGGCTATAAGATTAAAAATATTTATGAATGGATGATTTGATAGGGGTGAAGAAAGGGTTCACTGCATATGACACATGATTGTATCTTAAAACATGATATCTTGGATTAAATGAATATTGTGGTAATCACTTTAAACTCTTGCTGAACACTTTTGTGACAGACATTCGAGGAGTCATTTTGATACATATCTATTTTCTCAGATAATGTATGTTGGGAAACACATTCTAAGAGTTTTGAAGACAGGCTAGATGGTGCTTACCTGCTGTTCTGTATTAATCATGCTGTGTCTATCTAGCCTGAACATGTTAATCAGGAGTGAGAACCAGTGTTATTCTGACAGATTAATAACACTATCGACATGTGATGGGCGGAAGCGAAGGGCTAAGAGAGAGAGATAGAGAGAGAGAAAACAGAAAGGGTAGAATAAATATGAATTAGACAGTGTAACAAGGAAGAAAGAGAAAGAAAGATGTATTAGATGCAGGTGAGAAGAGAGGGAGAGAGAGAGAGAGAGAGAGAGAGAGAGAGAGAGAGTGTGTGTGTGTGTGTGTGTGGGTGCGCATGTGTGTGTGTGTGTGTAAGAGGAGAAAATTATAGAGGATAAAGAGGAAGGAGAGATGGGTTGAGAGAGATAAAGATATGCATGAAGAAAGACAGACGGATACAGAGAAGGAGAAAGCAAATGCTACAAATAGAGACACTTAGAGATTATTTCATTAAACACTAAGTTGGTATGATGTATGATCTATTGTACATAGCTATGTCAGATTGATGACTAGGGGATGGGGAAGGAAGGACATATTTACAAATGGTTTACATCAAAGATCCATTCAGACATTCCAATTAAGTAAGAAAACTGGCATTACTAAATTATCCCTTTGTAAAAAATTATAAACCTCGTCACTTCCTAATTTCTTCTATTTATCACCATGTTGCTTCCAAATGAACTTGAAATCTCCCAAGATTAATTCCGTAGCCATTAGGGAAGTGTCCATAGTATCTTGTCAAAGTGCCTCACCAACTAGACGAATGTTCCATGGCACTATGAGGAAAATGGGGATACATTTTGATACACTGCCCTCATACATCATCATGATCCTCCATTAAGAACATAAGATCTATGATGGTATGTGATGGTATTTTATTGGGCTACTCCAAGAGCCGGATGCCGGCAACTGTTGACAGTGCATTCACTCTGTACAGACAGTTCCAAAGTAGTCACAGGGATTCCTACCCCTCTTTCTCCCCCTTGTGATTTGCTTTTTAAGAGATATTTTTGTGTAAATCAACACCCAAAATATCCAATGATATTTCAGCAGATATTTTGGTGGGTCGGGAGGTGTGCCCCTCCCCCCTTGCTAGATCCTGCTTTCATCCCTTCTTTGCTAGCAGTTGAAGCCATTTGCTTTGGATATTGTCAGAAATGCAAAACATTTTCCTTTTGGGGGGATTTTTTTTAAAGATCACATTAATCTGTGAAGCCAGTATTAACCCTCATAAGAATGATACTTTAAAGAAAGAAGAGAAGGGTAGAGAAGAAAATAGGCAAGGGAGGAGAGAATGAGAGAGAGAGGAGGGACAGAAAGGGGGAAAGAAGACATAAATGATAATAAATGAAGTTTTTAGATAGGGAGAAAGAGGAAGAGCATGATGAGAGAGAGAAATATTATACAAATATTGACTGCTTTGAGGGGCATGGTTGGAACTGTAGTCCAAGGTGATCTCAAAACTGTACTATGTCCTGAGACGAAGTCGAGGGGCACAGTGCAGTCTTGAGATCACTGAGGAGCTATAGTTAACCATGACCCGAAAAATAAGCAGTCAATATTTGTTTTATATACCACATCCCACTTGATTTATGCTAAATTGAGGCATTAATATGAAGTACTACCGGTCAGAGAAAGTTTTGTTAAATTTTCACAATGTGCAAATATAGATACACGCGCAAGATATACTTTCGCGCATCCCACCCGGCCTACTTCTCTAGAGCTAGTGCGTAACAAACCATGTATTTATGTATTGTACACAGAGGTAGAACTATATGCCCAGTCAATAGTTTTTTTGCTATATGCCCGGCAGTCATCTAGCGGTTTCCATGACTACCCCTTTGACCAATCAGAGGCCTAGAATCTTAGAATAAGGTATATCAATGAATATTTATTTGCCTTAAAAAATGCCATTGACTAAAAGATATCATAATCTTGGAATTCCTTTTTTTGTTTAAAGATTTCCTATTTTTCTTGTTAATAGCTTTATTCATCATTTAACTACAATATTCTCAATTTTATTTATGTTTTGTTTTTGACAGAATTCAAATTTGAAAGACATCAGCATGGCCCCCATTGAACAGATAGAAGATGAAGCAGCCCTCGAAAAAATGGTAAGTAGATTTCTTCTGTTTGGTGTATTTATGATATCGCACTAACATGAGTTTTGTAAATGCGTTTGTTTATTGAATATTCCTATAAGACATTCTGTAGTGATAGAATATCTATCATCTTGCTGAAAATCAGATCATAACTCTCAAAACTAACCTATTGGAGAAGATCATTTTCAATTTCCTTTGCTTGATATAGCTACTGGATAGGTACCCAGATTTTTACATCATGTTTTATATTCACAAGGGAGATTTTAGACTTACATTTACAAGGAAAATTTTAGACTTAAGATTCAGTCTTTTCCTTTCGAGAACATCAAAAGAAATTTAGCTTGGTTTCATTTCCTGGAAACCTCTTCTTCCTAGAAGGTACCTTGATATGAATTAAGGCTTCACTGATCACACTCTTATGGGGTGTTGCAAGAAAGTTGCAATCGATTGCAAGCTGCAACTGATTGTCACTGGCCAATCAAAATCATTGTTGCTTGCATGTATTCTTAAAAGGGCACACCCTGAGCCAATCAGAATGGTTGTTTCAAAATTAGCAATTATTTGCAATTGATTGCAACCTTCTTGCAACACCCCATTAGAAATATGTGGCAGTCAGAACTTTTTTTGTCCCATATTGAGAACCTCCAGAAAAGAGGGGGCTATAAATGGTTCTTTATATTTTCAAAACCCCAAAAGGTTCTTTGTACAACCAATAATGGCTCAAAAGACCCCTTTGGAACCCTTTACAGAACATTTACAGGCTATTAATGGTTCTTTGCAGAACCTTTAAAAGTTCCAAATGCGGGGCAAGAAAAGGTTCTAAGTTTCTAAGAGTGATGAAGTAGGTCTCCTTATAACTTATCCTCCATCCATCTTGCATTTTGAAGCTAGAATTACACAGGGGTGGCGCTACATGGGGGCAAGGGAGCACCCCCTATGATTTTTCAAGTGATTAAAAAAGAAAAAAAGAGGAGGAAGAAAGAATAGCATGGGAAAAGAGAGGGCTGGGTCATGCAAATATTTAATAACCCTATTTTTTTTCATTTAAAAGGTAAATACATTTACCTACGGCTCATCTTGCCGCCCCATATCAAAATACCCTGGCGCCGCCCCTGAGAATACAATACACGCATTATTATATATGTGCATAGGCAGTAGAATTCTTGTAGACTATGTACTCCTTGGTGTGTTTTAGGTAATGGATGTCATAACTAGAGAATCAGCATGGTATATCTGGTTTGATTAATGGACATACTCTCAGCAGGATTGAAGATGAAATGAAATCAGTGAAGCATAAAGATGTAAGGCATACATGGCAGTGTCATACTCTCCATATACTTAAAAATGATAGCAGCATTTATATTTGGATGTATAGTCCCTTCTGGAATTTATGCAAAGTCATTTTCAGTTTAGCTATTTTTAAAATTTATAACTTTGTCATACATGTTTATTTTTTGTCAAGATAGAATAATCAAAATCTGTGTGATATTCACATCCATATTGTCCCCAGTCTTCTGAAGGGTTTGCCTTTGGAAGAGAAAAAGACCAATCTACATGGGGGTCATGTCTCTTGTTATGATGATTTAATTAACACCTTAGCATAACTTCACGAGCCTAGAGCCTTTTTATATCCTTCTCTTTCATGATGGAATGTTTAATGAAGCATAGAAACCATGCTGGGAGGATGTTCCGCCCACTGATGTTTCTAAACATCATGGAGACTTGAGATTGGGATGGAGTGGTATGAATGGCAGAGTCACATACTTACTGGTATCCAAATACCTACCTGTCCCCCTCCATCCATCCCTTCTTGCCCTCCTACCAGCTCATCAACACATGTTCCTGATTGATATCATGGTATTAAAGGCCTTGGAATTCATATGTCCAGCTTTGGAAATTACTGTGGGAAACTTCCATCATGTTCTAGAAGGGTCCAGCTTATTTTAAGCAAAGAGATAATAATACGACAGCACAAATGAGTAAACACATCTGTCCCGCCCAAGAAAATTTACTGGCCCGTGAGCGCACCTGCGCCAAATCGGTTTTCTCGCCCCAGCTACGCAGACATAGAGGGCAGGGGTGTGCTGAAGCCGAGGTGAGTCTAAATGCAAGTGTTGGGTCGCTCGACTTAACACTTTAAGGTGAGAGGTGGAGAGATGAGTTTGATGAGGAGTGGAGGGGAAGGGAGATGTGGTTACCTCTAGAGGGGTGGATATATAGGATAGTGGTATCGGTGATGATGTTTGTGATGTTGTGGACTGATGCTCATTTGGTTGTTCTATCTTACTAGTTGGAGGAAGCCACAGAGTTTGATGAGAGGAAGAAGATCAGATCCAGGCTAAGGGAAGTTAGGAAAAAGAAAAGAGGTAAGTCATATTATTCATCATCTATTCATTACTTTCTTTATCATGTAGAAGTAATTATTACATCAGAATGCCTGACATTAATGACTTTCTGCCTGCTTCGTTTATATTAAATTAGTTAACATGTATATGTATGATTGTGACATTAACAATACACCATATAACTTAATTGAATGTCAATTTTGTTGAGAAGAATATATGTATATTTGTCTGTTAGCATGAGTATAATTGGTCACTTTTTCTTGAATCATTATATCAAAAGACTTTCCTCCTGTACAGACAATTTGAGATTTGAAGATACAGTGATAGTTAGCTCATTTATTGTAACATTAAAAACCTTGCACTTCCACATTTGAAACCACTTTAATTGTTTGTTCTCAATCACTACCAAATTGGCAACATTCCATTCCCCTATGCAGACGAGAGAGAGCAAAAGGCACAAGAGCAGGAGCGGGCTTTTGAAGAAAAGATGCACAAACTAGAGGTGGAGTCTGCCCAGCAGAGAATGAGGGCTGTGGGACTACATGTCCAGACACCAGGGGAACGCAGCAAGACAGTGACGGAAACAAAAGATGATGGTAAGACAAAAACAGTGGTGGAAACAACCATGCGAGACTCAGGCAGCTCTAAGAGTGTACAGATGACTATCATGAGCAAAACTGAAGGTGATAAATACATTCCAAAGATCTATTCTTGGCTTGTTTTGTTGTGGTTTTGCTCCCCACCTATTTGGTGTTTCAAGATGGTCATGCCTGATTTGTTGCAACTAAAATATTACTTTTGCTGAAATCATTCATCTAAAACTAGAATGTTCTCCATGATACTAAAAACACCCTCTCCAAAACTAAAGGTGTCTTGATATTTGTGGTTTCATTGTTTTGGATTACTCCAATTATGTCTCCATTTCATTTGTTTTTAATCAAGGAATGTATATAATGGTACATTACTGTATGTAAAAATTATTTATTAACTGATGTTTTGTTTTCATAACATGTTTGAATTTGCAATGCAAATGATTTTTTTCATTTCCTTTTTCATTGAATTTCTTTAAGAATTAAGGCATTTTGAAAGTTCTGTATTTTGTTTGCACTTCCTGTAAATTTAGTTTCTACATTTTACTAAGGTATAATCCATCTTTAGGATGTTGAGAAAGAGCCTGTGAAAGATCATGGGATTTTTTTTTTTTTGCAAAGAAGGAATTAAGTTTACAACAGCAAAAAACAGCTTACATCCAGAATGACTTTTCCTGGGAAGTTGCAATTTTTTATTTGATCAGGTGTAAAATGGCACGCAACCATAAAAAGAAAGTCAATGTAGCAAACATTATCTGGCCATGATACCATTATTCTGGGACAGCAACTTTCATATCTCCATTCATAGGAAACTACCCCTTGGTAACATCCCCCTACCTGTTCTCCTCGACACCAACCACTGGACCTTTGACCAATTATCCCTTGTAGAGAGAGGGAGGGGGAGAGAGAGAGAGAGAGAGAGAGAGAGAGGGGTAGAGAGAGAAAGATAATCTTCATTAGATCTGAATATAACTAACAAGTAAAACAAGATGGACAGATACGAAATATGTGATTGTTCAACTAATTCAGGAGTAGGCCTACAAGAACTTAACACCCATCCGAAAGTCTTGTTGAATTAACAGTGGTTTTTTAGTGTTTCCATCATTACTCTCACATACCTAAACCATGAAAAGTTTCAATAATTCACCACATCTCACAAGAAAAAAATCTTGAATTTGTCAGTTGTAATGAAATAATTTGTAACCTTTAACTCTGAACAATTGTTGATTTCAGCTTGTGATTCTATTCTCTTATATCATTTTACTGTTTTCTTTTTAAAGTTTAATTTCTTTTCCAATTTTGTGCTGTTTGTTGGACTTTTGAGATCATGATCCTTTTCATTTCAAAGTAACATTTTTTTTCTTGTTTTCAGATTATTATTTGATTCTTTTCTGATTTTGTTTATTTTTTTTGTTTTGATGTTTATCATTTGTAGTGGATTTTTGTTTTCACACTTACTTCATAGTTAATTATATCTCCCCACTCTTTGATCCCTAAATACTTTCTCTCCACATCCTTGTTATTTTAATTCTCTCTTTTTCTTCTCCTGTACCTCACCTCTCTCCCCCTTTTTTTTTTTACCATTTCTACCTTCTTGTGTCCTCCAGTGTGTCCTTTTCCTTGCCCTTTCTCTTTCTAATCACCTTCTTTTCTTCTGTTTTCCTTCATCATTATTATCATCATTATTATCATCAACACTATCATCATCATCATTTTTATCAACACCATCATCTTTGTTATCATTAACATTGGCATCATCATCATCGTCATCATCATCATCATCATCATCATCATCATCGTCATCATTTTTATCAACACCATCATCTTTGTTATCATTAACATTGGCATCATCATCATCGTCATCATCATCATCATCATCATCATCATCGTCATCATTTTTATCAACACCATCATCTTTGTTATCATTAACATTGGCATCATCATCATCGTCATCATCATCATCATCATCATCATCATCATCGTCATCATTTTTATCAACACCATCATCTTTGTTATCATTAACATTGGCATCATCATCATCGTCATCATCATCGTCATCATCATCATCATCATGATTGTCATAATTATCTTGTCATGATTGTCATAATTATCTTGTCATGATCATGATTATGATCACTATCATCACAGTCATCATGATCATCATCTTCATCTCCATCACTATCATCATCATTATCAGCATCATCATTATCATCATCATCATCATCATCATCATTATCAACATCATTATCGTCATCATGGTCATCATTTTCAGTGTCATCATAAACAAACACATTATCATTATCATTATCAACATCATCATTACTATATTATCATATTGTACAAACACTAATGCTCTTTTTGTCCATTTATTATCTAGATGAAGGCTTTAAATCACAGACCCTTCAACAGGAGTCCAAGTCCATATCTGTTGGTAAGTCAAGGAAATGATAGTAAAAACCAAAAACAAAATTTTGATTTCTTCCTCCATAATAGTAGAGGAGTATCTCAGCCTAATTCATGGTAAAGATAAGGGAATTAAATTTGATGATGAAACAATTTAAAGTGTTTTTCCATAGCATTGTTTAATATTCAAGTCAAACCCATCTTGAAATGCAGGGTTTGTGTAGTCTAATTAGGACTTCTAAAGTATAGCCCTGTTCAGAAGTACAATGCTACTCTAAATGATAAAGATACTGGAACAAAGTGAATGCTAAAGTGAATAGTTGCACTAAATTTAGGCTCTTGCACATTAATGCTGTGTACATCATAATGTACAGTTTTGAATGGGTTCTGTGCTATGTCATTTTATTGTGCTGCAGCATTGTGGGTCTTTTAAGGTGGATTAATGTGTTATGTCTGAACACATCTTAATGAAGCTTAGGAATGGCATACCTTTATATAGGAAGCAAATAGACCTATCACTCAAGAACTATGTCCATAGAGATAGCATAGCTATCTGTGTTAAGCACAGATTACAAAGATGATTGAGTTTTGATGCAAGTGTATAGTAGTATAGCACGTCCTATAGTGTTGCTGTTCCCCCTTGTTTGACACCTGGCATTTCATAGGCCAGCAAGGGAGGCATCTGATCACACGACCCTCTCAAGAATTTGGTTTTCAACTTTTAAAGTATTGCTGTAGCTTCCAGGTGAAATAATGAATAAGACCCTCATAGATTATGATGAAAATAATTTTTTTTAAAATCTTCAATCTTCAAACATTGTTTTATTTTGCAAATTACACACACTATTAAGGGACCGCTATTTTAAGTATCATATTTTTGAGGCGATATAAAGTATGCCATAAGCTGCACTTCATATTTTTTATTCCAATGTTTTCAAGAGTTTGAATTCTTCTGGTCTAGTCATACATGTCAAATTTTAAACTTGACATGTTTATTAATCATTGTAATGAATAATTTTCTGCAGTGATGATATGAAGAAAAAAATAACTTATCTTTATTTTGATGAAATGTAACCTCATTGGTGAAGTATAGAGGAAAAAAATGTTATCTTTAAAAAGGAAAATTCATAACTTGATGCATTTGGGAAGGTATTAATGATGTTACACATTGAAGGTCAAAACATTAACCTTAATTTGCTAAGGCTTGTAGACAGTTGAGTGAAACTGGACTCTGATTAAATATCTCTCACAAGTCTTATTGGATTACACTTAAAAGATGCAGACAGCGTAATCAAATCGCTGTTTGGATAGTAACATGTTTTTGTCTGTTAGCTGGGTGATTAGCCAAGAATAGCAATGACACAAGACCCCACCCCACCCCACCCCACTGTTTCCCTCATCCACCCCTCCCACAAGACCAACCTAATTAACCTTATTAATTTCTTCCATGTTGTATCATTAATTACACCTTCCTACCATGCCGATCCTTCTCTTCCTTACCCCACTACCAGACAAATTGCACTCTGCCCCTATGTTTTAGGGAATTTGTTGGAGCTGCCCATGATGTGTTCTTACCTCCCCCCCCCCTCCTCCTCCCACTCTCTCTCCCCCAGCCAAGGCCAACTGGCAGCCCACATACTGTCATCTGTATGCCAAGGCATGTTGGGTAACTCGTGAAATATTTGGTAGGGTTCTAGGATCAGGTGATGTGAAGGAAAGGGTGAAAGCTCTATTAGATAGTAATTCATCATTATTATCTGACATCCTTGTGTGATGAGCAGATATTGTTCCACTCCTTCATTCATTTATGATATGTTAGGATGTACAGTAGTTAATTGTATTCATCAGATTTCTTCTACAAGGACCAGAGTTTCCTGTCCTTCCCTTCTCTCTCCTGTCTCCCCCCTCATTGTACATCCCTCTTTGGTATCAGCTTTCTGGCTCCCATCTTCCTCCCCCAGTGATCTATTACATGCCCACCCCCTTCTTAACTCCATGACCCCGGAATCTCCTCTCATCTTAGCCAAAGAGGATGCTTCAAGATGGGATGAGTTAAGCTGTGAGATGCTGTCATCTTTCTACCAGTGATACCAACCAAGCCAAAGTTGGTGCAAGGAATGCCGTGTCATTAAGGCCGTCCGTCGCAACCGTCACCTCGGGCCTCAACATCCCACCATCTTTGTTTGAAAGTCAGATTTGATAGCCGCCAGACTTTCTTACGTGGATGTGCACTGGCCGGAACGGGGTCCAGCGAGAAGAGTGGCGATTGACGAATTTGATAATTACCCCCCACCTTCATATTTTTCCAACGGTCACATTGAGTATCATATTGTTGATATTGAAGTGACCCCAAACTTCTGTCATCTTTAAGCCCTGAGACGCCAAACGGATCTCAAAATCTTTGGATTTATAAAGGATTTATCATTCTCACATTCCTGACGGGAATTTACTTCAACATTTTTCTTCGGTAGGACCTGGTGGTAGCAGCTCAGTCACGATGTCGAAAACAGTCTCCAGTTCGTCGTCATCGTCGACGACGACGGAAAAACCGAAAGGAAGACGTAAGTCATTTTCTTATTCTATATTTAGACTACATGAATAAGAAACTTATTTGTGAAATATTGACTTGTGAAAAAATTCCATCACAATTTACATTCAGTTTCATTGAGAAAATGATAAAATGATGTCTATCCTCTTTCATCATATTAAAATGATTTTTCAAAGAAAGTTACATGACATCTTCAATTTTATCAACCACTGACCTTCATTTCCTGTAAACAGAATTTGAATCAGATCACAATTTTTTTATTTCTCCACGTCATTTGAATCAGCTTCACAATTTGTTTATTTCTCCACGTCATTGCCCCTCATTATTTCAATTGTTCCTTTTCATACATTTTGTCAATTCTTGTTATCACCCACCTAGTATTTGAATGTATCTAAGTTTATTTGTTGATATTATCTGTTTTTGATCATTTGTCACATGTTGAATTCATTAAGACATGTGACCATTGCCCATGTCATGTGATCTTGATATCTCATACCCCTAGCTTCATTTACATCCTTTCAGTATCTTTCAGCGCAGAATCAGGTAAAAGTTCTTCATTCCCATTCTCTTTGTGTGTTTGTTTAGTAGAGAAAAAGATCAAATAGTCTTTCAGAATTGTTTACAAATACATCCCATCAGCTCAAAATCACCAGCAAGTCCAAAATAGGAAAACACATTGAATGTTTTATTTTAATCCATTCAGCACTAAGCCTGAAATAAATCGGGATAAGGTCTGTGGAATAGGCATTTTATACTGAAACCAACAGGGAATAGTTTATGAAGTAAAGTTAATGAATCATCTATTTTGGGGTATGAATTTGATAATTTTATAACTTTTATCATACCCAGATTTGAGCCATGGTTTTATGAGAAATCTGTTTTGTGATACTGTAAAAATTATATATATTTGTGAAGATAGAATATCTTTAAAGTACATGCACATTTTTCCAGAAAGTGATGACTGAAGTAGGACCAAGTAGGCCTGATGTTTGGTCAGTTTTAGAGTTGCTCTATAGAGGTTGATGGACATTTGAATAGACTGTTTTGTTCAACTACATCAATTGGAGATTAGTGAAGGCAAGTTCTTTAAAATCACCCTCTTTTTACAAATAACATTATTCATGACTGAAACAAGTAATGTAAGACTGAAAATGGGTTCACGTTAAAGTACTCTAAGAGAGTTATATCATTAGAAAAAGCTGAAAATATGTTGTTGAGAAAATATGCACAAACTGAGAAATTTGATTTTGGACTTCTTGGTGATTTTGAGCAAGGGATCACAGCTAGAGGCTGCTCTATGTGTACATGATAAGCTTAAAAGTTTTTAGAGAGCACAAAATGGCTATCCATAAGCTTGGAGTCCAGTAAACTAAGGATTGTAAACTGGACTTTTTATGCACTAGGCATAGTTTGCTTTTAGCACAATAGGTTGCAAAGAAAGTCGGAGTAGAAAAATTCAAATTAGCATGACACCAGGGCCCCGTTGCATGAAAATTACCATTAATGGTAGCCCTGCCATCAGTGATAACTATCATGGTAACATTGCTCAACAGCCAATCAAATTCAAGGTTTCCATGGAAGTTACCATTGGTGGCAAAGTTACCATCAATGATAGGTTTTATGCAATGGGACCCGGGTCATTCGCAGTATGAGGATCGTAAATTAATTTCAGGTTGTTTAATTTATGCATTATTGTATGTCTAAACATTGGCATTATGTCTTTGATTATACAATCTTCTATATTTTGGGTTTTTATGCATTTCACTTGAAACAAAGGTGTGCTGGAAATAAAACTGATGAATATGTTGTAGTTTTGAGCACAAATCAATGTCACTGTCATTAGATGTTTACTATCAAAATGAAATAGAATGAAAAGATGTGTCCAGAATGCAAACAATACTTACAACAATATGCATTTTGCATTCTGGATACAAAGTTTTGTGCCTCTGTGTTTTATTAAATGACCTTACAAAGCACATGATAAGCATACACTACTCTATTATGTCAAATTAGTTGTTATTTAGCTCTTCCTTATACCAAAAACGTATTTGACAACAATGAAATATTAAGTTATGTAACTTTGATTAACAGTTGCATAATTTGACTGCTAATATCCAGCTTATGAGTGAAAGACATATATTTGGCTGATAAGCTTAGCTTTTGAATTAATTTCCAGCAAACTTTTATTCTGTCTCCTTATGTGTGATGCCATGCTCATTCATGGAACTACATTGCATCATATTTTGTATTTGGTTGTTATTGACATGTATGAAGGAAATATGAGAACCTGCCTGGTTTGGATATTCTTTTTTTCAGAATGATTAAAACATGTGCAGGCTTATTTTACATTAAGAAGAATGTACAATGACATCTGGCTGAAAATGATAATTAATTGTTTGAAAAAGGCAATGAATTTTATTGTAAGTAAATGAATCATCGCTATTGCATCATGATTTAACTTGATAAGCATAATACATATGAGATGTGTTTCACAGGTTTTGACAGGAAGTATGTTTGAAGTGTTACTTCAAAGTGTATTTGCAGAAAATGAAAGATAATTTGAGAAGTTAAATGGAGACAAAGCAAAATGAAATTCACTTGATGGAAGTTTTAGGTGTGAGAAATAATTCTAGAATTCAGCAACCTTCATAATCAACATATAATGGAAGTCTTTTCAAATAAGAAAGTAACTTTTTTTTCCTACAATGCCATTCTGTTCTATTCCTTTATGTCAACATGTGAAAGACTGATCATTTGTATTTTGGATGATTTATTATAAAAAGTAATTTTTTCCTTCCTCCATATTGAATGATGATAACTGTTAATGTGCAATGCAAGTTGCTCTTTGGTATCATTTGAGTATTTGAGATGATGCGTTGCTATGGAGCAGTTGTTGCTATGGACACTGGAATGGTGCTTTCAGCAGAAATGCTGTTTAGATTAATACTGGTTCTTTTAAAATGTTTTATTGCTTGGTTTTGATCAATGGAAATTTGAATGATGGAAATAAAGACAAGAAAAATGACAAAGAGCATGATTAAACTTCATCTTAAGTTTGGGTATATATTAACCCATTAGATACTAAACTGGAGATAACTCAGGCTTGATTTTTTTTTACTGTCCTTTTTTGGGAGGAGGGGGAATGCTTGTGTTAATAAAAACAAACTACATCCATCTGGTAAGGAATGCTAGTATTGCAATTATATACATGAAGATGAATGCAAAATATCTTAGATGACATGAGGGCAGGGAGTGATGAGAAGAAGAGATGGACAGAGAAAGAGAGAGAGAGAGAGAGAAAGAGATAGAGAGAAAGAGAAAGAGATAGAGAGAAAGAGAGAAGGGGAGGCTGGGGGAGAGGAAGTCAGAGTTGGAGTTGGACGGGAGATGTATATACATAGCACATCCACAAATTCATGTGGATGAGATTAAATGAATTTTCAGTTATCTGTATTCTTGTAGTAGATCAGACATGTTTGTTAAATGTTAAAAGTTTGTTAAATGATGATTTCTGGAAGATGTAGGTCTCATCATGAGGTGTTCCAACATTTGCTCTAGTAACAATAACAGTGATAATGATAAATATAACGCATAGTATTTATTTGGCATTTCATACAGATCTTTTCAAAGTTTTTTTTTTACAACACATGGTATTATGGCACTTCTTACTGATTCTTTCAAATGTTTTTTTAAGTAATAAAAAACAATATTAAGGCAGCTAATGACATATAATGAGTAAAATTTTATAACATACTTACCTTGAACATACCTTGAAGTGCTACACCTCCATCTTCACCTAGATAGATTGAAAAGTGTGGCAGGATTTGGGGGGCTTTGTAGCCCATTAGTTTGTAATCCAATTTGGAAAATTTCTGTTTGAAAGTAAGGAGTGTAGGCAATTTACTTAATTTACATGATATTAACATGTATGAACATCTTTAAAATACATAAATATACATTTGCCGTAAGTTTTGTTTTGTCAGAGGTCTGTGGTATTTTATTAGGTTAGGGTTATTGTTTGGATAAGGTATAGTATTTGGTCCAGTGTTTTAGGCAGCAATTTGGTTTTAGTCAAATTATTTACCACAGAGCAATTCTGCCATCCTATGAGAAAAGGAAGCAACTCTATGGAATGAGTTTCTTAATAAATGAAGAAAATATGTCACTGTTTTATGAGGAAATCTATGGATTTCCCTCCTTTTGATATATCGATATTTTGGAAATTGGGAGTCCTTGGACCTAAATAATTTCATCATCATGCAGAACATACGAAAAAGTACCCCAAATAAAAAAAAAAGTCAAATTCTGAAAAAAATCAGAGTTGTTTTCTTCTGTCATTGGATAACAGTTTGTTGCTGGAGTATTTGTTGTATTACCTTATTATGATAATCATCATATCATCTGTTTGGAACCAGAAGGGCATTCACTCATATCATTTTATACAGACTTAATGCCCTTCTGGCTCCAAACAGACCATAATTATGTAAGTTCATAATTCATGAGAATAGTAACAAATCAGTATGCATCAAGAAAATTAAAGATATTGTAGATGTAGGCACAAAGAATTTCTGTTTGCTATTGTGCAACTGAATGTTTGATTAAAGATATGTTTGCACAAATATGAAAGAGTTTTTAGCCATGAAAGGACATGACTATATATCCACGTACTAAATCTACATAATTTAAGTGGTCCATGTCCATGTCTTATAATAGGTGCTTTGGTAATATGGTTTTGGCTGAATGTCAACAAGTTTAGCTCTGAAATGAATAATGGAAATTCTGTAATATTTCATCTTGTAACTACAGTAAAGGCAAATAAATGTATTAGTTTTGAATTTGGGTGTTATTTTTGTTGTTTATTTTTATATTTTTATTTTTTTGTGTGTGTTTATTATAGACATCTTGATGGTAAATGGATAATATATGATAGTTTTACAGATCTGATAATGATACTGTCTTTGAGAATATGGGCTTGGTCTAGATTTTTTCTGGAAATGGATGTTCCGTGTCATACTACTGTAAGGCTGTGCCTGGCTGTAGCACTTACTTTATTTTTAAACGACAAACTCTTTTGGAATGGTAAATTTAAACATTTCAGCTGTGTTTCAGAATGCTAACACTAATTTTCACATTTGTTTCAGCTCTTCATTTCTTTCTTTCCCATTTCCCAATTATTTTCCCTTTTTAATACCTGTTCAAAATTATTCTTTGTGCATTGACAAAATCTGTCAAATAGATATGCATGTGAAAATCTTCTCAGCAGTGATATTAATGCCAATCTTTGCTTTTCTCTGCCCTACCTTGTCGCCTTCTAACAGCTAAAACCAAATTTGAGGAGGATATGGAAGCAAAGAAGAGGGAGAGAGAGGAGAAGAGAAAACAAGATGAAGCCAAATTCAAGGAGCAACAGATGCAGAGGTTTGTTGAATTTTCATATTTTGGAAGTCAATTCATAAAATTAACAGCTTAATTTCTGGAGATAAATCAATTTATGGCATTTATACAATCATTATGTATTCCCTCTTGTTATGATATTCTATGCTAGAATTTATTTAATTTTCACATTCAAGGTGAGTGACCTTTCTTAAACCTGTGATTTCATGCATTGTCTGCTATATTCCTTACATTTTCATAATATCATCATAGGAATAAACATGAAAGAAGTCTAGACAAATAGATGGTCATTTCATCAAGTTTTATTTTACTTGTGTGTCTTGAGCTAACAACAGAACCAGGTTACCAGGTCAGGTCAGAGACAGTGGGTCTTTATGTATATTTTAAGTTGCCTCAAAGCAGAGTTACTTGGAATTTCTGTATCAGTTAGTTTCTTTGCTAGAACTTGAAGCCTAATCATCTGCAACTTTCAATGAAACATTTACTTGCTTACTTGCAGAGTAACAGAATTTGATTTAATTGGCATCTTTGGGACTGTCCTTAGACTGACTACTGACACTATTTGTAATTATTGATGTGTGAAGTGTCTATTGTTATGTACCAAAGCGAGTTGGCTCAGTCTGTAAAGCATCTGCCTGTCAAACTAAAGAGGGTGGGTTTGAGTCCACCCCGGGTGGATGACTAAAGCCTGTGTTGTGTGTGTTCATTTACCCCTCCCCTTTATCGTAGACACAGGTTATGTTACAGTGGAAACAGTCCGTCCCTCAGATAGGACGTGAAATTGAGGCCCAGTGTAGAGGAGAGTCACCACCTTTGCACGTTAAGAACCCATTGCACTATTTGTATAAGAGTAGGGGGAAACCCCGGTGTAGTGGTCCACCTGCACACCCCCAATCACTTATAATTGGAGGAGAGACCCGAGGGTTACAGTGATTCAGTTCGCTTTTTCGCCTCCCAGGCGCAGGTGACGTCAAACAAATAATCATAATAATAAAAATATTTGCATTATTTCTACAGGAAAAAGGAAGCATACGAGCTGAAGAAGAAGCAGGCAGAGGAGGCAAAGAACAGGAAAGCAGCCCTCTTCAACAAGTTTGGTGGTGCAGGAGGTGGTGGAGGAGGGGCTAAACCAGCAGGTGGGGGAGGAGGGATGAGGGTACAAAATGCTACCACCATCAAACAGAAGCTCTTAGAATGGGCACAGAAAGTCACAAGGGGATATGCGGTAAGTACTCACCTGGGGACAGATGAATATGTTAAAATCCTCAGTGTAATTAGTTATAGCATAATTATGCTAAAATAAGTAAACTATAGTCCTTTTTATAGAGTGAGGAAAAACTACTGCTGATTATAGAGATGAATCCAAAACGATTCTACATTTTGTATACATTTACAACATTCCATGAATTAAAATCTTCTTTGATGGTCAATATTTATTTGGTATCCGTACAATATTATTAGATATCTATGAACCATGTGAATGTGTATTATATCAGTGGTAATTAATTACCAACTACTTTGCTATGCATAGTTGATGCTTTTAACCTGCATGTCTATATTATTGAACTTGACTTCAGTGATTTGAGTATTGAGACCTGACCTGATCTTAACCAAACTCAGTTCACCTACACCAAATCAAACCTGATCAAAATATTTAACTCAATGAAACCAAACTGAATGGATTTACTAAACTTGAATTATTATCCTATCCTTCACAGGGAGTAAATGTTACGAACTTTTCATCATCATGGGCAGATGGACTGGCATTCTGTGCAGTCATTCACCACTATTATCCTGATGCCTTTGATTTCAACACACTAGACCCTAAACAGAGGAGAAAAAACTTTGATTTGGCCTTCAATACAGCAGAGTAAGTAGACAAGTTTGCTATTTTCTCTTTCAAAGATAAGTGCCATGCCTGACATCTTAGACACACAGAAAGAAACCACCATCATTATTATCCCATATCATATGGTTTATTCTTGCTATGCTATTGTTTCATAAAACATCTGCAATGAACAGAATCACAATATATGATTTTCACAATATCTTCAAAGGTTCACTTTGATTATGATTGACTAATTTCTAGTATAGAATTTCTTATTAAACACACAAGTTTGATTTAATATGCATGCATGCAACTTTCTGTTATGATTGTATCAAGTGGTTTAAGATAAGTATCTACACTTCATTGACTCTGATTTTGTACTAAGAATAATGTGTCAATTTATGTGATGTTCATTATTATCCCAGAAAGTCATCTTACATACTTTTGTTCATCTATTCACTCTCTGCCATCTTTTAACTTTATTCTCTTAATTTCTAACTATTTTCTCTCTTTCTTTCTGTTTTTTTTTCTTAGGCAACAGGCTGACATCATGCCTCTCTTGGACACAGATGACATGATCATGATGAAGAACAATCCTGACTGGAAATGTGTGTTCACATACGTACAATCGCTATACCGTCATCTCAACAAATGAAATGCCAAGCTGTGTATGTAGAGTTTGTCTGAACCCACCTCCTTTTCTACTCGGATTTACTGTTGCCTGATGGCTCTTAGGGAAACAAGAAGGCCTGTTCTAATATAAGAAACATCAATCAAAGAGAAGTTATATCACAAAATACCAACTGTGTTGCAGTATCTGCATACTGCTGGTATAGGTAGGTAAGGGCACAGGTGTTCAATTTTCACTGTGTCCTCTATACTTCCAAGAGTCCTTTCACTTCACTTTCATCATTTGCTTACACTTAGCCCTACTTTATTTATACAGTTCTGATAGAAAATGATGTTCACGTGGCATATAACAGTATACTGTTTTCATTTGACTGTTTTGCATAATTGCGTTCTCCTAAACAATATTCACATATTAAACAAAGAGAAGATTATTTATTGCTTAGGAGTGGAGTTATTACATGAAATGTGCTGTTGTTTTCCCAACTAAACAAAATTAGAAGGAGAGGCAGGGTCTGTTTGATTTATAATACTTATTACTTGCCCATAATAAACAACAACAAAAAAGATCTATCAGTTGCATTGCTTGATCTTCAAGTCCATGCATCTTCATATATGAGAACCCTTGTTGCAATGGAGAGAAGGGTAACGATGAGAATGTCTTACCAGGCTGGATTGTAACAGGAATGTGTGCTAAATGTATCATCATTGGACACAAATTAAGAATTAAAAATCAGTTTCAATCAGGGGAGGTTTTTAATTTCAAATAAACAGATCTTTAATCTATTTATTCAAGAACTTTATTCACCCATAAAGGATATGTATATCTTGTCTATCAGGGATAAGAATGGTCATAATTTATTGTAGCCTATGTATATGTAAATGACATGAATGGAAAGAATTATTGATATACTAATTAATTAGGAGCTTTTTATCTATATAAATTGTGGGTTGATATGAAAGTAGCAAACTGTATTTTTGAAGAAATTGCATCACAGTAGCATTTCTGTATGTTTTTCCATTTAATATGTAGAGGGAATATCATTAGATGTGTAATACACATGCATCAAACGAATGATGCCTTAATTCTATTTTACTCAAAAATATTGTGAACTGACTCTTGGGTTTATCAAATTATTTTTGAACCATAGGTAAATGTGAGTATTTTAAGGCATTGTATCAGTACTACAATTAAATACTTGATAAAGAGAGAAAGTATGTATTCTGATTAATGATGTATTGAGTGATAAGAACCATCATGAAACAGTAAAATGTATTTGTCTGGATTGTTGAATGCACTTTCAAATAATAAATAGAAATTTATTAAATGCATGAGTAGTTAGTAGCTCATGCAAAGAGATAAAGCTATTTATCACTCTATGTGGAGGAGCATATTTTGCTGCTTTTCTTTCAAAAAGAAATCTAAGAAAAAAATTGGAACGCATGACTGTAAATAATTGAGTGATGATTGAAAAATTGTAATTTATATTTGAATGATGTATTTGATAGAGTTAGATTGCCATATTCTATTTTGAGTGAAATCACTTTATTAATAAGATATCATTGAAAGATGGTGTCATTTTGTAATTTTGCTATGTATAATAATGCATGCAGCATTGTTTAATTATACTAAAAGTGTATAAATAATTGAATATTTCTGAGATACTGAATATTCTTTATGTACCAAAACATTTTATTTCATTAGCAGTGACAATTTCTTCTTAAAATGTTCAAGTAAAAGTACAGTTATTACTTTTCCAGAATAATGAATTATGTATGAAATATTCAGGTTATCATTGCTCTAATTACTGAACATATTTATGCTTACATCAAGGAAGTATTTTTTGAGAGGAAAACATGTAACACAACCTTCTCTTTTCTTTACAAAATGAGAATCCTTTACTTTGGTTAACCTTTATAGTTGTTGAAATATTCTGTAATGACTTGAAAATAGCCTTGTATTTCTAGTAATTTTGAAACTCTGATTTTCAGTAGCTTGAAACAACTCGATTACCTTAAAACTCAATGATAGCATGGTTTTTCCTGTCATCTTGGACACATAGAAAGGTATTTTGAATGTAGTTTATATTTAGGGATAATTCTATCTAGTGCAATCATAATTACTCATTACCCTTTTCATCTGTTCAATTTGTACAAATTTCATTACTGATATCATGATGAAAGCGTGTTAATTAGCAATAAGTACAATCCACCAGTAGATCAGATCTGTTTATCAGTTATGTTTTTATACAAGAATAAGTGAAGGTAGTGTACTATTCGGATGTGTATGTATGGTATCTCTGAGGGAGAAGGATAAGCTTTACATATATTTTTTATTGTAAGGTGCTTGCATTATATAGAATGCACTTTTGTGGCAAAACTTGTTATTCATCTCATTGACCATTCTTTGAAATGCTTAAAGAATATGAAAAGTCAGTAGATTAGCATTATTGTCTTGTTTTGTTTTGTTTTGTAGTGCAATAAAAGATTTTGTATATCATTTTAACTTGCCGTGTAGAAACCTAGCTACATTTTACCAGATAAAAAAATGAATTTGAAAATATATTCTGATTTGGACTACTTTTAGAATTTTTAATTGGCAATGATGCCTGGAGAATGGAGCATAGATAACTTCTGATTTCTGTTCTTGTGTTTCACAATTAGAACTGATTTATTCCTTTTTTCCCGCATATTCTTCAACATATGTTTCATAGTAGAGATGTATTGTATTGATTTTTATTGTGTTTGTATCCAATATTCCATAAATATAGTTATATTAATAGATATATTAAAACACTGCCACCTCTCTATGAATATGGCTAATTTTATCAGTTGTAGGTTCAAAGCGGCTTTGTCAAAAGGCGATATGTTTTGTAGAACTTATGTTTATTATGCAAACAGTCTCAAAATCCTAAATTTTCATTAAGTATTATGTTATTCTTATATTCTTAGTGGATCATAAGTTATATGAAGAAATAGAATATTAGGGAGAAAAAAGGCCATTTTTGTTCCGGTAAAGTTCAGTGGAAGGTTGATTTCTGGAAGCCTAAATAAAATACCCTTTCATTATAACAACTCTAAACTGCCCTGCTTAATTCTTAACAACTTTTGTGTGATTTTATGTCTCTTGTAATTGTAATTTCATTTTTTCTACAAATTGAAGAAATCACAGATTTCTACATATTTTTACAGAATTTGCTCAGAATGACCCCAAAGTAGGAATTTCATCCTCAAACTATACTTGAAGAAGTAACAGCTCTATGTAATGTGTGTGTGAGTTTTTCTGTCACCTTTTGAAACATTTTCTTATGTCACAAACTTAATGAATGACATGGAGGGCAAAGTAATGTCACTTTTGACAACGAATGCTAGCTCTTGTTTTTATTGTTATCATTGAATTAGAGACATTGTGGTAATGATATTGGACAATGCAATGTGTGCATTTAGAGATGATGATGTCAGTAATATAATCAGTACATGGTACATGTAGGTCATGTCATGGATGTACAGCAGTGTATATGATCAAGGGATTCTCGCCTGAATAAAGATTTAAAAAAACAATGACGAAAATAAAAGATCCGTTGTAATATTGCCCAATTTTACATATACTCTGTGGATTGTTTTTTCTTCATTTTAGGATGCCTGGATTTGAGAGAGAGAGAGAGAGAGAGAGAGAGAGAGAGAGAGAGAGAGAGAGAGAGAGATTCATTTGTGTTAATATTCTGTTAAAATTCTACTACAAGTAGTTATTTAAGTCAAGAAAATAATAGATTCGTTCTAATACCAAATATTGATTAATTTTATAAATTTTCAGTGAATTGATTTTTATATAAGGTTGATTTGATGGTAGAGAGACAGAGAGATGGAGAGAGAGAGAGAGGGGGGGGGGGGGGGGGTCGGTTTGTTTCCACATCATGTGGGAGTGATGAAACGTTTCCTTGGTGTTTGGAACACTCTCGTAAATAACATATACCAACTCGCGAAATAAGTTCATCAGGATGGTGAATTAAGTAAGTGTTAAGTTCTTTATACACATCCAAGAATTTTGTTTACCTGTGACATTTTCGACGACGGGCTGTCATCTTCTTCAGACGGCGACTAATTGGCGAATGATGATTTTGGCGCCAATTAGAAATCACCCAGGTGTGAAGCTCGGGTGATAGCGCCATCATAGATGTCAGACGGTTGATATGCCCCCCCCCCCATCCCGGTTCATATTGAGGGGGGTTCTCTTAATCCAGATATAAAGTCCCATGCCAATCTTGCCAAGCCTCGTACATTGGTGAAACAACTCGTAAGTTAAGCACGCGCATCGATGAACATAAAAAGGACTGCCAAAGGTTGGATAGACAATCGTACACACGCTCACAGAGAGCATCAGCGAGCCAAGTGACCAACAAATCAGCCATAACAGATCACGCGGCAAAAGAAAACCATGTCATCAACCGGGAGGGGACACGATTAGTAGTGAGGGAGAGCCAGGACCTCAGCAGACGAATTAGAGAGGCCATCTGGATTAAGAGAACCCCCCTCAATATGAACCGGGATGGGGGGGGGGGGGAGGGGGGGGGGGGGCATATCAACTGTCTGACATCTATGATGGCGCTATCACCCGAGCCTCACACCTGGGTGATTTCTAATTGGCGCCAAAATCATCATTCGCCAATTAGTTGCCGTCTGAAGAAGATGACAGCCCGTCGTCGAAACTGTCACAGGTAAACAAAATTCTTGGATGTGTATAAAGAACTTAACACTTAATTAACATATACCAACGTTGGGTAACTCTGATATTTCGTTATACAAATCGAATTGTAGGTAGGCTAGTGAGTATTCGTAATCACGAAATTAGCGCAGATGATATTCTTAGGATTGGAAATTAAGCTTCTCAGGGCAGTAGACAGATGATATATGCACAGTTAGACCAATTTTTTTTCTAGCAGTTTACAATGAGATGTGAAATAAGTTTTAGTGCACATTGAATGGAGTCTGGTACGTCCAATAAGAGGGAGAACTTGGATTGGTTTTTTTTTTATTATTATCTTTAAGCGGGCAGCCCAGGTAACATGGGTAATGAGTATATTTACCTTGGGGGTTCACATACCGAAAAATTCGACCTCGGCGTTCCCCTTTTGAAAAAATACAAAGTTACTTTCCATATGTTTTTAGGACGATGACCCCTAGAAAACGATTGGACTAATTGTGCTAGAAGGTAGTTCTACGGGGAAATGAAGGGGATAATACACTTTGAACATGGCGGACAAAGAAAGCGGACAAAATAAACAACCTCTCATTCTACCCTTCACAATGGTTCTGGTAGTCAAAAGAACATCCCTTCACAGCTATTATGTTTAATCATGTAGTTCCAGGTGAATATGCATGTGACACCTGTTCCACATATTTTGGACAATAGCAGTGAAGGGATGTTCTATTGACTACCAGAACCATTGTGAAGGGTAGAATGAAGGGTTGTTTATTTTGTCCACTTTCTTTGTTCGTCATGTTCATAGTGTAATCCGGGGGTAGGTGTCCTGACGCGTTTCCATATTATCGATATCATGCTACCCAACAATCGTACACGTTGGCGGTTTTCTATAGCATTGCGGGGGCTCCCATGCTCCTCTTTTGTCAATCTTAGGGCTTGTCTTACAAAGGCCTGCGATTGATTCGAAACGATAGTAAAGAGTTACGAATGATGCCAAGGTGCAATGAATTCAAATCTTTTGCAGTCCTTGATAAGCCGGGGCTTTCCTCCGTGCGATTTTTTGGCACGGAACACATACCACAGTAACACTACGATGAAGATAACGACCTTCTCTATTTCAGGATACTCCGCTCCCGGACTCCGCTTCTAAAATATGTTTTTAAAACCTCGCTTCATTTCATTTTACGTCACAATCAGAGCACAACAGTAATAGTTGATACGTTTTCATTCGTGACAATGGTCTTAATCTCTTTTTTATCCTTGAAGACTTGGATGAGAGATTTGTAAACATTAGAATAAATCTCTAACCTTCATCCAATAGTGCTTTCAATGACTCGCTACGCAAGAACACTCTCCTTTGATAGCCTAACTCCCATCCGTATGGTTTGTTTTTCGTTTTGATGATACATACTTTTACGAACAATATTGTAAGATTAATTAACACAACACGTCCACAATAGGATATATTTTTTTTTTACTAATATATTTCATAACTATGCTAATGCATTATATTTCAAACAAGACACTTAATTCAATGAAATGAGGTTTTAATGCAGATGCATTGATCACTATATTTTTCAGTGCTGCTTCGTTTAAAACTAACATTGTTTGTTTTGAAATCTATGAGCACGTGAAATATAATTAGATTCCCACATACAATGAGAATATGTTCGTTTCCTTTGATAATGAATAGAGTGATCATAAAGAGTGAAATGCCATACATACACATATAGGACGGCATCATAGTAAATGTGTTGTTCGACGTTATAGAAGCTATATCATCATCTGGTTTACCAAAATATATGTGAGTACACATCAGTCTATTTTGCTACTGTTTTCATAATTCATGTTAGGTTGTTATGATTCTTTGGTTTTTTTTTTTTTCTTCTTATAGTTGTGTTATAGTGTAATTCAGCCATTGAAACCAGTAAGAGTAGCAAGTGTCCACCTTGTGTTCTTTTGAGGGAGGAACATGTTCAGGTCTTATTAGGCAGTTAGGACGAAATGCGAGGAGGGTCGAGGAGGGGGGGGGGGGTCATATTATTGTTTTATTATCCCCCCCCTCTCTCTCTCTTTTCTTTCATTCGATGGAGGGGGAGGGGAGGGGTATAATCTCTGTGGCTGTTTGAAATGATGAAACCATATATAATGACACAAAATGTATAGATATTCATCAATGGATTGGATGACTGATAGGAACGCAGGATCAGTTATTTGTGGTTGTTATTTTTTTTTTGAAAGAGATGAGGAAGATGAGATATTGGACTTCAAACTTTTAACTGTGCATGTTTTGACAAAGCGAGATTCAAGATTGTCAAATATCTGTATTTATTGGTTATCTTCGAACAAAGAGATGTGTTTACTAATTTTATAGACAGTTCTTGAACAAACATTTTTCTTGACAACTCAGAAACTTGCTGGAGACTAGCTAGACATTACAATGATTGAAGTAAAGTCATTTCAATGTATCATGGTATTGGGATGCCATTGTATCAAACCAGGTGAATAAACTTAAGATTAGTAACTAGGGCTTCTGGAGAGAAACATGCGTGGGTAAAATAAAATTTTTCATCTGGCATTTTTGTAGGTATGAAACCCTCTTTCTCCTACTCTCTTTAACATCTTTCTATCCACCTTTATATCTCCCCTTCTTGCCTCTACGTGTCACCATCTATCCCTCCCTTTCATTTCCATTATAGAGTGTAGTTTCACTTTCTTTCTTTATTGCCTCTTCAGTCGTTCACATGCCGAAAGCTTTCCTCATAGACTGCAAGGACTTGCTATATTGTCATCCCGATGATACGTGAGGTCATATCATTGTACTGCTGGGAAATCCGTTGTATTCTCTCTTTCGAGATAATGTTTCTTCCAAACTGATAGTAATACAGATAATAAGCGACTAACATGTCACTGCATATAGATCCCATTGTAACAACGGAAACATTTTCAACAAGCAGCAGCAGAAAAAATATGGTAGTCGATATACATAGATGTATTTCCTTAAATATATTCAATAGACCCGTTTATACATTACAATTGGCAATTAGTATTACAATGTTTAGTTCAGTCGCATAAAAATCTTTATAGGGTGTAACATAAAATTTTCATATATTTTGAAATATTGACGGAAGCCAATATTAGGAAAGGTATATTGGACATGTAGGCTTCGATATTTTTTAATGAGAATTCTTTGAATAATGTTTTTGAAACAATGCTCTGATCATTCAAATCGATTTCCTCTTTTTGAAAAAAACAAATCCAAAAACAAGGCCACAAAATTTGTGTAATTCAGAGCACACCATTGCCATTCTCCCTGCAGCTGAAATTCTAAAGCACCCTTTTTTTCAACCCAGTGTCATGAATTATATATAAAACGCTGAATATCTAAGGTTGGCATAAATGAAACGCTCGATTCCAAATGGCATAATTGTATTCTGAATAAATTAATGACACGCACGGATTTTGTTGCCTTCGTCTTAATTCTAATCAATGAAAATGTAATCAGACTGTCAGAGCATTATTTTAAGAATATGAATGAAGTAAATTTCACAAAATCTTTCTCACAAACCTCGGTGGGATAGAAGTTATAACTTTTGCCTCATCAACTTTAAAATGTGTCTTCCTATACACCCTCGTTTCTATCAAATTTTTATTTTTTCGAAGAAATGAAGGATTTTCTTTTCTGTTGGCGTCCCCGAAGTATAGCATCAGTGAATGGAACTTGGCTGTCTATTCAAACCTTCCGTTTTCACAGTGATCACCAATGCATCGCAAGGCTCTTGAAAGATTTTAGATGTCGAGAGATACACATTTCCATTTATGCAACGAGTTTGGTAAACTTAATTCCAGCTGGGTAACAACACACGACTCATATTCTTTTGTTGTGTATAGTTGCCGAACCATTATTGCCATATTTGCCATACTGTGCCCATTGAGAACCGTATTGGGCGAACCCTCCATCCCACAACTCATCAATAGACCACCCTCGCTAAAAAAAAAGTATCACGGTACTCATGACATAGGCGGCGATCTGGGGGGGGGGGGATTCCCCCTGGTTTTTTTTTTTCTGGGGGGATCGTTACCCCCCCCCCCCCCCCTCGATTCGTAAAGCTTAATATTTTAATTTATCTGTATTGAGTCAGGTGACCAAATTTAGGCCAACCACGTAAATATTTTATAAGCCAAGATAGTGTATTTTGATGGCAAAATGAGGCTTCTTTCATAATGTTTTACAGTTATTTTTAGCTCGCTCGCTTCGCTCCTTCGCATAATAACGATCATCCCCCCTTGCACTTGTCGAAACAGATTTTCGGCGGTGACCTTCGATGTTTCCGCCCCCCCCCTCCAATCGTTACATGAAATCGCCGCCACTGACTCATGGTATAACCATGGTAATTTGGTATAACCATGGTAATGTTCAGATTACTGTATTTGTACCATGGCACAGTGGCATTTCAAAATGTTTCAAATTTATAAACGTTTGACCCAGCGATACGCTATTACATGTCATTGTACTTCGTGGTCGAACCAATGGTCGAACCACCTAGCTGACTGCCATAGAGAGAGTGATGGCCAAATAAACCCCCACCCCCTCCCAAGGGGCATACAATACCTGAACATTAGAAAACATAAATGTAGGCCTATAATGGCCAGTGGCATCCCTTTTACCCGCCAAGGAATACATGAATATAGGATTACAGACAAGAGAGAGAGAGAGAGAGAGAGAGAGAGAGAGAGAGAGAAGGGTGGGGGAGGTGCAAATCTAGCCGATGTGAAAAGAAACAAAGAGGGAGAAACCGGAGAACATAGATGCAATAGAGAGCAGATACTCATCATGGAGTTGTATAATAATCAACTTTTTATTCCATTGTGTGCAACAATCAACTTTCGCCCTCTGTTTCTCAAAATCATCATTTTAAGAATGAATGTTCGCGACTGAAATCGGATAGGTTTTCATACATATCCGTTTGTGGCTATCCGGTGACATTGCTGAAATACATGGAGAAATCACACAATGCAAAGACATTCTACACTCATCAGACCCATTCTATATACTTTAAAAAAAAAAACATATTCGAATATCAATCTTATATTGCATTGCAATCATGTGTTTTATATATCTCTTACAAATACTAAAACTGTGGCAACGAAAAAAGTAGTGAAAATGGGAAAAGATGTAACTAGATTAACACAACATATTTTTGTATTGAGACTGAAACCTGTTTTTTTTTTCTTCTGAATTCAAGCTATCATTATTATAAGACAAGACACCGCATATCCCTCCATACACCTCTGTTAATATATAAACTTTCTAGGCAATCTGCTTCAAGTATGGGTCTAAACTTTGGCAAACAAAACTCAGTAAAAACGCTGTTTAAAAGGTTGTTTAAAACTTATGCCACCTGTTTGATGTTAAACAGATTTTTTACAATATTAACTGTACAACGGGTTGTCCAGTTCATATTGTAAACAACTGTTTGTATATTTAACAGCGTTTTCTCTGTGTACCTCTAATAAGAAATTCGCCTTCACTTGTTTCATTTAAGAGAAAATATGATTTTTTAAAAAGAATTCCCAAAATGAATCTATATGTGCTAACTCCCTACTTTTTCTTTCATTACCGTTCCAACTCCCGCTTTGTTTTTTTCTGTTTTCAATATGTTTTTACATTATCAGTTTCATTCACTGTATAAAGCTAGCCTAGACAAGCTCTCAGCTTTTACTGGCTCCTCCACTCAAACATTACTTAATGTCTTATTTTCATTATACGAATTCAGATGGATTGATTTGTTGATGTGTTGTTTATTTATTGTATTACAAAAAACTGTACAAATTTTATTGTAGTACGCTATGTAATTATTAGCCTTTTTATGAGTGGGAATAAATTTGTGCTATAAAAGACTGGGAATGAGACTAGCATATATCGTCTGCTTGGAAACAGGAAAGAAGCCGATTTGTGCTAGCGGGAAAAGCGATACAAATTTGACATGATCATTTATTCTCAGACAGAGCATGACAGGATTATACAACATTCTACACTCCTCTCTCATTATACTCTCTGGCTTTGTGAAATGTGAAAGGATAATTTTCAGACATCGTAATCAGGAAACCCCAGGAAACAAGTTTGTTAAATGGTGAAGTTCATGCTTGTGTTGGATCCTAACTTCGGAGCATTGGTAAGTACACGAATCTCTGTTCGAAGCCAACTTTCCATTCTTCAGGGAGTGTGTGTGTATGTGAGAGAGAGATTAGCACTTGTATATTAATTAAAAGTATGGATAATGTGTAATTAAACTAAACTCTCTAATACCATTATGACATAGTTTAGGCTAAATTTGGATTAATTACTTCGGTTTCGTTCATATTGCCTATTGGCACACATTATAATCGCTTTGTGTATTTACCTCAAATGTATTGCAGGTAATGTAATATCGATGTAAATGTGAAGAAATTTAGAAAATGGGAGGGGGGGATGAAGCATGATTCAGAATATTGATTTTCATCTATTCTTTCCAAAATGAAATACTTAAGCCTTGCTTTAGTATTCCTTTCCCCACCCCTGCCCGAGTCCCTCGCATCACGTGAGTTTAAGATAGTTGTTTTTCTTGATAGAAATAAGAACAAAAAATATCAAGTGTTCTTAGAAGTCATACGTGAGTTACAGCACGTGTCAGATTATGTTTAATTGGACATTGCCCCTTTGAGATCTTATAAGTCAACAACTATAGGACGTTTGAGTGTGTTTTTTTGGAAAGCGAAAGCAAGGAAGATTGCAAGCAAGATGAACTAGCAGTGGTATAACCATGATAGCACTGACAGCATATTATACTGAATAACAAGAATCAAGATGAAAGCGTTAACGTCGGGAATGAAATCAATTAATCTAATACACTTATATCATGTCATGACTAAAGTGTTTGTGGCTGTATACAATTTATCAGTGCCTTGCACAGTTTTTTTATGATAACCTAATGAACATTTATCTATGTATGTAGATCATCAGCTTTAAAGATATAACAAAGAAAAAACAATTCTATAACTGATTTTGAAAATCCTTCCACTGTAGCAAGGAAGGAGATATCACAGACAGTGGTTAAGTTTGGGCCCAGACAATGAGTGAATACCGGTATCATAATATGGGGGAGGGGGTGGGGGGCGCATGCAGGTAAGAAATGCGTGCGCATTTGGTCATTCATGTACTTGTGTGTACATTGTGATAACTCATGTCACAAGACATGCAAATAAATTCAATGAGTAAGGGGAAGTTTAGACGAAAGTAAATGAGCTGTACATTCGACAACAAAGCAGCTAGCTTATATTTTGAATACTTTGAGTACTTCCACTAGCTTTTGTCTTAATAAAACAATTATCTCTAAACCTAATGTTTAACAAAGCTTCCTATCAAAGATACAATACAAGGTGGCGTCGCTACAGGGGCCGCATGGGAACGTGCCCCTTGAATTGAATGGCGATAAAGAAAAAAAAAAGAAGGACAGTTGACACGATCGAAGAAAAGGACAGAAAGTGAGGGGGAAAAGCAATGTGAACATGAGATACGACCTCTCTAACACTCACGCATGACCCTATTTTCTAGCACTATATCAATCAAGTCTGTCCCTCCCCCCTTCTTTCATGCTACGTACCAGTTCCCTCTCCCCCCAGGTTGCTGGACCCACGCCTATGCCCCTGACAATGTACATTCCAGCAAGCAATAGGTCATAATACGGTTAGGTTGCCATTGAAGAAGATACAAATATGTTATGGGTGTGACGAGTCTGTCTTGTTTGCTGTATCTGGTAATGGAGATATTCAGTTTGATTTTGTTCGACTGAACATCATGCTGAAAAGCTTATGAAACTAATAATTTCTGAAAGGGAATTATCCCTTTATAGAAAAACTGACTTTGAAAAAAGTAGAAATGTCAATCAGACGCATTTCTTAATACGATAAAAGAAAAATCCACCAAAAGAAAAAAAGAAAGAATAATCAAAAATCGAAATCATTAATGATTTGAGGAATCTCCCACGGGCAATTTATTAATATCGTTGTGTGATGTGTGGAGAACTTCCCTATATCGTCTAAAAATGGTTTTCAGAATACCCCCATTTCGTATTTTACTCACTGGAAAGTCTTGTCAAATAGTGGATTTTCGAGGTTTTCAAAAATGTTGAACCCCCCCCCCCCCGTATTCTGACTATTGTGGATCCACCACTGTTTTTCATGAAATGATTGTATGACCTGTATATCATGTTAAAGAGCCATCCTTTCGAACATCCAATATTCCACTAAAGAGACCTGTTTGAATATTTTCTTTGTCGCCCTGTTTCCATGGAGGACAGATAGATTCTGATAAACCATGGATAAACTAAGGTAGTGTCTAGACCGTTCTCCGTGTTTCCAGGATTCGAAGGGTCGTGAGGGCAAACAGATGACAAACATGGATAGCTTTGCAATGTAGAGGATATCAGTTCACCAATGGGACCTCGCCCCGTGCCCCTTTTGTCTCATAAAACAGAGCTGAATACAGAGGATGGAAGAGGGTAGCAAGTAACTAGGAGGCAGGGATCGGAGGCAGGGAGGGAAGAGAGGTAGAGAGAGAAACAGAGACAGAACCGATCGTCGGAAAGAGGGGAGAGGAAGAGAAAGAAGAGAGAGAGAGAGAGAGAGAGGGGGAGAGAAAGGGGGAAGAAGAAAGAGAGATAGAGAAGGGATGGGGAGGAAAAGAGAGGCAGATAGAGATGAAAAAGGACAGACCCAGACACAATGACAGAGAGAGAGAGAGAGAGAGAGAGAGAGAGAGAGAGAGAGAGAAGGGGGGGGGGGGAGAGAGAGAGAATTGAAGCCATATGGTAAATAATCACTTCCTGAAGACGCAGAAATGAACAGATTTTAGCGACAAAAATAAAGTCCAGTGCTGTCATATTTTTACAGGAGGAATATTATAAGGTAGTTTTTAAAAGAGACATCTTTCAAGGGGAGTGGACGGGTGGACAGAGTTTGAGTAGTGGTGGAAAAATTGAATAATTCTTATAACAGTTATGATAATAATGGTAAAACAACAAAAACAACAACAACAACGATATTTAATGATAATAATGATATGGGGGGGGGGGGGGCTTCAACATGAAAAAAAAATCTGCACAAGTGAAATTAAACTTAAGTGAAAATTAATCTTTTCTGTTGTGGAAAAAAAGAAGGAAAAGAGAGGAACAGAAACGGAGGCTCTGTAATTCTGTCACGCCCATGCATACAGCTTATATTTCTTAATAAAAACAGGATTTGGTTGTTAAACAAATCCCCCACTTTTATTATCAGTTTACTCACAACACTCTGAGGCTGTATGTAATTTATAGTAGTTGATGACATAAATTTTTTTTTTTTCAAAATTCACGCTTTATATCCCTATTTGAGTCACCCAATTTAGTGGTAATTAGTTCAAATTTGCCAGTCTTATGTCGTTTGCCGTCTAGTGCTCGAAGTAACGAGTGTTTCACCTAATTGATCATTTCCAATGTCTGTGTAGAATAAGTTTAGCGGCTGGGAGAGGGACAAGAGGGGCAGAGGAGAGGCTTTAAAGGAGACCAAAAAAAAAAAAATGGAAAAGAGGGGATGAGAAGGGGAATGTGGATTATAGGGAGGACTAGAAAAGGGATTTAGAGTTTTGAATTCGAGAGCAAATAGATAGTAATTGCTTTAGCTTAGTTTCTTAGATTTCATTGCAGCAAATTATTAATCGTAATTTTTACAATCTGTCAATATCCGCCTTACTCTTCTACCTTCCTCTCTTTATCTTTCATATTCTTTCTCTCTATTTTCTCCATTTCAGTTTCATCTCGTCCTCCACTCTGCTCCAGTAGTAGTAGTAGTAGTAGTAGTAGTAGTAGTAGTAGTAGTAGTAGTAGTAGTAGTACCTTCTTTCTTTCTCTCTTTCTCTCTCTTTCTCTCTCTACACCCGTCTCTCCAATATTCTATCTTTTCTTCTCATGTTTTCAAACATACCGTGATATTTTCTTCCTTCACATTCTCATTATTCGAGTAATTACTTACATCCCTTTAATCCGTAAATTGATGTCTACCCTACCCCGCGAGGTTTAGTTTCTATAGAAAGAAATGCTGAATAATAAGCGAACTCTTTGGTGCTGTTCAAGTACAGTGCAAAGTTCATAGGCGTGGTGAAATCCACGTTTTACCTTCTGGGTTGTATACACGAGTTAAGATTTGTGTTATCCAAAAAAAAAAAGAAAAAGTTAAAATTTGTGTTTGATTTTCATTATTATCTGCCATAAGGTAATAATGTATGTTATTGTTCATCAGTTCAGGTCATTATTACATCACTAAAAATTACTGAATACATTCAGGTTTTGGAGGCCATTATTTCATGAAGCTGACATCAAAGTCGTCAAAGAAAGATTGAAGGGGTGGGGGATAAAAAAAAAGGAAAAGAAAGAGGCAAGAGCAGGTATTATAAAAATTTTTAAATAGAAACTCTACGAAGTTCTCAAATACATCAGTCACATAACAAATTGCCGCCGCCCCTCCCCGCCTGCTTGCTGTTGCGGAGCAAGGAATGGGGGATACCCCCAATGACGTCATTATACCACGCAGCCTTATTATCAATCTACCTGCGTCTACCTGCCCATTCTAAGCTTGCACTGGCAACCGAAGGTTATTGTTTGCGCAAAGAAGTTGAGCAAATAATTTCTCGGCTCATGTTGTAATATTTTCATGGGGAAGTTTACAGCTGAGATTATGCATACAATGCTTTGGGAGCAAAATTAGGATTTGATCACAATGTTCTGATCACCTTTCAGTGGAAGCAGGCCGGTTTTCTAATCTCTGGATTTTAAATGATTATCCTGTGAATCACTTCAATAAACGGTTGCAGGCTTGTAAATCTGGTAAGTGATTTTATTATGTTGTTAAATTCAATTGACGAATCCTACTATAATTTGATTCCGTTTCTATGCTTTCCTGATGGTGCTGACACGAATAAAGTAAAAAAATTAGAAACGAAGAATATTTTGCTAGATTCCGCTTAATAAGTAATCAATTTGAATTATCTTTCCCCCCTTAACTTACTGTAAAAGCTATAAGTATTTTTTTCCTCTGTATTTGGACTTGAAACAATTATTAAAGAATTGAAGTGTTAGTGTGGGACACACTATCCAATTTCATTTCAAAAGATTTTGGATGTTCTGCTTTTGGAAAAATTGATTGCCTTTAGGCTAAGCAACAGAATACAAATACAAGAAACTTAGTAACTTTTTCTGAGGGAGGGGTGCTTTTAAGGAAAACTGTGATGGAAAGGGGTCTGAATGCTCAGAATAAGGCATCAGATGGGACATTTTCTCATCTCTTCGTTTGGTTTTCCCAGGCTTTTATTGCTTATGTTCTCAATCCTATTCAAATTTCTTCACGTTCCGCGTCATAACAATGCCACGTTCATTTTCAGTCCCTTTTTTTCAACTCGATGGAAATCCCCCGAGCTATTCTTTACCCTCCCGTGCCTACATGGCAGATGAATTGAATAATGGTTCCCTCTTATTCGCCCCACATCATGAATGTCTAATTTAAGGAATGAAATTCAGGTACCATCATCATCATATTGAGTATGTACTTCCTTATTCAGTATCATAACAATCATCATTGCGTTTTATTATGCTCATATTTCAGCATCGAAAGTGTAAAAACGAAATATTGTAAAATCATATTGAAAGCGAAATGTTATAAATATGATATAACTCTGATTATGACCTGTTACATGCCGATTAACAAAGCTTGACTCCATCCCAAACCCCTCCCAATTGGTCCAAACCCATGCTATGTAAGGATTGTTGGAATAGTTGCATCTTCATGAGTTGAAGTATCAGACTTTGCTTCATACCTTTTCACTAGAGCAAGCTCGACTAGTTCAACGCATTTAAACTTTTGATAGTAGCTTTACACATTTGGTACATATTACTTGTTCTTAGGTTTTACCTTTCTTGTTCTTGACTGTATTTTTTTCAGATCTTGATATTTATCATTCCACAGTCATGTATCATGTTGTACAGTATTTACGTGTTTTGTGCAGGGCCCTAAACCCCTCGAGCGTTACTTGTATACCATGTATCAATGCACATTCGTATACAATAAAATTGAACAATCGTAATAATTAGCTTTCTCCTCCAACATTGTACCAGCGAAACTAAAAATAACTAGTGTTCATACAAATGTAAAAAGAGCTAATATACTTCATTGATATCTATAGAATCAATACTGCACTAAGGGAAGTAGAATTTAAAGAAAATATTAAAAGAACAGTTGTCATTATTTTCTCTTCAAAATTAATTGAGCATACAAAGATTTAAGGATAACAGTGTTTTAATCACCATAGGTTACCCTGGGAAATAAGACAAATACAATTAAAAGTAGAATAAGTAGAATAAAATTGTCATTGCGCATACATAGAATCAGAACCACCCAATTATTGAAGGAATCCCATTGAAGTATAAATAGGCTTCGATCTTTCTGGCCCTATGCTCATGTTATTCTAATGAGTATACCGAGAAGGAGAGATTAGTATTATCTACATGTCGGGATGTGGGCGTATAAAGTCTTTCCTTCTTTTCTGATTATAGTCACTAGTTATCGCACTCAATGGTACTGAAAGTTACAAATAAGCAACCGTGGTATATACCCAGAGAATCACGGCTCTAGGTACAACATAAATAAATAGATGAATGAATAAATGAATAAATGAATGACTGAATGAATGAATGAATGAATGAATGAATGAATGAATGAATGAATGAATTAATGAATTAATGAATGAATGAATGAATGAATTAAACTCACGAGATATAACATATATTACATTATTTATCTGTTTCAGTAAATATAGTGTTTTGTTCAAAATTTTACTATAACGCCAAGTGGTATAGCCTTATAAAAAGAATATATGGATCCCTTTAGCTGCTCCATGAGTCTGAAGCGGTTACATTGTCCTCCCTGTCGGCTTCTCATACTTCCTTCAAACACCATCTTAGAATTAAGGATGCTGATTAAGTAATTATTAAATTATGTGAATTTGAAGATGAGAACTTCATGAACTTACAATGACATGAGTTCAGTCTATGTTTATTGATTGAAGCTTTACATTGGAAAGTGCACACGGAAGGTATACGGAACAACATCCTGTGTTAAACATTTCTACATAGAAGTCATATAACCTGCATGAATGCAATTCTTCAACGGAAATTTAATGATCAATCAAATAGATCTACCATGCTATTTCAGCATGGAGAAAGCAGCCTGACTTTGTCAAGTACCGGAAAATCATTACGCAATTTTGCCTTGATTCAGTAGTTGTGATAGCAAAGGGATTGTTAAGCCCAGCGGCATTCCAACCCTATTGTCAGGCAGTGCCTTCCATATCCTTTTTCAATTTAAAAATAAGTCTCATAAAGTATTTTCTTTTCTTTTTCCTCTCTGTAAAATACGATATCTTTAAAGATTTAAAAACATTGTAAGCTCTCAAAAACTCTTCTATCTTCGTGCTTTTTTCTGATTCACCCCGATTTCAATTGGTTAATTAGGACCCATTGTTTCACTTTCCATGTACTCCAATTGCCAATCCATAGGGGCAATGGGGACCTATTTGTTTCATGTTTTCAGGTTTTTATGATGTTTTGCAGTAATGGTATTTGAAAATGTGATTTTTTTTTAAATTTAAGGTTCTTTTTCTGTTTTATATCAGCTCATGCTGCCACGTCTCACATAATATCTCCCGCCCCTCTTCCCTCTTCGCGGAATAATGTGAACTTTTATTCGAATCCAGAATATTGTTGGCTCATTATTAACAGGAGGGTTAAATTCCAAAGTTCATCCAATACACAGCATAGATATTTTACACGTAGGCTGAATATTTGCATTTGAATTTTCACAGTCATGAAATGATTAAAGTGAAGAGTCACATGACCTTGATAATATTAGAATAGGTCCCTGGAAAGATCAATATAACCATGTATATATTGGCAATATGTCTAAATTAGTACTGCAATTCATGGCCCATAAGCTCGACTTAGTCTTCTGATGTTATTCGTTATTACATTGGATGCATATAAAGGCTATGTTTACCCATAGACAATACAAACTTACCAATAGACCATGAGTAAACACATGGATTAGTGGAATATGCTCCTTTGATATTTGGTATATCTACATGGACTTTGTGAATCTTATTGATATATATGCATTAATATAGATGCATGTGACTGACATGTCTGAAGTAAAGAAAACATGTTAGAGGTGCAAGCAGAAAATGAACATCCCACCCGTTTGTCATACAACGCTCTCAACGTATCAAACATGATTATTTTCAACCCCTTTTCCATCTAGATTTATCAAATTACTTGGTTAATCTCTCAATCAATTAATCTTTTACCAACGTTAATATCATTTTTCGAACAATGATGAGAGTCACATTATACACCGCATGCCGTAAGAAACTTCCTAAGTGTGAATTATTATTGAATGAAAGTAATCGAATATTATATGCAAATTACTCATCAATGTGGTACCGTGGTTTCCTTGGCAACTGGGTCATGACCCCGAGTTCACTTCCGTTCTCACGTACCACAATTTCCTGTTTAAATCAGCTTGCAATTTCTGTGTTTAAACTCATTCATTGCTCATCATTAAGATAATAACATACATAATTCACACTATAGAAGGACTTCAAGTTTTATTATTTATCAACCTTCAATGAGGGATATGAAAAGTCACACCTAAAATCGTTGGACCTTTCTTTTAATATATATATTTTTAATTTTCCCTACAATTTTAGAGAAAATTAGGGTTAATGGGCATATATAGAGATGACAAGTTCATATAGTCTTTCCCTATTTGCTTCTGCTGTAGGAGTTTATTGTACAATTGGATTTCAAATGAACACCCTCATGCAATCCAAGGATGATCATTGTCGCACACCGTTCTGTGTTATTTAAGCGTAACCATTTCCATTGCGGCGACAGTGTTCAGACAATCAGCCACTATAATCAAAGCATCAACTTTATTTCGACAGTTTAAGCCTTGAGCCTAGCCTAACTTTGTTAGTATCTGCAAGGCACTTGTAGGAACTGTTGCACTACAGGGCTTACGGACTGCAGTCCCCGTGGTCTTACATTTCAGACCTTCTCTTATGACTAACAAGTATGTAGCACAGTAACCACAGAGGTACTACAGCTTTATCGACCTACGTCATCACACCTTGATACTTGACATAACAACAGCAAGTAGACCTTCTGAAGGATATTGTATTGTATACTTGCGGTAACAGAACTTATATCGCTTCCTTCCCCTTTAAATGATTAGATTTCATACTACCGTTCGTGTAAGCAATTTAAAGATAGAATAGTGAGAAAAGAATAAGTGTGAAAGAGCATATCCATAGTCAATTTCATTTGTATTACTTTTATTCCAAATGGAAATCACTCACAATGTCCTCGATTAATATGAAAGTGTCTACAACAAGAAGGGGCGATTTGTTTACGGACGAGACTGATTCCTCATTGAACATGTTGAAGAACATTAAGCAGTCCTACTAGTACTATTACTACTGAGAAAGACATATCTATCCTTTATCAGAGGTATTCCTCATTGAACATGTTGAAGAACACTAAGCAGTCCTACTAGTACTATTACTACTGAGAAAGACAAATCTATCCTTTATCACAGATAAATCATTTCTACCATTAAAACAAAATATAACCTTGCGTTAATATGACAGATAATGATAATGATAATTCTTAGATTTATAAAAAAGAAGGTATTAATTACTGATTTCTCTGAGAAACATGACTTCCTTTTCACCCTTAAATTGACCGAGAAACAGGAAGACATTGTAGCATGGAACCTTTCCTATTGCCCCACCACTGTTTCCGATGACATAACACGTCACACATACTGACTGAAAACAACATCCCTGTTTAGGCGAAAAAACCCCCAAGTAAAATGTCAAATATGTCAAAATGTAGCTGCCACAAGTCCTGAAAGTTGAAGGATAACGATATTGGGTATCTAGTGCAAAGCAAAGCTGATTATACGCCCCCCCCCCCCCCTCGTTTGAAGCACATTAGAAAGGGTAATAGCAGCAGGTCTACGGCATGTTGACGGCTGTCCAGAAATACACCCCCACACCACCACCTGAGGATTCACCTCCTATTTATGCAGTGTCATTAAACAGCGTAATGCATATTACCAAAGACTTTACTGTAGTACTATTCATTCAAATAAGACGCGTCATTCCATAAATTGCGAATTAGTTTTTTAATCGACATAAAGGGAGAATAGCGGTAAAATCTTTTCGCACAATCATATTAAAATGTCTACCAACAGGTGCTATGCTGTAATCAAAGAAACTTAATAACATGGCATTGGACAAATGTACCAGTGTCATAGTTATGCTTTAAAAACGTCCTTATGCCATGTATGCTTAAAAACATTTTATTCAACTTGCTTTTCATCATTGTTGAATAAACCGACTTTGGATGTTGCCCTACTAAGAATTTCTTGCCCATTCTTTTTCTAAAAAATAGCCACCATTGGGCAAACTATCACTCACTGGTCAAAGGAAAATCTCACGACGTAGGGTACTGCTTGCTGTACTCCACTTCTAGACTTGTACCCGTTTTCGAATAATGCTTTCATTTTCTTGTACTATTTTTTTGTTCCAGAGGGCGACGTATTGAAATCAGTCCTCACTCCCTTTGATCATGTGCATGACACTTGTTACAAATCCTGCAGTCTTGGCAATAATTGCCACAGTAATATTGCGGGCAATAGCAAGCTAATTCCAGTTCTGTGAAAGAGGGCGATGTTCATAATCCTGACTTGTTTTCGTTGAATTTTGTGTCTACCGTACATGGACGAACACTATTATCGTATCTTACTTATCCTATCCTATCTGTCAGATAGGCAGGAAGGGAGAGAGAAGGAGAAGAGAGGGGTTGAGGAAGAGGAGGAGGGGAGGAGAGGAAGAGGAAAAGGAGAAGTAGAAGAAGGAGAAGGAGAAAAAGGGAAGGGATATACCCAGTTGTTGGGTGTCCGGACAGGTTGTGTATCCGGACAGTCGATTTTAACCAGCCAATTGAAAAAGTTCACAAGCAAATCTTTTAAATGTTTTAGCACAAAATGTTAGACAATATTATAGAGAACAAATATTGATGATGATTAGCACAAATCAATGCATAGTTTTTGTTTAATCCAAAGACAAAAAAGAAGGCCTCATTTTTGTTACCCGTCCGGACACCCAACCCCCCATCCTAATATTATCATGCAAATATTCATCGATGTATTTGATGCCCGATGTTCGGTGATTATGATGACTGTGATGATGATGACGACAATGATGCTGGTGGTGCAGTGATGATGATGATGGTAAAGATAGTAGTGATGGTGATGATCATGATGGTGGTGACGAGTTCAGTGCTCTACCAACAAGCCATAATGATTCTCTTTACGGCACTATTCACTAGTCTGTGATTTTTTACTTTTTCTTCTCTGCAGAAGCACAACAACATTTGGGACTTACTAACCACGATCTCTGCAAGTTGAAAGCACAGTGCTTACAAAATGGGAAACCGTTCATCCAAGAAGCGCGCTAAGCAATCTGCTGACGCAGAGGGAGTAGATCAAACAACCGATCAAGACTCCCCTGTCAATGACGGTAAGAAATTAAACCTTCTTTTCCTTGTTCCTCTCTCTCTCTCTCTCTCTCTCTCTCTCTCTCTCTCTCTTTCCGTGTGATTTCTTCATTGGTGAGTAGTAATCCTTTCTACATCTCACCACAACATATTTTTCTCTCCCCCCTTTTTTTTTATACTGAAACACATCAATATATCGAAACCTCCTACCCCCCCCCCCCAAAAAAAAAAAAAAAATAGCAGACGTTTATTTATCTCACTTGTCTTTTATGCCTTTATAGAAACAGAACTCTACACGAAATTATTCAAAGAGTCTCACGATTTTTTGGCATCTCTCCTTATCAACCTTTACATGATTATGTGCACTTTGATGAAGTGAAAAGCTGTGTAAATGTCGAACTTAAAATGTCATGAAAAGAATTAGACTAATACCGAAAGATTGAATTTGATTTGATTTGATTTGATTTGATTTGATTTATTCATTCTCCACTCATGGGTTTGAACTTGAACTTGAAATCCATTAATAAACATATAAGACATATATAAGACATACAAATATAAAATACAATCAAAGATTCAAAATTCAAGATTCAAAATTCAAGATTCAAGATTCAAAATTCAAGATTCTTTATTGTTCTATGCATATTATTACATAGAAATTTAGTTTCCATTGGCTTTTTAACATAATACAATAACAATAAAGAAAAAAATGAAACGACATAAATTAGTAAATAGGAATGCAATTCATGAAAGTATAACATGTAGCCTACATCATAACATTAAAACCAAGTATGTTTATCTAATTTGCTGGATAGTAGTACTATAACTGATTACAGATCGCCTCCCCCAAAGATAAAAGGTACCAGAAAATAGCATGAATGACAATCGAGCCTGGTACCTTTAAAGCACTGGAATGCATTGTTGGATAGCCCTCGTCAGCAAATAGCTGTTTTTCAAAGGGGTCCAAACCAAAATATATATTTAAAAAAATAAATATATGAAACAAAACAAATATAAGCAATCATAAGAAATATACCCAATGAAGTAACAAAATGGCGGACAGAAATGTTGAACAGACTGGTAAGACTAGTCCAAATTTCAGAGAAAAAATATGTCAATCATTCATTTAATTCTATATTGTTCCAGTATTAATGTATCTTCTACAGAATATTTTTGAATTTTCTTCGTAAGACACAATGTTATTTTGATGTACATTTGCCTCTCAAAAAGTTAGCTTCTTTTCACTTTTTATCCTCATTTCATCTTCGAAGGCCCCTTTTCACTGTCGTGATGACCTTTGGCAAGCGATGAGGACGTGTATCTTGATAACAAAATATGCGGATCACCATTACAAATCATTTAATTTTAGAATTTTTACTTTCTGCAGTGAGATGTAAGTTATCGCATCACCTCGTGATTTATATCATAATTAAGTTGACAGAATTTGATGCTACGTTTCCTGGTGTCATTGATAATCATCTGTATAGACCTTTCCGTTATCCCTTACGAGGGGATATCTAAATCATGTAAACAGCCGATTCTTTTTTTTTTTTTCATCTGAGAAAACGAAAGTGCTAAGAGTCAAATTGTTGATATATGTAATACACTCAAAGAGAAAAAAAAACATTAAAGGTCTTTAATTTATTTACATTAACGGTCGCCAACTATCATGACTGAGTTGACAACATATTTGGACTCCATCTTTCCTTTCATGTCTGTAATGTCATGTTTGATTATCCGCAGGTATATTCGTAACCTATCGGTCTCTTCGGAAACACATAGTTGGCAAGCACTATAATCAGCTTGTACAAACTGAACACTTTACTTTCTAGAACACATCTTGAGAAAATTATTCAAATACTTTTTCGCCAAAAAGTCATCCTTCGCGAGTTTTGAGTTGTCTGAGTTTATAGTAACCATGATATTTGTTTACCAGCCTTAATTTAATAGTTCTGGAAAATGTCAAAGTAATGAGGAAATGCAGTAACATCATGTCCCTCCTTGGGATACAGACAGTCATTTTCTTGGAATGCAAGAAGATTAGGTGAGGGTCACAAAAATATTGGAAATCAAAAGCTAGCTAGCGGCCAGTTGATTCTTAACGTTCATTTACTTTCAACAGTGTTCAACCAAGGCGCAGAAGATTTTTAAAACAAATTTCCTAGTATCTTGATACGATGGAATGATGAATTTAAGAATCAGGACAGAGATGTTTTTAAGGATTACCAATCCTGTACGTTTGCTAGAATAGTACTCATGATGTTAAACCAATGTAATAATTACTATCTAATCATCTTTTGATTGGATTGATAAATTTGACTCTTTGTTTCCTGATTTCTCGCAGTGCCAGATCATTTTTGTGGACCTTACAGTCGTGAAACTTGTCTCACTTCATTTATTTTCAGAAATGAAATTCGGCATCGTAATATATGAACAAATGAAGTACTAGTCAATGTCCATTCTTCTGGTTTCAGTCAAAAGTTTTGTTGCTTATAGGTGTGAAGCAGTGCTAAATGGGTCATTTATTCTCTGATTGGCATATTATCTTGAAGGATTTTTTTTTCTTCTCGAAACTAACCACCGTTAAAAGTTAGAGCTAAGATGTGGGCTTATTATATAACCCGGTGCACTTTCATTATTGCGCTCAGATACACTAGAGAAGATATATAGAAAAGGAGATAATCTTTTTCTTTGGAACAGGTTAAGAGGACTTAATATTACTTTAAATGATTGATTCGTGAAGAAAAGGAGCCAGAGTTGTTCTAACCACAGGCTCCTCATGGATCTGTTATAGGTGGCGCTCTGTATTCTGCAGACATAATATCCACGAAGTCCAATGAACGAGGTTTAGGTTGGGTGCATTCAATGGGGATTTTAATTATTCTACAGTCCATTTAGTGTGACATCTCTAGATTTGATTAAACTTTTAAAAGCTGTCCCAAAGTCGATATTTCGTTATTTTGTTTATTTGACTTACTTACCGTTTGATACGTCATTATTATTATTTTTTTTTAGACAGGTTCTAGAGAAGTGAGTAAGAATTATGATAATACATGATACTCATCTCTTTACACAAAGGTTAGTGTTAGCATTGCAAAGAATGAGATGAGGAAGTGAAAAAGACATTGAATTAAATACAATATTTGAGAAGTAAAAATAAAGGAAGGGATGACTTGCCCAACCTATGCATTCGTAGAAATCCCCGTTTGAGAACTTCATTATGACGTCATAATAGGAAGGGATAAATTAAAGAACATGATATCGCCCCGCCCCCATTTACCGCTGCCTTTCACATGACAACCTTCTTTTAATGAAAGCGATGAAAATGGTTACCTTTTCATCAAAGATTCTCTTTGGTTTATTGACTGCAGAAAATGACAATATCCACGTGATCGGACATCATCCCCTTTTTTTTCTATAGCACACTGTGAAATCATAATCGTATCTTTTATGTACCTCCGACTGAAGGAAAATGAGAGTGGGTGGGGATTACAGAGGCAAGGTTTCATGAATTACAACAATGAGCTTTGAAATCATTCACAATAGATGTGCTTATTGAAATCCGATTGCAATGGATTATGGAATAGTGACAAAGTGGCGACTTCTTAAAAAAAGAGTTACTTGTATTTCCGACTCAGTGAATAGATTTATTCTCAAAGCTGAGAAAAATCACCTGATGATGCTTTTAACCTACTGAACTCAATACAGCACCTCGATTAATACAGAAAAACGTTTTAAACCTTCAGAAGATTTAACCCCCCCCCAAAAAAAATCAAATGATGGATTTTGCTAAATATAAATTTCTCCCCAGCCAAAAATCGATTTCTCCAGAAAAGACGATTTTACTAGTTCCAGATATACGTGCATGTACACTGCCACAGTTATGGTGTTATCCGAAAACACAATCAATTACTGGAAAATAATGATCAACTAGATCAACAGCATTCTGTGGCCGCTTGGAAGTTGTTGGTGTTTTTACGGAGGAGAATTGGTCTAGTGAAAATATACCATGCAAAATGTAAATATCAGCTGTTGAATGTTATCATGAGGAGACTAGACATACGCAACAATACTTAAATTCACTCGGTTGTGTATGAATGGATGGCGAATGTACAGATGCCCAAGTAAGGGGAAGGGTATACATGCCTCACTGCCCCCCCCGAAAGCTCTGCCCCTACTGAAAGCGTTTTGATTTCCCATTCAGGTGAATCGCAGGTCAATTTCATTGGGTTGTTAGTCAGAGAAAGGAAACTTAAAGTAGCCATGTTTATATTATTTCCTCATACTCTCAGCCCAGGATGTAGAAGGTTTATTTTTAGAGACATACCTCGGACAATCGGTGTCAGAAAGATTCGGGTTGAGACGTTTTTGTCACTACCACAGACGTCAATTTGTTACTATAGTACTCTGGCTTATAAAGAGATATGAGGAAACCCAGAAAAGGTTGATGAAATGAATGAAAGAAATTCAAAACTAAAAACTGCTTCTATTACCTTAATCAGCACAAAATTGAGCGCAATAATGAAGCTATATACATTATAGCTTCAAGTACATGTTATATACATGTACATGTATATAGCTGTACTATATCACACGTTTTTTAATTTATTTTTTTAAACTATTTTTTTTCAGGACCTTAATGTAAAACAGTTTTTAACTGATCTTGTCACCCTGAATGAATATGTTTCAATTAATAAAATAATAAATAAATAAATTTTTGCTGTACTGTAAATCAGAAGGGAGACTTAGTTTTAACATGCTCTTTCATCTGAGCTGTAGAAAATAAGGGTATTGACATAGTTTCCACTATATGCATTCAGGCTATTAAATGTGGGAGGGTGATATTTCTTATATAGCCCTTCCCCTGTCCATAACTGATACAGCCCTAATTCTTATTGTGATATCATCATTAATTTCTGGCAAGCAAATTCAAATAATGTATTTAGCCCACACAGGGGCCAAGGAGAATTTTTAACGGGGCGGGGACGCTGAGCATTCGAAAGAGAAAGTTTTCTTCTTCCATCATGAAACATGTTTACAAAAGAAGAAGAAGAAGAAGAAGAAGAAGAAGAAGAAGAAGAAGAAGAAGGAGAAGAAGAAGAAGAAGAAGAAGAAGAAGAAGAAGAAGAAGAAGAAGAAGAAGAAGAAGAAGAAGAAGAAGAAGAAGAAGAAGAAGAAGAAGAAGAAGAAGAAGAAGAAGAAGAAGAAGAAGAAGAAGAAGAAGAAGAAGAAGAAGAAGAAGAAGAAGTGTGCAGCCCCTCCCTGTTCCCTGGCCTCTGCCATAATACCGAGAATCAGGAATGTGCATGTATAGCCTTTGACTGATATATTTGGAACAATCTGGCCAGTTATCAAAAGAGTCACTGAGACGAAAAAGGGGGCAAATTGTGACCATTTACGTTCCGATTTAATTCAAGAGGTGAAGTATTGTTATAATCCTTTTCTGGCCTATATCCAAAATGAAAAATGTAGAACGATAAAGAGCGATAAAATATATTCATTCGAAGAGGTCTCGACTTGGTGGGAAATGACAAAAGATTCTTCATTCAATTACTAATAAGTTCAAGGTTAATCGTCTGTCAAGATGAGTTTCTATTTTTACGCGCTCTGTCTTCCCCTCTTTCGTATGCTACCCCTTTATCTTGTTAAATCTTGGAGAGAAATCTACCGCCTTGATCATGTTGATGGTCTATCATAATACATATCGGTATCTCCCTGTATCTTCATGGTATACATCCTCATTGTGTATTGATCTCTGTGAAATTTATTTATTTGTATCCTATATCAACTCTCTCTCTCCCTTCCCCCTCTCTCTCTAACTCTCACACACAAACACACCCGCACACACCCTCACAAATGCATGCCCCCTTTCATCCCCCTCTCTCTCCTCCTCTCTCCATCATGGTCTCACATCTGTATTAAAATCGCCAGACAACCGTTTTCATGTGAAAACATGTTAACACAAAACTGAAGGAAATAGTGGTGTCATGTTATAGTGACAGGCTTTTTTTCTTCTCTAAACTGCACTCTAAGAATAAAACACTTCCCATGTTTAAGATTTCAGATGGAAGACTAAAATCACCTTGAACTTCTTGTCGGCTGCTCTTAATTGCAGCTCGGAAAATTAGTCATAGGTCTCCGGAAGACTCATCACTACTAGCGTATAGAGGAAAAGACTATCGGGAAATGGAGCATACCAATATGGTCTTAAAGAATTGATCTTAAACTTGATCGCCAAAAGCTGTCATTTCTAATAAAATGAGGGAAGGTGTCCCATGATTTATGACGTTTTATAAGTTTTTCAAAGGGAGAAAAATGTCATTCGTAGATGATGATTGCTTGCTCCTGACCACTGAAAGTTCTAATCTTCTCGCAAACCTTCAAATTGTACATTTTTGTTGTTTAAGGAATCTTCGTGGTAAAGAAAAGATCTGAGCGACCTGGGAGAGAGAGATAGAGAGAGAGTTAAAACAGTGGAAAGATGGAAACAAAGAAACACAGAGAAACAGAGAGAAAGAGAGCAAGAGAGAGAGAGAGAGAGAGAGAGAGAGAGAGGGAGAGAGAAGGGGAGAAAAAGAGAGGAAGAAGGTGGGGGGGGGGGGGGATATGCCCACAATTGAACATCTATAATGAAATTACATTCTGTTTTATGCTGCAAATTGCCAAAGTCGGAAGAAATCAACGTCGACGGAAAAAGATCGCTTCCTAAAACAATAATATTAAATACCTACGCTTTTGAAATGCCCACGCAATGTATGTGGTAATATGATTAAAAAGACCAATCTTAGCACTCTCGCCGAAATTATAGGTCAGGATTTATTGCACAACGATGAACTCGCCCGATTTTCCTTTTTTGTGTTTGTTTTTTTTTAGTTGCGTGATAAAAAATAGTGTCCGTGTTTTCGAAAACTGAGGGAGAAATCGTAAATTCTGTCATTTCCGACCTCATTAAAATGGATAATTCATTAGAGCCGACAACAACATCAGGGCCGGATACAGACTTTTCCAAGGGGGGGGGGGGGGGGCGTTCAGCTATAAAAAAAAAGATCCTCGGCATTTTCAGGTGTATTTTACCCGCCTAATTCTCGCTGATAAGCATATAAAAAGGTTCAAAGGGGTGGGGCGACCGATTCGGCCCCCCTGATTGTCAAGGGGGGGGGGGGGGGGCGCGGCCGATTCGGCCTCCCCCAGGATCCGCCCCTGAATGATGACTGAGCCCGTTCTAAAAACCATAAAAACACCAGAGAATGATATTTCATTGGACAAAACAGTGGCAACATACTATTATAAATCTTGCGTTGAGATACCCTTGATTTAAGTGTAAACGAGGATAGAATCGAATAAAGTCACTATAACAAAATCTAGTAAATACATGTTCAAAATCGGTTAATGTACTTTGCGATGATTTTTGATGATTCAATTATCGTTCTCTTCATAAACTTGCAATTAAGTCGTAAATCATTCGAAAGATACTTGATTTCTGCAATACGCACACTGTGAAGATGTTTGGTTTTTCTTTAAGAAGAGTGTACTGAGTCAACTGTATACCTCACGTAAAGATAATATTGAGAGAAAAGTCAAGCGAAATCCTATTACCCTTCTTATATCTCAAGCATGTAAGAGAAAATTCAAATACTTAAGGCCTCTATGCAAGCACTAAAGAAGAATCTCCGATGTATCAGTTTGTGAGGAGGGTATTCGTACTAACAAGAGAGGGTTATAGTCATCGGGTGAAAGTTCATTTATTTCGAATTAGAGAAAAGACTTCATAACAAAAGGGAAAGGACCGATAGGGAATGGTCTCTCAAATGGTAAACTGAATCTTTATGACCAATGACCAGTTAGTAACTTTTCCTCATTGAGTATGACTGTCACGAAAAAAAAAATAGTATAATATTCGCGAATCTATGCCGCAGTTGTAGATTTTCGGAGTATTCAATCCAAGTAATTTAGATGCCACATCAATGATCATTGGACTGCTTCGGATTTTTATTGTGATTGTTTTATAGAGTTAAAAGATGGACATGACGATCGTTACACCTCTCTAGTCACTGTGATGATCTTTCGTTCTGGGAAGCCTTTATTTCGCAATTAGGGGATTACCAACTCTAAAACTCTTGTGAAAGAACAAAGTATAATTCTTTTTTCTGGTTTACTTCGTGTCAGTGTTCCAGATGAGCCTTACCCTCTTTTGTAAGAGTAGAAAGTGTTTATCTGCGATTGAGAAAAAGGGAAAATGCACCAGGAAGCACTGAGATACCCATTAGTATATAGAGGCCTTATCTAGCTTGTCCAGGAACAGATTCCCAACAATATACCCCGACGGTACTAGAATAATTGGTCTTGATATTTTAGGGGGTTCCATCAAGTGGTTGGTTGGTTGGGTTTTTAGTTTAGAGGCGCTTATCACTTCTAAATTAGAATATTTGCGGGCTGTGCCAAAGAACTTTTATAGCAGGCGCGGTTCTACAGGGAGGAATTTAGGGGCTGAAGCCCCCCCCCCCCCCAAAGAAAAAATTGCTCAAGGCCCCCAGAAATTGTGGACGATACAGGTGCAATTTAAATTTCATATATATTCTAATATACATTATAATCCTCCAAGCCCCCAGGAGCCCCTCAAAATTTTTTGCTCTATGGAACCGCGCCTGTCTTATATACCGGAACGTGCAAATAAAAGCGAACAAATCAAAACAAAACAAACTGACATAAATATTGGCAAGTATACCAGCGATATTTTGACAGTGAGGAAGAAGTGTGCAGGAGTCTTCTTGGCTAAGACCTCATTTTTATCAACTTTCATTTTCATCAACGATCCGAAGTCTTTCCTTGCATTTGTTCTTTTCATTTTGCCTTCTCATCTCGCTACCCCTCTCTCTTTCTCTTTCCCTCTTTCTTCTCCCCCTTCTTCATACTTTTCAATATCTCATTATTTTGAGTTTGATCTTTTTGGTCGCAGGTTTCATTGAATTCACGCCATGTCATGAATAGATCTTATATTTCTTCTGTACATGCCACAGGAGTACCTCAATGGTTCCTTTTGAAGGGATACGTGTAGGCTAAAAACCGCTTATTCCTAATGAGTATTTCTTGGGACTTTCCCAAAGATCTTAAATTTCTGCCACATCGGATAAGCCCTCTCCAAAGACAGGTAGATTAAAATAGATGCAACTAAGGGGGAAATAAATGGCAATCACATTTTCTCTACGGTATTAGGTCAGGAGGACCTGCACACGGATGTACATACGTTTCATCAAAAATAAAGTTGTATATGGGGAACTAAAATGAACGATGTGAGCTTATCCTATAATTAGTCGCTACTTTAAAGTAACATTTAAAAATCGTTTATAGAGGTGTACAAAATAGAAGGATTTCCTTGTATGAAAGTCGATTATCAGCCTAAATCCTCAATATTAATTGTTATGAGTGTCACTGAACGGGGAGGTATTTTAAGATCGTGGCACCAATTTGCAAGAAAGTTTTTCAACCAGGAAACCTTCAGAGAGGTTATTTCCTCTTTTCCTCCGCTTTTCGAGCGAGAATTTCACAAATGCGAGATTTGTACATGTAGCTACTTTATAAAAATAGCCGATTCAATCTTTACTCACCAAGGTATAGTAAGCATCGTGTAAGAGCATCACATTCCTGTTTGAACATTTTTCAATTTCTTTCTATTGGTGAACACAGGGATCTTTTTACAGCAAGCCTTTTAGGCTCTGAAAAGACTAAACCTGTTTTTTAATAAAACGTAATAATACAAATAAATATATCTTTTTTTCACAATGCTTGTATTTGTGATGCTTATTTTTCCCCTATCGTGTCTTTCATGAACTAAAATAAATTTGTTTGACTACATACTTCATAGGTTTTAAGTCCACATGGAGATAAATATATCCTCAGTGATCCGTAATTCGTGAAACCGTACCCATATTTAGTCAAAAATTCCAAAGTAGACTTAGTAATGTCAAGTTATTGTGCTTTAGAATGCATCATCCATAATAAACAGGCCATCGGATATCGATGAGAAAGGCGAAAAGGGTAAATAACAGATAAATACAAATAAAGGGATGGATAGACAGCTAGAGAGAGAGACAAGAGACAGACAGAGATAAAGAAAGAGAGATAGAAGGAGAGGGAGAAAAAAAAAGAGAAAGAAGAGAGGGAAAGAGGGAGGAAGGGAGGAGAGAGAGAGAGAGAGAGAGAGAGAGAGAGCAGGAGTAGAGAGGGGAACACTTATACCTGGAAATATTTATATATATTTGTGCAAAGTCATGATCACAAGTCGGGTATTCCAGGTTTGTAGCTCGAACTGAGGCCTCTTTCGTTGTAATGAAGTAGAATATATAATGAAGTAGAATATAATTAAAGTGGACTAATCGTTCTAATTAGATCTCTTAATTCATTTAACTGTCAGGGATGAGTCGGAAACGGGCTTATTAGTTCCGTGGCTAATCCCATTCGCGACAGGTTTTCCGACATAAATTAAAAGATGACAATAGCAGAATCTCCTCTCACGCACAACTTCCATACTTGTATTTATGTGATAAAACAAACGGAACGGAGATTTAAAAAAATCAATGTAGAAAAAGTTAAAAGGAAGGTATATTATTCATGAAGAGAGTTAGAGACAGATGTAAATCGAATCAAAGGGAAAGATGAAGAGAGAGAGAAAATGAGGGAGAGAGAGAGATAGAGAATAAGTTGGAGATAGAGAAAGAGGGAGAGAGGGAAAGAGAGGACGGAGAGAGAGAGAGAGAGAGAGAGAGAGAGAGAGAGAGAGAGAGAGAGGGGGGTATAGAAAGCCCCTCACATTTTCAAAAAAAAAAAATGGACCGATAACAAACGATGACGCCATGAGTGCATGAACTATTTGAGGTTACTCGGATTCTTCTTCTTCTGCTGTTATAACGTTTTGTTCATGCAAGTGGAACCAGCTGGTCACCCGCAATCCTCCAACAATTGTCAATAAAAGCCAAACTTCTTTTCAGAGAATTCACTTCAAATCATTACACCACAACAGCTCTCCTTCAAAAAGGAAATGCCCAATGGGTAATCATTATGTCCGTGAGACCTTCGTGTCGTAAAAACGATGTTCTCAGAACCGACTCCTCACCAAAATAATTATAAGAATGTACTGTGATGCGGAATTTTTCAGGTGGTCAAATTAAAAACCTTTATGGGCCTGAGTCAAGATCACAAAATCAATGTATCTCTGTTTAACCCGAGGTCAAGTAAAGGTCTAATCAAAATACAAACTCGTTAATAAGAGATAGTGACTTAACGAGCTTTTCCGCTCTTTATTATGTAAAAGAAACAATATGAATTCCGAAAGAAACTTTGAAAAAGGGAAGATTTTATGACTGTCTATACAAATGTCATCACAGGGTCGATGGGAAGTGAAGCAAAGTTTATACCGACAAACGGGAAGTAAGATAATGAGATTTTTCACAAAAGTGAGAAATCTAAATTTTTATATAGCTGAAGAGAAAATGGAGATTATTGATATCAAGCTGTGCAATTTCAAAGGCAGAAATCCGAAATTTGGAGGAATTCGGAGAAGTAGTAAAAGATTATTGATACATTGCAGAGGTATTTAAAACATAAACAGATAAAAGTATAATTAGTATTACACTAATTACAATTATCAAACCAAATTGATATCAAACTTTAAAAAATTTACACTATTTATGATGAAGGACCACTGTTTTCACAAGGGCGTGTAAAATATTTACACAGAAAGAGAGAGAGAGAGAGAGAGAGATGAAAACAAACAGGAACAAAAAAAGTAAAATAAACATAAGAACAAATCAAAAAATCGAATTATCAAAAAGAAAACATACAACCATAACAAGATAAGTGAGAAAAAACACAAGAAACAAACAAGCAAACAAAAATGGAAAATCCTATAAGGGGGCGTAGGGAGGGGGAAGGGGACCCTGTGCTACAGTTCTACAATCTTATAGATTTGAATATATTAATACTAGGGGATGACTTGATATGAGGAGGAGGTGCTTTGTAAGCTTTTGTGTTTCTGTATTTGAATGTTCTTTTGAGGATAGGACAAGAATAAACATAAAATACTGATCATCACTCATGTTATGATCAATATCTTCTTTGTTTAAAAGCAAAAACAGTGCATTATGCCCAAGAATAGTTCCTAATTGGTAATAAATCCACCTTGACAACACAAGTTCTCAAGTAGACGTGTCAATTGCCCTTGATTAAGACATTTTAATCCCATCGTCATCGTCATCAAATTATGAAAATCTCCAACACGATGTTTTCAGTATTTGCAATTGTTTGCACTTTTTGTACCTTTCCTTTTGGTGCTTTGATTTTAAGTGACGTCACTGAAGTGAACGGAAGCGGAACGGTAAATATTTGATTGCAGCGGCCCCTTTTGTTTTCTAAACTTGTAATAGAATAGATTATTAGGGCACCCAATGACACTATTGTTATGTAACTGTATACCAAATACTCCGCATAGACCAGTTACTACACTGTTTCGATTCGAAGGTCATATAGAAACTGAGATGTCTTGTATTCAAACTTAGTTTTATCTGATTCTAATTTCATTATCAAACAGACAAATTATGAATCATAGGAGAGGTATATTCAAAACACATTCTTCTGTTGCTGTGTTGATGACAATAAAGGAATTCTAGACGAGATAAACTTTCAAGTTGTTTCATTTATGTTGTCTACGCTTTCTGATGAGAAGGTAGTTCAAAATGATAAAGTCATTTATATCTATTTACTTTTAATTACTTTATTTATTCATTTATTCATTTCATGCTTTATAAGGTCAACGAAGCATTTCCCATTTTGAGTGGATTATTTTGCTGTTTTATTTTTCCGAATGCATTCTCTATTATGATCCCCCCTCTCTTTCCGGTCTCTTATTTTTCAAGTTTTTATTTTCAGTCTTAAAATGCACTCTTTTCATTTTTGTTTCCTCCTTTCTTGTTTCCCCTCCCCCTCATATTTGTGCTTGACTCCTGAAGTTATATTTTTGATTAAAGCATTATTTAGAGAAATTTACGGACATACCTAAATAACTATGATTATTGGATCACACGATGGGCATTGGTCAGTGGCGTAAAAAGCAAAAACTTTTTTGGGGGGTTGGGTGGGGGCAGAAAAAAATCCGCACCACCACCGGTGTACACCAGTGGCAATGGTCAATGCCTGCAGCATATCCACAAAGAAGCGATATAAAGTCAGATCTACATTCTTATCTCCCAAATCTTTAAAGTTCCTCTTTTATAAATGCATTTATTGTGCTTTTAGAGACAATGAAAACAAAGATACTCAAAGATATGAAGTTTTATTTCTTCATACTTGACCATAGCAAATCAATAAAATTCTTATATCCCATAAAGAGTCGCCGCATTATGGCTTTAAAGCCAAAAAGTTTGATCTTGGAATGCTTAACAAAGCTTTCAAGTTTAACAAAACATTCTGTCATAATAAAAGGCATTCATGTATACATAATTTTATCCCTGTCAACACACACTCAAGCACGTGGTATTTTTACACAAATACACACACTTACACAAAGGTAAACTCTGGAATTTATCTAAATGACCTTTGTACTCAAAACAGCACGGGTGCTCAACCGTTCTTTTGTCTTCCGCATGCTCTTCACACTGTTTCTGTACGTATTGCATTACATACCAGCACTTCCTTATGTTGAGATCTTGTCCGCAGCACACAGCGCGGGGAACTCGCTTTATTTAAATCGGAAAGCTTAGTTGAGAATTTAGTCACTTATCGTGCGAGGGGTTGTGAGGTATAGACCTTGTATTTCACCTGAACGCCTTTATTTCAAAGAAGAATTTCACACTGTTTAGCATAATTGAGGAAATACCATCTTATCTTCTCAATAATTTGATTCTTTTATTTTTGTGGCTTGGCACTGTAATATCAATCGAGGAATATCCAATACAGCACGTGCATATATATTTGAGGCATTTGTAAGGTAAGGTATTTTTCGGTCTTTATTCATTTTTTGTTATCTCCCCTTGTGTCCGAGTATAATGTTTGCTTAATACTTTATTTTGTTTTTCAGATGTTGGATTTTGCTTCACCATTGTTAATTTGTTGTTGTTGTTGTTGTCCGCCCACATTTTAAGCTCAATATGAATACCCAAATTTATATTTGATTTTTTCAGATGTTGGATTTTTCTTCAGCATTGTTAATTTGTTGTTGCTGTTGTTGTTGTCCGTCTGTATTTTAAGCTCAATATAAAGAAACACAATTCTCGTAACTGAAATATAATCTTACTAGGTATAATGCTCTAGTTTATGGTCCTGGTAAAACATATCAACTCCGCAGTGTGAGCATATTGTTGACTGATGTTTAAATTTTCTTGGCATGGTGATTTCTCTGAAAATTCAAAATTATATTCGGTGGTCACGATAGGCCGACGGTGCACTGAGATATAAGATACAGTATAATAAATGACTTTCACTTTCACAGCACATACAGAGAATGATCCAGTTATCAGCTAAGTGCAACACACAGTTTCATTAAATCACATGTGCACAACGTTCCCTGGAATTAGCTGGTGGTGTTTGATATTATGCCAAACTGTAGCTAAAATTACTTTCATATTTTCATATTAACATGAAATGAATGCAATTTTCAAGGCCAAATGTGCATACATGTAGCTGATAATCACTCGGCTTAAAATATTTGGCTTGATAAAACCAAAAAAAAAAAAAACTCACAGAATGCCAAATTATTAGTTATAGTCTTGGAGATTGATGGGGCGATTGCTAATGAGTGAGTGTTAATATTCCAGTTGTTTTATTCCTTAACTTTAAATTCGATGTGAGTTTACAGTTACGTTTTTTTCTTATGTATTTTCTATAATATTTACTTATCTATATATTGTTTTGTTTTGTTTTTTTACTATTGTTTTGTTGATGTATAAAGTATTGTTGTTTTTTTAATGTGTGAATGGACCCCTACAAAAAACAGCACTTTGCTGATATGGTGCTCCGTCCCACAAGTGGTAAATAGGTAAAGAATAAATAAATCTGAAATTAATGATACGAAGATGTGATGAGAAGTCTATTCATGTAAGCAATAGCATTGCAGGCAGATGTCTGCATTTCGCATGACCCTTATTCCATCTTTAAAGACACGTTATATTATCATGTATATTGCAGGGGACAATGTGTTTGAGCGTACTGGTTTCTCTACATGGCATCATCAAGATGGTCCGTGCTAAAATGAATTGTATCAGATATACCCGAAAACATTTTAAATAAAAAAATCTGTATCCACTATTCTATTGGGTTATTGGTTATTGGTTTGTTTTTTTTACCTGACTGCTAAGTAAGCATGAAAAGCGAGGACCGACGGATTTAAGTCCTCTGCATGCGGGGGACCTTGTAATGAGGATTAATTCCTATACCAAAGTGCACAAGCGCAGCGACTTTTTTCGAACCCGAATCACCAGAGTACCAGACCACTGATCTACCTACCGAGCTATCGTGACTCCTCTTTCTTCTTTTTAGGCCTTTTTATTTCCCGTCCTTGTACAAGGGTCTTACTCGCTGTTAGATATTCTGTTTTGATCTAATTGCCTTTGATATCTAGCCAAACAGTACTAATCCTATGGATCAATCACGCGGACAGTATCATGAAAAGGAACTATTTCCGATTTTTTTTCTTTCAATACATATCCGAAGATAGACAAACGCTTTTCAAGACGAAAATCTATGAAAGATTTTGTCAGCGATGTACATTCCGTTCAACATTTACATTTTCCGAGAAACCCCGAGTTTCTGTCAAAAGGAGAGCAGTAGCTGCTTATATCACTAAATTGACCAACATATTAAATATGATTATTACCATAATAAGCTGGTATATTATCATTTCGAAATGAAGCATCATAATAAATGCGTAAGATGACGTTGACTTTTGAGTGATACACATGATACATCCTCATCGCTGCGTCCTCTTTGTTTACCAATTCTTTATTCAGTGGTGCAATTATTCGTTCTATATTTGTTTCATATTTGCTTTTGTTGTTTCTGTTGTAAAGTGTGATTTTTCATGTTTGTGCAATTATTATGTATAGATATATCATTTTTTTTTACCGTTCACCTCTGTAAATATGCCATATTGGGCGAGGTATATGATTTTTAAAACCCCTCCCTGACTAACGGCAGCAATTCAAACATATAGTAACCAGTGGCAACATCCAAACTTTTACCCCCATTTCATTTTCCACTTTTTTAAAAGGACGGTTTTATATGTCTTTTCTCTTATCTCCTTACAGCCGCCGAGAATATCGAAGGCGACGACTCCACTAAATCCGATAAGAAGAAGAAAAAAGAACAACTCAAGCAGGAGAAGAAAGAGAAAAAAGAGAAAAAGAAGAAGGAGAAGGAAGAGAAGAAAGAGAAAAAAGAGAAAGAGAAAAGGGAAAAGAAGGAGAAGAAGGAGAAAGAGAAAAAAGAAAAAGTGAAGAAGGAGACGAAGAAAAAAGACAAGAAAGAAAAGAAGTAAGTACTTATCTTACAGTAGTAAATTTTAAGCAGATTTATTTTCCCCGGGTTTTTTCACAGAATGGGACAGTTCACACCCACCCACTTCGCTGCTACAATCATTTATTTCTAATTGTATTGAGTGTAGTGTGCATTGGAGCACGCAGGAAATATACATATATCTGGTGAAATTTTGTGGTGGCGTTTACAATTTAGGGCATTTATTCCTTATGGACTGAGAGAAAGAGAGATCACCTTAATCTTCTTTGGCTATCAGCTGCCAGATTGACTGTCTACCTATCGGATTTATTTCGCTTTGATTTCCACAAATAATAAAACTTTCTTTACATAACCTCCATTCTTCATTGTCGCAGTCAGACTCTGCAGCGCGCATCCCATGTGAAAACACTTTATTGTTATGTCGGTAAACACAGCGCCACTTGGAAACAATTGAATCGGATGAATCCTTTTAAATCGTATCAACACAAGCTGTACAGGCAGACAGATATTACTTTTAATTGTTGACGATTAACAATTGAAGCTCACTCTCCAATCTACTACCCTGCAGTTCGGACTGTCATTTTTGCGAGTCCCGTCTCCCCATCTTTACCTGCATACAAGCTGAGTTCAGATAGCTTGACTCTACTATACTGTACTCAAACGCCATCTCAAAATCCTGTCATTTGTACTCAGTGTCGATTAGTTCACAAACATTATTTGTTTGAAGAACCTTTTTGAGACTGAAATTCGCTTTGTATTTCTTGCTTCTAGAAAGTCGAAAAAGAAAGCTGAATACCAGGAATTGCCCCACGTCGTGACCATATCGGATGGGACAAACTCAGTTGGTAAGTTAACTGTAATGTGAATATTTTTAAAAATATAATTGTGATGAATGTTTTAGTGTGTATTTAGCTATTCCGTTTCTTTTTCTGAAAATTTTGTCATCATATACAGAAAGTTGAATATAGTTACTAGAGTTATTAATTGTACCATGATCATTATTTTCATGCTAAGATGGAATTGATCTTGGTTAATTCTGTGACTGTCTCTGTTTTCCAACAGTTATTAAGTTTTTACTTTTCCCATTATCCTTTAAAACATGAATACCAGTCAAAGTATTAAATCTCAATGCATTTTATCCTTTTACTATTCTTTAAAGTCTTGACTATCTTAAGTGTTATTGTGTGGGACTCAATTCCGATAGCAATTTTCTGAAATTAAAGGCCTCTGATATGTTTTGTGCAGTATCCGTCTTCTTTTTATGAATATTCAGTGCAACATTGAACATTGTGGTCAGCATCAACTATCATCTTAATAATTTGACGAGTTGATAAGTCTTCTTCCTACTTATTCATGTATACACTGAGTGTCGATGTGTGAATCAGAAAAAAAAGAGAAAACAGCGCCGATGACTCACGATGAAGAATGAAGTCTTGAAGACGATTTATGCCAGCTAGAAACTCACCTGTCAGCCCTTCTGTCAATCTTGTCACCATCTCGCAAGACTTTACACCTCTTTTTTTTTTTCTTCCCGAATTGTTGGCTTATCACAGCTATGACAGCAGCAGACGATTCTTATCTTGTTACCTCATGTAGTCTACCCCATTTACCAGGTTCCGATGATGGCGCACATTTTTAAGACCAAGATTTTCGCGCCAATATTAGGATCCAACACCTAATTAAAGAGGAACTGCACAGGTGCAGCAGATGTATGCTGGCTCTGTTCCAGTCAAATTAATACCTGCATTTGAATTATTAACACTTTGATTTCTTTTACAAAAATGGAAGCTATCTATGCATTTAATTTAGTTTCGTACCACACGAGGATTGGATTGGGTAATGAGAAGTAAGCAATTTTCAACTTTTGAAAAATTAACTTTAGTTTCGACACAGTTTTTATGTTTAATTACAAGCCTTACCACTTCTCTTTTCCGCTGCTGTGCTGTATGCACAGGAAAAAAAGGAAAATTGACCTTTCCTTTTCTATTCTATTTAGAAATTTATTTTCAAAGTCATCAACCTACTTATCTATACACCCTTATCATCATGTTAATCTTTATACCTAACGGAATGCCAGATAATAAAAAGTTTTGTTTTCATTGCTAATCGATTTCACAATTTTATGAACATGGACTTTGAAGCAAGATGTTCAACCTGTTTCTGTCTTTATTTCCTTGACCTTTCCCTGACACAGACGTGACAAACTTCTCTGGAGACACTCAAAACCTTGAAGACGCCGTCACTGTATCTGTTAAAATAGAAGCAAGTGACTCTGACTCTGACAGCATGCGAGGCAAGGAAAACACAAGGTGAGTGAACGTTCTAACAATATACCTTCACTGGCGTCATTGAACATGATACCAGGGAGCCTCCCTGATGATACTGAGGAGTGTCGATCTACATGGGAGGGGGGGGGGGGGGGGGGGTATTGGAGGCATTTTCAACCAGCAGTAATGATATAACATATGGAATTATTCCTCGGATTCCCCCCGGCCCAATGTAGACTCTAATTTCAAGAAAGTTTGATTATTTAATGAGCGAAGTATCAGCGATGCTTTCGTGGTAAAAACTTCATTATTAGAACGGGGATTTGCCAACACAACGCAGGGTTCTTATTTCTGGTGTAAACCTGAAAACTTAGTCTAAACTTTGTCTACAGTGAAATTTAATTATTATTTCTCTCATTTCTCTCGTATTTACTTGGGATATCATCAGGTGAGCCTTCAAAAAATTGTTTCGAATGGCAATAATAATGGTGATAACAATTATTAGAAACAAAAACTAGCGAAGCATCTTTTATCATTTCCTATTGCTGCCGTGGCCATTTAACGCCTACATTCACACTTTATTGCAGCATAATTACATTTAGTTCTAAGATTATGATCCGGAGCATTTATCAAGACTTGCACGACAATATCTTTGTAAGAAAGATTGTCCATTAAGAAGGGAATGACCCTTGGCTTAAGCGAGAACCTGACATTTGTTTTTCGATTTCGGAAGTATTTATTCTCTGCAGAATTTGATTCTGTTTGAGATAAACAGTTTGTTTCTCTTCAAACGGTTCTTACTCATACCTATCTGACATTTAATGCAGATGATTTTGGAAGTCTTGATGTTTTCGCGATATATCGGTAGTTTCGATTACTTTTAAATGAGTATTTGGGTGATCTCTCGAGAGGAAAATGTGGACGAAATTGGTTTACTTCTTTATTGTTTGCATAAATCTTTATAAACGAGTAAAACGAGACAAGATAGGACTATGTAGTGACATGAAGTTTTACTGCAGTAGAAGTAGTAGTTTATATCTAGTTTATTGTAGTACTGCGATGCACAAGAGAAACTGGTCACATATAGCATCAATATTTACAGCGAGAAGACAGAGAAGTGTATGACAAGGCTATTTGATGGAATATACATGTATGACAACATATCTCTCACATCAGTGAACCTTTGCTGCTTTTAAAATTCCCAGAATTCTGACGTGAGAAAAAAATACGGCGATGATGAAAATTGGATGCGTCTCATTATCTCGCCCTTATCGCATTTCCTTTTGAATTCCAGAAGCCATCAATTCACATTCTCCTTGTTCCAATTTACAACCAATAAACACTCATTGTCAATGTGACAATGTAATTACCAGGCTCATGATCCGAAGAAGAGAAAGTGACACTTTCAGTGTAGAGGTGCGGAAAAGACCACTTCGTTTTAGAAGTACTTATCATCTTTTTAAAGGGTTAATGACCATTTCCACAAGAGCAGTAACTGTTAGATGCAGATTGCAGAAGTGTCGTAAATAATTAACCCTTTTTTGCCATTTCAGCATGACAGGCTCTGTTATAACACTTAAGCCTCCCTTGTCTATCTCTCTTTTTCTTCCACGTCCATCCAGTTATCAACCATGATTGTTTCAAACCTGTTTTTCTTCAATACATTTTTAAGCAAGTAAATCACATCCGCACGTAATATTCTCTATATTTTTTCTGCAGACCTGTGACTGTCTATGAGCCTCGCTCAACTAGACCGCCCTCACCCAAAGGACCAGGCGTTAGCGCTCTGAGGGAGAAATTTGGCGCCAAAGCTACAGGTAAGACAAAAAATGCTTTTCGGTATAATTGTGTGAAGTCTGCATGCTTTTATATCCCTGAAGGAGCAAAAACAGATGAATTGTTGATATTGTTGAATTTCTCAAACAATTTATTGATATACACGTGATGTTTTGATCGCTGTCGATTTTAAGTGCAAATGTGACATATTTGTGGTTGACTATGATAGCAAACTCGCCCTTCGGAGACCTTATGCAATAATATGTGTAGGGTGTAAACATGTTTGATGCAAATACAACATCAATTTTATTGAAGTCTTCTTGTACGAATTCTTTATTTATCAGTTTATTGGGATGTATAGAAATGAATGTTTTCATCAGTCGTGTCAAACTTATTAAACCAAAAACTATACACATTGAAATCTAGTCTCGATGTTATTGCTCGGTCAGCTTTGTCCGCTTTATATCAAGAATAATCCATTATTCACATTTGCTTGAAAATGGTGTGATAAAAAATGTATAAAATTATGCGACAACCATCAAATGATAAAGATGTGTGTTTTGTTTACTTGTCGTTCCTCTGCATATTACAAACAAAGCCATACCTTGGTCTATTTTTTTCTGATAACCACAGCAAAATTGACAAGGTCATTGTTTATTTTCGCGGCTTTATGCATCAGCAGTGTTAGTTATTGGTAACTCGATTCCCACACTACTAATACATGTGATAGATGACGTTTAATCGAGGTACTTGTACTTTTCTGATTGGGGAAAAAAATTAGGATTTTCAAAGTCATGGACGAAGGGTTTATCACAGTATATCACGTAATGGTCCCATTGATTTTAATGTCCACGCTTATTGTACAAACCTTGGTAACCGAGTGCACAATGTAGCCATGGATGTAACACCTACGGAATATGAACTTCATGATGACATCATTTATAAACAGCTGTTTAACGAAGAAAAACCAAGAACCCCCGAGAAAGAAAAAGAAAAAAACCCAGAAAGAAAGACCCATCATACTAATTACTTTCTCTTCCAATAGAGTACAAAAAGTCATAAATTCCTTTCTTGTTTATTCGTTTTAATGTACCCCTCTCCCCCTCTCTCGCCCTCTTTCTTTATGTTACACCTATTAAACCCATACGTATTTTGCAGGTAATTTCTTTATATAATTATATTATCTATCAACGTTTTTGTTATTTTCTCAACCATCCTCCACTTTGACTTTTGTCACTTACAATTTTTTACCAAAACTCATCTGAAACTCTAGCATGTCTATTATGCCGCCCCTGGAAAATATCGTTGTGCTCTAATGATGCAAATCATAGCTGCGATCCACGATAAACAATCAAATAATAAGTTCAATAGAAACTGGGAAATCAGTATGCGTATGGTTTCATGTAGGTGTGTGACCACAATGTGGTCGGAGGATATGGAACGCTGCTTTCTGGTCTTTGTTGTGGTGTAAATTTCTGTTACCAGGGCAACCCATTAAACTCTGTGAAATGGTGTTGTAGTGTGTGAAAATTCGTGATGTTCATAAGTCTTCATGTAAGTTACATGCAGTGACACGTGTTCGTCATAAATATGGCAAATAACACGAATAAATAAAGCCAAAACGTTGAAAATATATGTTTTAGTTTTCTATTGATTGATCTTACATGCATGCAATTGAGAGAGTCGATTGCAAGAGTAATTGGTATACCCCACCCCCGTCCTACCTGCTACAAAGTGAATTCGCTTACCATTTTTCTTAAACGTCTGTATCTAATATTTTGGTTGTATATTTTCACCGTTTTCGATATAATGATGAAATATGAAAGTACATTGAACTTTACCTGCTTGATTTTGACCTTATCTATGAACAGGTTCGCCTGTCCGACCTATCTCTTACCCAGCCTCTAAAAGCGAGTCACCTAAAGCTGAACTTCACCAACCAGTCCACAGGAAACCATTCGGATTTAACAGGTGAGAAAGTTTGTGATGATGATGCTAGTTGTATTCATTTATTTTGTGATGACACCTTTTGAAAGCGAGAGATATGTCGGTGCTGTTCCTAAAAAAATGTGCTGACAAATGAACAGGAATGTTTTGCTTTTGAAAAGAGTTTTGATGTCTAGTCAAGCTGATTTCGATAGTTTGTATAGGTAGGGACAACTAATAAAGATGCATTTGCGTTTGGCATCCACGTTGTTTGTCGTGCTCAGAGCCATCGTGATTTAATAGCTTGATCTGTATGGCTTAACGCCTGATCATTATAGTCACGCATTACATTTTATCTGATTCTTATGAATCAATTTAAAAACTTGGAGTGATGACAAATGATGATTGATGGAAACAAATGCTCAGCAGCATTCTCTAAGCTAGATCTATCGTTGTGCTTGGAGATACCCTTGAAATCTTTTATGCTAAAGTGATGATTCTAGCCAACATGCGTGACCACTACTGCATTGTGGAAAACTACTTTTTGAACATGCCATGTAAAAGAGTAGAACTGGGTCCAGAAAATTATTAGAAGTTTCTCTTCATGGATGAAAATATCAACAAAGACAGATCGATAATCGCTGTTATGTAAAGCGCATTGAAAAACTACCGGGCCTACTAAAATGCAGGGCCAAAATCATTCTTCATACTAGAAAACTAGGTCTTTCTTCTTCTTTTTTAAAAAAAAACGAATATATGACTCTTTGTAAATGTAATATTTTGAAACTATAATTTGCCCCAAAGGGTTTCTTGTATTGCATCTTAATCAGTATAAAGTAAAAAAGAAAATCATTCCCAAACTGTTGCTCTTAGTGTTGATCTTCTGACATGGATTGTTGCCAGAGAATGGTTATCATTATATTTCATATCCCGTATTTCTTTAATAATACATAAAAATATGTCCAAGCAATAATTCATAGAATGCCAGCAAAATTAAATCAAATAGAAGACTAAACAATGGAAAAATGCCGGTCTAAATATTTCAAACGTTATATTCTCCAGCCCATCAGTTAATTTTTGGCGGTGATTGACGCCCAATAATCTGTCGCTGCAATCTAGTTCCCCTTCCGACTTTCATTATTGAGTGAAGGATACCATAGGCTCCCACCCCCAAAAGAGAAGCCATTAAAGCATTTCGTGTCGTCTGCTACCTGTTATTCTCACCTTTGCACGGGTTAATTGATGTTTGACTTTCCCATATTGGTTTTTATTTCGTCACAATGAAGGTTGGAGGAAACGCCACAAAAGCAGACAGACAAGAACGGAATTGCAGAAGGAAACGTTAGCGCTCTAAAACAGAAATTTGGCGCGACGAATGCAGGTGAGAATTGTTTACCACTTTCATTCTTTTATCTCTTTTATCATACCGCCTTATATGACTATTCGTCCAGTAACTTCACCTGTTGGGGTGCAGGTGTATTTTGAGACCTTGTATTTCCATTCTTGACCAGCAGATAAGATACCAGCAATACCTGTCTGTCAAAATAAACACTTTCTTCTTATCTGTCTTGACTGCGAACACCCCCCCCCCAAAAAAAAAAACCCCACCTTCTACATAGCATGCCACCTTGTGTTCTTTAATATCTTAACACATTTTTTACTGCATATTTCAAGGTTAAGACTAGACAATGTAAAAAAATGAAAACAGGACGATTAAGAGGGACATTGGCCTTCACAAAGGTCATCACGTCTAAGACAGCTTCTGTCATCATTCTTTAAAAGTGTGATATTCTGCCCAAGTTGAGAGTTATCATCTTGAAATTGTCACTGAGAATTAATTTTTGTTTCAATACATCTGTCTACTGTGACATCAAGTGGAGCTTGTTCACTAAAACAAAACTGAAGATTTTTTCCGTTATTGTTTCTCATTAGCAGCAAGTCCGTCAACGCCGGCAACGAGACAAACCACATCATTCACACCGACAACGACTGCAGCAACTCCAAGCAAGTATGGTGGCGTGGCAACCCGATGGCAACCCACCCAAAGCAGGTAGGTTTGCACAAAGAATGTAAAAGTCTTGGATATAAGAAGGAAAAAGTTATTTATACTATTATTCACTTATCATCATGCTATTCCACGTGATGGGTTATTCAACTTTGAATAGCGCTTTAAAAAATAGATAATTCATGGAATTTCATTCAACGAGGTTGTTTTTATGAAACATAATCTATGACGATACTGACATACCTTATCTTGTGTTATTCACCCCATATATAATCTTGAATCTTTGTAATAACCTTATGTTTATAATGATGCAACTAAACCTTAAAGATCTGACTAATGGTCTTGCCATTAACCTTCCACATTAACCACGTGCACGAGATTCGCTATCACCATCACCATAGCAACAGTAAGCTTATAAATGCCACCAAAAATGCAAAGTAATGAAGAAAACGCTAAATCGGAATGCCCCTCCAAAGACATGAAGTCTTAATTTAGCTACATACCTTGACGAGTTTTCGCGAGGTTAAGACTTTTACGTGAAGGTTGATATTTTGCCCACGTAATTAATAAGAAAGAAGAAAGACGGATCTTAAGCTTTGCCTGCGTACATGTGATCAGTCCTACGCGATAAAGACGCGGCACATGATCTTTCTTTTATGCCTGACCTTAACATTATTGAAAGCCCACAAACTAAGTGATGACTTGTCTGAAGTAAGACATTCATGAAATATAGATGGAAAAGATGCCACATCACTACTTATTTTCGGGCTCCTTTTCGGCGATGAATCATCTCACTACGGTGTGACACACTGCACTGCGACTGTTCAACGAGACGCATTCTGTCAAACCGTCAAATGTCGTTTGGAATTAGTGCCATAATTCTTAAATGGACACGTAAATGTAGAAGCAGCATTAAAAAAAATCGCTAGGGTGTAAGGCGTTGGTTCATTATCATCATAAGCTTTTGATATTTTCCTCAAAGTCTTGATGGAGGAATCGGTGACTCAGAAAAGAAGGTATCCTCTTTGAATTACTCACGTTTCTTATTTTTGAACATCTGGAAGTGTTTGGCCCGTTCTTACTTTATGGACGGATTCCGGAATACGTTTCTGCCTATGCTACATTATTTTGGAATCACTCTCTTGATGATTTTGTCACTGGCCGTTTCAAACTTGATCAGCAGCAGGATGGATTGTAAAATGGGTGATTTGGAAATTTTCTAAAGTTTTTTCTCAGAACGCTGGGCATTTTTTACATTAGGGTCGGATGGTATATTTAGCTTGATGGCGATTTAATAGGTGATCGGAGGTGTAGTTAATCAACGAAGAGTAGGAGATCGTACCGAAATTCCCTCGCTTAAGTTTATTTCCTCGCTTAAATTTGATCCAAGGCCCTCTCGCAGTTATGCCTTTTGTTACGATACTAACAAAGCGAAAAACATTCATATGTCCAAAAGACAAAGTAGGCAAATTGGAATAATTGGGCATCGTTCTTTACTCTCTTTGAGTTATCTGGCAAGTCACGCACCGTAGTGACTACCTTCATAAGAAGTGTTACCAGGATGTCTTGATAACTTTGTGGTTCCGCTTTAAACTTTGGGTAACCCCTGGGATGGATGCTGGTAATCCTATAGAAATGGGTACGGGAAACCCTGAAAAGGGGGGTACGTAATACGTCACAACCAATTTGGAACTTCCGAAAATGTTCCTCTACCGCCGGTCCGTCGATCTCACGTTCAATTACTATGATTAATATTACCTCAAGGGCGGGTGTCTTTAAAGACAACATGACAGGTTCTCAAATCTGTTAGGCGATGTTGTTTCGTTGGCTTTTTTTTTTTGGAAGTAGTATTACCGATACGAAGAAGCGTGAGGAAATCCCTATTTACTTGGTCCTGGGTTAAATCATAAACTGGTCCATCCCAATTACTCATCTATCAACATCGAGGTTTTAGGAGCATCATGGTAACCGTTAAACCACAAACCAGTGAAGCAACCTATGAACCCATCATTATCAAAATACACATTATCGTCATTTTGAGATCAGCTTAATACCAGTCCACACGTGCAGAGTTTGGAAAAAATATATGGTCTTAATTTAAATGTCAAAACATTTCTGTGAATGCAGGATAAATCCTTTTAATACCTTCGTGGTTTTGGTTAACGCAATAATAAAATGATCGTCAACCGCGTGTTACTTGCTCAAAGATTACGACAAATTGCTAAATATAATTACTTTGAAATGTCATTCATTTTATTTCAAATATCGGTAACTTATAAATCAGGGTTTTGAAAATAGATTTAAAAAATAAACGTCTTGTCCATTCAGTTAAACAATTTCTTGATTTGATACCTCGTCAAACAAACAAATAAACGTGATATTGTATAATGTGTCGTTGTATTTCTTAATTGTACGCACGCCCAGTGAAACACAAACGACACCTTCGACACGACCGCGACGACGACCACCACATCCAGTATCAATGCTCTCAGAAATAGGTTCAACAGTAACTCAGATGGTAGGTTTACTAATGTACATTTCCTTTAATGGCATGAAATATGGAATATGTGGATAATACCAACGAGAATATACAGGGGGATTGATGTATCAAGTTGCTATAAAAATAATAAGATTTAAAGAAAAATGAAAAATAATTGATGACATACCAGAATAAAACTTGTAATTGCAATGATTTGCCGTCACAATTCTGATTCCCTTAGCAGGGTTCAAAATTTAATTTAATTACCTTTCATTGCAATGTTTGTAACCGTTTCAAAACCAGCTATGAGATTTGACGTGGGGTGGGGGGGGGATGCAGTCAGAATATGTATGATCACGTATCCCCGGAAAAATCAAATATCTAGACGGTCGGACATTTCCTAACTTCTGCTGATCATTATTTCGGTCAGATCCAGCTAAAGTAAATATAAGAGTAAATTAGTAATTAAAAAGAGCAGAAGGCTTGTAACACAGGGGAAGAGAAATAATTCACCATTTAACCACATGCGCAGATTATCTCGTTTAGTATGCTTCAAGAACCGACTCCAAGTGTTTATTCACTCCACAAGTACATTTTATTCATGTCTTACTTACCGTCACATAAAGTGGGTGATGGAACTTCCATGGGAAGCTCTGTGTTAAGAGATTATTGACGCATAGATGCATAAAATTCCTGCCTACATTAGGAAAATGTATATGATTTAGGGGAATGGACAGAGTAGTGCAATTACGATGCGTTAAC
>CM057154.1:32426423-32542868 GCA_029962745.1 Echinometra lucunter | reverse complement strand
GTTACACCTATTAAACCCATACGTATTTTGCAGGTAATTTCTTTATATAAGTATATTATCTATTAAGTTTGTTTATTTTCTCAACCATCCTCCACTTTGACTTTTGTCACTTACAATTTCTTACCAAAACTCATCTGAAACTCTAGCATGTCTCTTATGCCGCCCCTGGAAAATACCGTTGTGCTCTAATGATGCAAATCATAGCTGCGATCCACGATAAACAATCAAATATGATTTCAATAGAAACTGGGAAATCAGTATGCGTATGGTTTCATGTAGGTGTGTGACCACATGTGGTCGGAGGATAGGAACGCTGCTTTCTGGTCTTTGTTGTGGTGTAAATTCTGTTACCAGGGCAACCCATTAAACTCTGTGAAATGGTGTTGTGGGTGTGAAAATTGTGATGTTCATAAGACTTCATATAAGTTACATGCAGTGACACCGTGTTCGTTCATAAATATGGCAAATAACACGAATAAATAAAGCCAAACGTTGAAAATATATGTTTTAGTTTCTATTGATTAATCTTACATGCATGCAATTGAGGACGATTGCAAGAGTAATTGGTATCCCACCCCCGTCCTACCTGCTACAAAGTGAATTCGCTTACCATTTTTCTAAACGTCTGTATCTAATATTTTGGTTGTATATTTTCACCGTTTTCGATATAATGATGAAATATGAAAGTACATTGAACTTTACCTGTTTGATTTTGACCCTTATCTATGAACAGGTTCGCCTGTCCGACCTATCTCTTACCCAGCCTCTAAAAGCGAGCACCTAAAGCTGAACTTCACCAACCAGTCCACAGGAAAACCATTCGGATTTAACAGGTGAGAAAGTTTGTGATGATGATGCTAGTTTGTATTCATTTATTGTGATGACACCTTTTGAAAGCGAGAGATATGTCGGTGCTGGTCCTAAAAAATGTGCTGACAAATGAACAGGAATGTTTGCTTTTGAAAAGAGTTGTGAGTCTAGTCAAGCTGATTTCGATAGTTGTATAGGTAGGGACAACTAATAAGATGCATTTGCGTTTGGCATCCACGTTGTTTGTCGTGCTCAGAGCCATCGTGATTTAATAGCTTGATCTGTATGGCTTAACGCCTGATCATTATAGTCACGCATTACTTTTATCTGATTCTTATGAATCAATTTAAAACTTGGAGTGATGACAAATGATGATTGATGGAAACAAATGCTCAGCAGCATTCTCTTAAGCTAGGTCTATCGTTGTGCTTGGAGATACCCTTGAAATCTTTTATGCTAAAGTGATGATTCTAGCCAACATGCGGGAACCCACTACTGCATTGTGGAAAACTACTTTTTGAACATGCCATGTAAAAGAGTAGAACTGGGTCCAGAAAATTATTAGAAGTTTCTCTTCATGGATGAAAATATCAACAAGGACAGATCGATAATCGCTGTTATGTAAAGCGCATTGAAAAACTACAGGGCCTACTAAAATGCAGGGCCAAAATCATTCTTCACACTAGAAAACTAGGTCTTTCTTCTTCTTTTTTTTTTTTAAAAACGAATATATTGACTCTTTGTAAATGTATATTTTGAAACTATAATTTGCCCCAAAGGGTTTCTTGTATTGCAATCTTAATCAGTATAAAGTAAAAAAGAAAATCATTCCCAAAACTGTTGCTCTCAGTGTTGATCTTCTGACATGGATTGTTGCCAGAGAATGGTTATCATTATATTTCATATCCCGTATTTCTTTAATAATACATAAAAATATGTCCAAGCAATAATTCATAGAATGCCAGCAAAATTAAATCAAATAGAAGACTAAACAATGGAAAAATGCCGGTCTAAATATTTCAAACGTTATATTCTCCAGCCCATCAGTTAATTTTTGGCGGTGATTGACGCCCAATAATCTGTCGCTGCAATCTAGTTCCCCTTCCGACTTCATATTGAGTGAAGGATACCATAGGCTCCCACCCCCAAAAGAGAAGCCATTAAAACATTTCGTGTCGTCTGCTACCTGTTATTCTCACCTTTGCACGGGTTAATTGATGTTTGACTTTCCCCATATTGGTTTTTATTTTCGTCACAATGAAGGTTGGAGGAAACGCACAAAAGCAGACAGACAAGAACGGAATTGCAGAAGGAAACGTTAGCGCTCTAAACGAAATGTGGCGCGACGAATGCAGGTGAGAATTGTTTACCACTTTCATTCTTTTATCTCTTTTATCATACCGCCTTATATGACTATTCGTCCAGTAACTTCACCTGTTGGGGTGCAGGTGTATTTGAGACTTGTATTTCCAGTCTTGACCAGCAGATAAGATACCAGCAATACCTGTCTGTCAAATAAACACTTTCTTCTTATCTGTCTGACTGCGAACACCCCCCCCCCAAAAAAAACCCACCTTCTACATAGCATGCCACCTTGTGTTCTTTAATATCTAACACATTTTTTACTGCATATTTCAAGGTTAAGACTAGACAATGTAAAAAAATGAAAACAGGACGATTAAGAGGGACATTGGCCTTCACAAAGGTCATCACGTCTAAGACAGCTTCTGTCATCATTCTTTAAAAGTGTGATATTCTGCCCAAGTTGAGAGTTATCATCTTGAAATTGTCACTGAGAATTAATTTTTGTTTCAATACATCTGTCTACTGTGACATCAAGTGGAGCTTGTTCACTAAAACAAAACTGAAGATTTTTTCCGTTATTGTTTCTCATTAGCAGCAAGTCCGTCAACGCCGGCAACGAGACAAACCACATCATTCACACCGACAACGACTGCAGCAACTCCAAGCAAGTATGGTGGCGTGGCAACCCGATGGCAACCCACCCAAAGCAGGTAGGTTTGCACAAAGAATGTAAAAGTCTTGGATATAAGAAGGAAAAAGTTATTTATACTATTATTCACTTATCATCATGCTATTCCACGTGATGGGTTATTCAACTTTGAATAGCGCTTTAAAAAATAGATAATTCATGGAATTTCATTCAACGAGGTTGTTTTTATGAAACATAATCTATGACGATACTGACATACCTTATCTTGTGTTATTCACCCCATATATAATCCTGAATCTTTGTAATAACCTTATGTTTATAATGATGCAACTAAACCTTAAAGATCTGACTAATGGTCTTGCCATTAACCTTCCACATTAACCACGTGCACGAGATTCGCTATCACCATCACCATAGCAACAGTAAGCTTATAAATGCCACCAAAAATGCAAAGTAATGAAGAAAACGCTAAATCGGAATGCCCCTCCAAAGACATGAAGTCTTAATTTAGCTACATACCTTGACGAGTTTTCGCGAGGTTAAGACTTTTACGTGAAGGTTGATATTTTGCCCACGTAATTAATAAGAAAGAAGAAAGACGGATCTTAAGCTTTGCCTGCGTACATGTGATCAGTCCTACGCGATAAAGACGCGGCACATGATCTTTCTTTTATGCCTGACCTTAACATTATTGAAAGCCCACAAACTAAGTGATGACTTGTCTGAAGTAAGACATTCATGAAATATAGATGGAAAAAGATGCCACATCACTACTTATTTTCGGCTCCTTTTCGGCGATGAATCATCTCACTACGGTGTGACACACTGCACTGCGACTGTTCAACGAGACGCATTCTGTCAAACCGTCAAATGTCGTTTGGAATTAGTGCCATAATTCCTAAATGGACACGTAAATGTAGAAGCAGCATTAAAAAAAATCGCTAGGGTGTAAGGCGTGGGTTCATTATCATCATAAGCTTTTGATATTTTCCTCAAAGTCTTGATGGAGGAATCGGTGACTCAGAAAAGAAGGTATCCTCTTTGAATTACTCACGTTTCTTATTTTTGAACATCTGGAAGTGTTTGGCCCGTTCTTACTTTATGGACGGATTCCGGAATACGTTTCTGCCTATGCTACATTATTTTGGAATCACTCTCTTGATGATTTTGTCACTGGCCGTTTCAAACTTGATCAGCAGCAGGATGGATTGTAAAATGGGTGATTTGGAAATTTTCTAAAGTTTTTTCTCAGAACGCTGGGCATTTTTTACATTAGGGTCGGATGGTATATTTAGCTTGATGGCGATTTAATAGGTGATCGAGGTGTAGTTAATCAACGAAGAGTAGGAGATCGTACCGAAATTCCCTCGCTTAAGTTTATTTCCTCGCTTAAATTTGATCCAAGGCCCTCTCGCAGTTATGCCTTTTGTTACGATACTAACAAAGCGAAAAACATTCATATGTCCAAAAGACAAAGTAGGCAAATTGGAATAATTGGGCATCGTTCTTTACTCTCTTTGAGTTATCTGGCAAGTCACGCACCGTAGTGACTACCTTCATAAGAAGTGTTACCAGGATGTCTTGATAACTTTGTGGTTCCGCTTTAAACTTTGGGTAACCCCTGGGATGGATGCTGGTAATCCTATAGAAATGGGTACGGGAAACCCTGAAAAGGGGGGTACGTAATACGTCACAACCAATTTGGAACTTCCGAAAATGTTCCTCTACCGCCGGTCCGTCGATCTCACGTTCAATTACTATGATTAATATTACCTCAAGGGCGGGTGTATTTAAAGACAACATGACAGGTTCTTAAATCTGTTAGGCGATGTTGTTTCGTTGGCTTTTTTTTTGGAAGTAGTATTACCGATACGAAGAAGCGTGAGGAAATCCCTATTTACTTGGTCCTGGGTTAAATCATAAACTGGTCCATCCCAATGACTCATCTATCAACATCTAGGTTTTAGGAGCATCATGGTAACCGTTAAACCACAAACCAGTGAAGCAACCTATGAACCCATCATTATCAAAATACACATTATCGTCATTTCGAGATCAGCTTAATACCAGTCCACACGTGCAGAGTTTGGAAAAAATATATGGTCTTAATTTAAATGTCAAAACATTTCTGTGAATGCAGGATAAATCCTTTTTATACCTTCGTGGTTTTGGTTAACGCAATAATAAAATGATCGTCAACCGCGTGTTACTTGCTCAAAGATTACGACAAATTGCTAAATATAATTACTTTGAAATGTCATTCATTTTATTTTAAATATCGGTAACTTATAAATCAGGGTTTTGAAAATAGATTTGAAAAATAAACGTCTTGTCCATTCAGTTAAACAATTTCTTGATTTGATACCTCGTCAAACAAACAAATAAACGTGATATTGTATAATGTGTCGTTGTATTTCTTAATTGTAGCACGCCCAGTGAAACCAAAACGACACCTTCGACAACGACCGCGACGACGACCACCACATCCAGTATCAGTGCTCTCAGAAATAGGTTCAACAGTAACTCAGATGGTAGGTTTACTAATGTACATTTTCCTTTAATGGCATGAAATATGGAATATGTGGATAATACCAACGAGAATATACAGGGGAATCGATGTATCAAGTTGCTATAAAAATAATAAGATTTAAAGAAAAATGAAAAATAATTGATGAATACCGAATAAAACTTGTACATTGCAATGATTTTGCCGTCACAAATTCTGATTCCCTTAGCAGGGTCAAAATTTTAATTTAATACCTTTCATTGCAATGTTTTGTAACCGTTTCAAAACCAGCTATGGAAGATTGACGGTGGGGTGGGGGGGATGCAGTCAGAATATGTATGATCACGTATCCCCGGAAAAATCAAATATCTAGACGGTCGGACATTTCCAACTTCTGCTGATCATTATTTTCGTCAGCATCCAGCTAAAGTAAATATAAGAGTAAATTAGTAATTAAAAAGAGCAGAAGGCTTGTAACACAGGGGAAGAGAACTAATTCACCATTTAACACATGCGCGATTATCTCGTTTTACATGCTTCAAGAACGACTCCAAGTTTTATTCACTCAACAAGTACATTTTATTCATGTCTTCTTCCGTCACATAAGTGGTGATGGAACTTCATGGGAAGCTCTTTGTTAAGAGATTATTGACGCCGTTGCATAAATTCCTGCCTACAAATTAGGAAAATGTTTTATGATTTTAGGGGAATGACAGAGTAGTGCAATTACGATGCGTTAACTAATTTGTGTTTATCGTTTGACTTGATTATAGATCGGACAAGTGTCAAACCAGCTGGACAGGCGAACGTTAGTCCTGATATGAAACGCAGAAAAGCAGATGCAGATAAGAGGTAAGACAGGGGTGATTCAACCTTTATGAATGTGGAGGAAGTCCATGAGATTATTTTAAAGATGAAATAAAAAAAAATATCAAAACTAAAATAAAAGAGGAGGGGCGTGAAAGATTTTACAGAAATAAAGAATTGTTAAAAGAAGCCTGGAAGGAATGATGAAAAAAAGATGATGAAATAGGCAGAAAGGAGAAAGAAAAAAGGAGAATAATAAGGAAACAACAACAACAAAAAAGAAAGAAAGAAAAAGAATCGTAATAAAGTAAGTAAATTTAAGAGGCAAAAATAAGATACAGAGGAGAAAAATATAGAAGAACGCTAGAAAAGGAAAGGAGATGAAGATAAAAGATTAAGGAAAGAAAGGATAAAAATGAATAAAAGATGCTACACAGGACATTGAGGGACAAAAATAAAGCAGAGTGATTAGAATTAGAAAATATCAGAAGAAAATAATCAAACTCTAATATTTTTTTTTCTCCAAATTTAAGATCAGTTATTATTGCAAAGATCCATGTTGCATTTCCAATTTCATTGTGGTTTTCTCAATCACATAGAGCTGAAGATGAAGTCCAAAAGGAAAACGAGAAGAATCGCTCACCAAGGAAACACTGGCGTGATCGGTCTCCCAAAAAAGAAGCAAAGACCCCGAGCAGAGAAATGTCACCTGCCACAGATACGTCACCAAGGAAACGCAAGAGTGTTGTTCTCAACAGATTCAGCAATATCACAAAATGTAAGATATCAACAAAAACAAAAAAAGAAAACTTGTTTTCATCATATTTGAAAGTGTTCTATAATCTTTAATCATGGTTACTTTCGTACTATTCATATCAAATAATTTGTTTGTAGATTTCAAGCTCCATGCCATGCCATGTTGGGGGTAACGTCTCTTAGTGCTCTTTATTTCAATAGCTTATTACAAAGTATTTAAGAATGAAATGAGTTCAGTAGGCAAATTTAGAGTCTGTTCTTCTGACTGAGGTGATCCAGCTACAAATTATACTTGTATCTTGTAATGCTCTGAATTCTTATTGTTACCCTTTGTCATAATAAGAATGACTTTTAATGTTTTTTAAACATAAAGATGCATCTTTTGAAAATGAAAATTTCCAAAAACAAAACATTATTTTTAGCATTGTGTTCCGTTTTTTGTCTACTTATTCCTTCCTGCAGCCAAGTCTAAGCACGAAAGTAAAGATGAGATGGAGGGATCACCACTTATCAGTGACACGTAAGTTTGCTTGGCTTTTTTTGATTGACTTCTATTGATGTTCGCAGAAATATAATCTCAGTCAATCGAATGATTTCGAATCTAATATTTCATTAATATTGTGGAATGCTTTATCCTGCACAGCAGATCAAAATGACACTGACATATTAAGTATAATTGCAGGGTGCAAGGCGTTCAACGCTTTCTCAAGAACACCCACTTCTAAAAAATAAAAACAAAAACGACATCAACAACAAAATGGACGGTGTAAAATTGACAAAATCACTCCAAATTTACAATTGCTTCTAGGCCTTAGCTCCTTGATCTCCCATTTGCAAACGATGCATGCATAAGTTATGATATTTGGCACATGCATGAACATTCATGTTAAATTATATTGAATAGTGGTAACAACAATCATTCCATTTATCTTTTTATGATGTTTTCTTTAGGAATGTCAACGATAATAAAGCAGCGGACGAAGCAGAGAAGGAAAGAGCAAGAAAGCTGATTGCTGATCGAACCCATGCATTGATATATGGTGGCAACTCTACGTCAAAGACAACAAGTAAGTCAATGTTTCTCATCAATGCTTGCTTGATGTTTCAGAGTAGTGGATATATATATGTTAGCTTGTCATCTAGTTTGGGGGTTATGTTCGTTTAAAGTAATTAAATAATATGCTGCTCAGAACTGAAGGAGGTTTGGACTCACTTTTGATGGGCATCACTAATGTATACAATTTGAACTTAGTGCCCTTCTGGTTCAATACAAAACTCGTTCAAATTAAAATAGATATCACCAATGTTTTAATTATACAATTGATTGTTTATTAGAAACAAGATATCTTTAGCATGACACCAGGAACACCTACAATAAATTGACAGTCTTCTGGGATCTGAATCACACTTGGTTTTGAACGAGTCAAAAAAATGAAATGCTTATAGCTGTACATTCAGAGTTTGATTTTTAACATGCTTATCAACCAACCCGTGTATGACTTAATGATAATCGAAGAATTTTAAATTTTGATTTCTTTCTTCAATCATGTATTAATTTCCCTCCAATCTTATCTCCTATAGCACCATCAAGAGTACAGTTCGAGGAGTCGGTTCCAAAGAGAACGAGGCGAGAGGACAAACCAAAAGAGCGACCCAAGACCGAGTATAACTTCCAGAATGTTTCGACACCAAGGTAATTATAACATGATGTTGATGAACGTTTTGAAGAATACCAATTACAAATAATGCTTTGTTATGTGGGATTCTATTATGTTATACCCTATTTTATAGATTAATTTTGTGAAAAATTTATTGCATGCTAACGTATGACTCCTTTCATTTTGCTATTGTTTTACTGGCATGATAGAAACACATTTTGTGAATCAGTGATTGATCTTAAACTTATGTAATTTAATCTCTAAATGTTCTCTGTTCTCTTTAGACCAAAATCGATAGGTGATACCAACCAGCTGCTCTCCTCACCTAGTTCTCCTCACCTTGGCAACATGACACCTGTAAATGGAACAAACATCATCAAGAATCCAACAACGAAGACGCAGAAGCTACTCCAGTGGTGTCAAATACACACACAGGGATATGATGTAAGTTGGATATGAAATTGTACTTTAAAACTGCATTCAGAACTACATTTATCCTCTCTCTCTAACGACTACTGTACCCATGTGAAAACTTTCAAACTTTCTTTGTTTAGTTCAATAAATATTTAATGATGACTATTTGGACTTGCTAGTTTCATTCCATGCTATTTCATGACCATCACCGTCATCATCCTCGTCATTGTAGTAATCATCATTATCACATCCCACCATATTATTTGTCATGAGCTCTACCACCAAGAAACTCTAATCAATCCGTAACAAAATCAAAATCATGTAAATTTCAAGATATCGAGGAGTTCTAAATATTTGGTACCAAATATCTAATCTAGCATTTTAACTACTTCACATCTTTTTTTATTTCCTTCCATTGCAGGGCGTTTCTGTATCAAATTTCTCATCGTCCTGGGCTGACGGTCTGGCATTCTGTGCCTTAGTCCACAAGTTCTTCCCAACTGCTCTCAATTTCAACTCACTTAGTGGTAGCAACAGGAGACACAACTTCGACCTGGCATTTTCATCAGCAGAGTAAGTTTGGAGTGTATCGATGTTTTGGGCAGGATTCTGACTCACTGTTTTAAAGTAGATTTGCATGCATTCCACCAAATGAATGATCATAAAGCAGAGTTTTTATAAGTCTAAAGTAGATCTAAGTCGGGTTTAGCAAGGCACTTGGCATAGATGTTTTAACATCTCTGCTTATTATAATTATTGATTTGTTGAGTTAGGTCAAACGTTCAATGGACCTTGGAGGAATCACCTTTGAAAGAGGTTTTTTTGGCTTTGAATCCCAGACCATGAGCTAGCATATCTGGGGCCCGTTGCATAAAACTTACAATAATAGTAATTTTGCTATTATAGTAACTCTTTAACTATTAATGTATTTGGCGCAAATATTCTAATTTAGAAGCGATAAGCGCCTCTAAACTAAAAAAAACAACCTACTAACCAACCGGTAAGTTTTATGCAACGGGCCCCTGGGCTTATTAAATATACATGTGAAATAGCCGGCTTAGAGGGTAGTGATGATACCCAATTCATGCACGTCTCTAAATATGTATCTTACTTGCAAGAATCTTATGTAGACTGTAGGTTACCTATATTAAAATTTCATTTATCAAGGGGAAATGGTCGGGGCCATATTACGTTAACTTCATTCAATTAATCGCTGTTTTTCATGAACGTCCGGAATGATGTAAGGGCCGTTTGAACAGCTTTTAGCAGTCCATCATGACTTCATTGAATATGTTTGATGGTAATGACACTTCTGTGCTCGTAGAATTTCAAATTATTAAAAAAGAAATTTATATTCTACTTATTTCTTACCTGTGGTGAAAGGATATGCTGCATTATACGGTAATATGATTCATAAAACCAATATCATTCTATTTCCCTTCATTACCATTTCAGGAAATACGCCAAAGTAGCTCGCCTTCTTGACACAGATGACATGATTGAGATGGGGGACAAACCAGACTGGAAATGTGTCTTCACTTATGTGACGGCGCTTTACGCTGGACTGAACAAACACGCCCAGTGAAAAATATAAAAAGTTAAATGGACAGTTCATTACTATACTAGTAACTGCAGTTTATATGACGTGGTGACGAGTTTCTAATGAAGGTGAAATATCGAGTCCAGAAAGAAATACTTCCGACATCCCAGATTTTGATGGATACTTGTCTCGATGTTTCTAATGTAATCAGCCGTCAACTGGACGATATTATGACATCCCTACCTTGACACTGGTCTCGGGCCTACAAAACATTATTCTTTCGCTCGCAAACGGTTCACGTGTTAAGATGAAAAAGATTCATTGTTCATCAGCAGTAAAAAGTACATGTACCTCATATCAGAAACAGCGGATTCCTGTTACTATTATGATTTTAATATCTGCACTTGTGATAATATTTTGCATTCCATTGGACCGTAGTCTATGCGTGTCAGCAGTGTTGTCAAAGCCCAGACTATTCAGATTCCCGATGTTTACACCGCATCAAGCTATATAATGTTACTCCTTAATCTAAAAAAAAAAATCCCAATTCCCTCGGTTTTCTAGACATGATTAGAAAAAGCAATTCTGATATGCGGTAGGGTGTACAGTTTTTAAGCCCAAACTAAACCCAAACTAAACTAAAACTATTCAGATTCCCGATGTTTACACCGCATCAAGCTGTATTATGCTACTCCTTAACCTACAAAAAAAATCCCAATCCCTTGGGTTTTTTAGACATGATTAGAAGAAGCAATTCTGATATGCGGCAGGGTGTGCAGTTTTTTAAAAGTCTAGTGAAGTTAGGAGAGCATATTGTTTAATTTCAGCTCATTATTTCAAAATATTTCGAGGTATTTTTCTTATTAGCGAGAGAGAGAGAGAGAGAGAGAGAGAGTGAAAGAGAGAGAGGAATAGAAAAAAAGTGAGTGAAAGATAAACGAGAGAGTAAGAAAAAAAAAAGAGAACCTTAAAACTAAGATTAAAATTTCAAACTAAAAATTTCAAGTTTATTTTATTACATTTTCTTTTAGTAGTGTTATCAAAACTTTTATACTGAAATTGTTATGAATATATTAATCTTAGAAGGATATATTTATTTTGTAAAGTGTGCTTATTTATGATTTGAATTTCTTTCAATCATGATGATATTATTTTTACCACACAACACTCTGCATGATTGTTTTTTTACATTTTCACGTACAAAGATAGAGCATTAAAAGATTATTTGTATAGACTTTGTAAAAAAGAGAAACATTCCGTTACATGAATATGAAATGTCACCCTTGATCGAAAGTGAATGTACTCGTTTTTGCTGTAATAATATGTATGATAAAAGCAAAGAAGATCATTTAGATCGAAGATCGAAAATAATGATTTGAAATACATGATGCATAGAGCTTTTTACAAGTTGATAAGAAAATCGATCTAGTTATAATTTAGAATCCCTATTATTTTTTTAGATGTCATTGTTTCTATGATTTTTTTTTAAAGTCTAGTTTTTCTGTATACATGTAGCTTTAAAATCACACTAGTTTTCCTCTCATCAAAGAGTTTTTTGTTCTGATATTTTTCCATGACTTTTTATAACAATGAAAAAGTGCAATTTATAAAATGCTGTTTATTTTTTCACAATAAAAATGCTATGTAGTTTTTACTCAGTCACAGCTCCATTTTATACGGCTGCAATTTTCTACTATGTAGTGCTATAATTATCATGTGTGTGTACGGCAGCAATTAATTTTGTGTTGTTTTACCATTTAAGAACTCAACTTTTTCGAAAGTGTTCACACAAGATGGGCGCTGAATGATGAAATAAATGAGTATATTTTTTTTGGTTCTAGATATATGTTTCGATACGTTTTTAAAAATTCTCTAAATAAAAAGTGCATAGAAATTTATAGGTCTGTAAATTAACGTGTGACATTATCTCAGAATCTATGATGTTATGTTAATAAGGGTGTACGCAGTAGCTGCAAATCCATGCATTGTTAAAAAAAATAATGTTAGTGCTCTATAATATTTGTTATTATTTCTAGATGGGATTTGCTGTTGAATAACAAAATTTGTTATTTTGCTACATAGTCTATTGCACGTTAGTTATTGATTCAGATTTCATCATCTCATCTTCTTTTTTTCAGTGTTCAAGTATTTTAGAAACAATGTACGAATATTATATTCACACAAGTGATATACTGCTGGCCAGTAAAAATAAAATCTAGTTACATTTTGCTCAAGACTGTAAATATTTGTGTCCTGCCGTAAACTGATTTCTTCTCAAGGCACACAATTGAATATTTGTGCTGAGAGAGAGGAAAAAAAAAGAGATAAAAAAGGCTACTGAATTTTATCAAAGTATAAAAGAAAATGGTATTTTTCGTATCACGAAATGGACGTGATGATGATGATATGAACTATATAAAGTAAATAATTTCTAATTAAATATTTGAGAACTGAATTCATGTTTACGTGTCTAATCATTATTTGAGAATGTGAGGAAGTGTGTGATAAAGAGGGGTATCACTGTGGCATTATCTTTTAGCAGATTTTGTCTTTTTTTTCTCAGTCCAATGATAGTTTTCAGCTGAAAAGGAATTTTCAGAATTTTGGGCTGAGATTTCACGATCAACGATCTCAAACAAACACACTCTACTAAATACTACTACTACTACTTCTACTACTACTACTACTACTACTACTACTACTACTACTACTACTACTACTAAAAACAATAATAATAATAATAATAATAATAACAATAATGATAATAATAATAATAATAATAATAATAATAATAATAATAATAATAACAATAATAATAAAAGATTACATCGATTAAATGAACAAGGGATGTACTTTCATTCATTCTGAATTACTGAGATTAAGACAGATAGCTGTTTTTCGTTTCGATTTGTTTGATTTTTAAAATCACTTTGAAAGATTTTTCGGTAAAATTTAATGTAATTAAAATTCTACCACGGCCTTCTACGACAGTTAAAAGAGAAACTTTAAGAAGTGTATGTATAAGTTCCTTTGCGTCGACTAAAAGTCATTTTACATGTGAAGAACCATTACAATTTTGTCATTATTTTTCGGACAAAAGCAAAATGTTCAAATGAACATGCTTTGAGAAACCAGAGAATAGATAAATGTCCTATAGAGGAAAAAAAGCCATTGGCAAATTCATGCTTCCTGGTGTTTTTTTTTTCTTTTATTTTTCTTCAAATTTTAAGTCTAAGTAATCTGATTTTCTGATTTTAAAGCAGGCAAATTTTATGAGCCTACATAAATGAGTAACTTCTAACAGATTAAAAGTCAACGGAATTCACTGAAAATATTCGAAAGACATACTTATGATTTTTTTAAAATCAAAACTGACATACCTGATACAGACAATAGATGCTCCAAAAAGCACAGCTTTAAAGTCATACTCTTCGTTGATAAAGAAGTATTCTGAGACGGTCATTGACACAGTATTCATCAAAAAATTATCATCGGCGAATCATAAAAATGACTGGCCTAAGGAATTGATACTGAAAGTATGAAAGTATAAAGCGGCAAAACTTATAATTAACAAAATTAATCTGTTCTCATTATACAGGGCACCTAGAAATACAGTTTTTTATGTAGTAGGACACCACGAGATACCAATGCTCGTATAAAGAGTGGCGCCCAGGTGGCGCCCTTGTTAAGCTGGCTACAATACAACAAACTTGTAATACAAATAGATTGAAAAGGGTTTACATTCCTCATGACAATTACGAATAACATAATAACAATGAACTATATTCCTTTTAGTATGATTACTATGACGTCAATAGGGTATTTGCAATGAATTCACATTACTCCTGTCCTAAAAAATCTCCATTGGTTGTCCATAAAGGAACGCATAATCTTTAAAATTCTTTTTTTGGTCTTTCATATCATTAATGGAACAGCACCCGATTACAATAATTCTCTTGTGCAGCATTACCAACCCGCACTTACACGTACTCTTCGTTCATCCCAATCTGGCCTTTTACATATCCCACTATCAAAGAAATCCTGGGGGGATCGAGCATTTGCTCATGCCGGACCAGCCCTGTGGAATTCACTCCCACAGGAGCTGAAGAATGCAAACTCTTTAACTTCCTTCAAGGGCAACCTTAAATCCCACTTGTTCAAACTAAGCAGGTACTAGGTTTGAAGACAGACATTTTTTTTTAAAGCGCCTTGAGCATTTAATCAAAGTGGAAAAGACGCTATATAAATCCTATGTATTATTATTATTATTATCATTATTATTATTATTATTATTATTATTATTATTATTATTATTATTATTATTAATATGTTATTTTACTGATTAACATTGATAAACAAGATCTCAAGGACTTTAGGACTTTAGAAAACCAGGCGCATTGGCGCCCGCTTGCATAACGTTTTAAATATGATCTCAAGGACTTTAGAAAATGAACTTTAGTCTTGCCCTTCACATTTTTAATGACCGTGACGTACTTAAACTGAACATAATTTCTATAAGATAAAGAGCTGGCCAACAAAACTGCCCTTGAGTTGAGTTTTCAATATCGTGTGTTTGTTAAGCCAAGGAAATCTACCGATATCGAACAGGAATAACGAGCTTATGATTATGTTGACGAAGAAATGTTAATGCACCAAATTAATATTTGGGCAAACCGACAAAGTCTCTACATATTCATTATAAAGGGAGGGGGGGGGGGGGGAAGTCTTCCCGCCCCTTCCGCTACCTAGACTACCTTATTACTACAAACAGAGCTGTCAAGCATGAGTTTGAGTGTAGCCGTGGTTCGAAGCTTTCTCGGTACTTTGTACTGGTTCGCAGTCGTCGTACTGTTATCGAGAATAAAATCGTGCAGACGATCAAATGTGCCGGGTTTCACGATGTGAACCAAAGGAGGGACTATGCTTCCTTTCTCTCTGAATGAGTCGTACGTGAAAGAATGCTGCCGTAGTTCATTGTCAACCTGACAAAGACATGATAGCGATTGATTCTCGATTGATTGCGAGTACATTATCTATGCAGAAAACATTTACAGGATATTTTGAAGAAATGATGCGACACCCAGAAAGTATACGTTTACATAAAATATGGTGCCATATAAATGTAAATATTAGGAATATAATTTTGCAATAGCGTGGGTATATACTGAAAAGGGAGAGGGAAACTGGTCTAATGAGGAATTTTTTGATGGGAAAGGAAGCAAGGATCTCTCCTCTTTCCCTTTCACAAAGTTAATCGTCATTGTCGTTGTCATAATTGTAGTGGAATTATCATTATCGTTGTTGTTACGGCTAATAACCTTTTGAGGCAAATCCAAACCCGAAAAATTTTCAGTTGTGTAAATCTTAAGCAGTCTCACCTTGTCCAGGGAGAAGTCTTCTTCCTCTAGATCTGCCTCCGGTGTTATTTCCAGCTCTAGGAACACTACGTAGTGCGGACGAGGGTCGGCTTTACCCTTCACTACAAGGTAATGAGAAGATCAGCAGAGATGTAATATATGTATATTCATATATGATCTCAAGGACTTTAGGAATTATATATATATATATATATATATATATATATAGACATACCTCAAAGGTTGGGTTGCCCGCTACCGGCGATTTCACGCTTGGCGATCTTCAGGCGGACTGGCTACTGGGTTTCCCTCGTTTGGGGCGATGGATGCACGGAACGGCTACGGTCGGGTGGTTTCTTCTCCCTATTGTGACGGCATTTTATATATATGAATATATATATATATATGTTGTTAACTTTATTGACTTCACCTAATGTATTTTGCTTTTAAAATTAGCAGAAATTACCGAGGGGAATGAAGGGAAAACGTTTGGGAGCTTGACTCGGTCGTGAAGTGAAATATTTCAGAGGATTATAAATCTCAAGCAATGATAATGTACTTTTTCTCGTAATTTAGTGTGCACACTAAGAAAAAGAGGTTTAAGTTTGCACCCTAAGCAACACTGGAAGCACCTTTTTGAGTGCAACCTTGCACCCTACATGAAAAAGGTGCAGAAATCTACCTTTTTGTTCTTCTTTGCACCCGGGAACATGGGAATGCCAGTTTGCACCCTAAAGGGTGCAACTTTGCACCTTTAACGGTGTAGAAATTCTTTTGCATTCAAAAGGGTGCAAATTTGTACCTTTCCTAAAGGGTATAACCCTGCACCCTTTAGGGTGCAAAATGTAGCTAACTGCACCCTTAAAGGTGCAAAAAAGTTTCTTAGGGTGCAAAGTTGCATCCAGAAAGGAGCTCCCAGTGTTGCATTTGAAGGGTGCAAAACTGAACCATTTTGTCTTAGTGTGTGGGCAAATATTGCATGTAAAAGATTTTTTTAGAACAAATGTGTTATGAATAACAAGTTCGAAACAGTGAAACGTATACTAAGACAAAGAATCGAAGAGGCATACTGTAAAAATAGATTAAGTATTTCAATCACCATTTGCTTTTTAGTGAGATAAACGCTGATGTCGAGGTTGTTCTTTTTCAGTAACTTTATAGATCCATTCATTGCTTAATTTTTCTTCGATCTGTTTTGGTATGTATTGCAAAATGATTTGTATCTCATCTTTGTTTCTTTTTGAACGTAAAAATATAAACAGATCAATAAAAACTTATCAATTATGAAAAAATAGATAAATGATAAATATGGAAAGCAAAAAATATGAAATGAAGTTCTTACAAAGTTCGTCTAAGAGCATACTCTCAGCCACAGCGTACTCTTTCAACCTCACGTTTGGCCAATGGCCTACGGCAGCTTCGATGGCATCCTGGACTGTACTTTGATCAAGCTTCTCAGAGTGGACATTGAGAATCTGACCAGATCTGGAAGTATGACAAGATATGACAATGGTATCAATATGGTAATAAATTCATGACGTAAACCAAGTTTGAGAGCGGCTTTATATTTCAATGAAAGTTCGCAACATGCCGTTCAGAACAGAAACATAGGAAGAGGAATCAAAATATATGCAGAATACAAGTAATACAAGTAATGTTGACTTACAGTCTATTCCTACTTGCCCATAACGTTATGCAGTGCTTCTCTTCACTTTTCTGCTATGATATTCTTCCAAATTAGAACAGAATGAGAAAGCTCTCAAATCATTTTTCACCTTTGCTTGACCAAAAAATAACCTTCTTACATAGGCAGCTTACCTGTACATGAACTCAATAACGGGTGCATTGAAGTGATAACGCCTCACTCTAATGACGTCACCGAATCGAAATCGATAAAGGCCGAACATCGATGTGATGACGACTTCGTACACGCCTCCGACCTGGAGTTCGTCCATGAAGAGGGTCTCCGGCTGATCCTCATCACTAAAATATAAGTATGAACCACTGGTATTAACTTCATACGTACTCTATGTAATGGGGATCTCGTGAATTCCCATGTTAAAAAATACCATGTTACCATTGGTAAGAACACGGTAATTGGATGATATCTGTTCAAAATTACCGTGGTATACCATTATATTACCATGGCTGTACCATGGGTACCTTAGTACCTTTAAAAACATTTCTTTTTTAAAAAAGGGTTAGAAACCACAAATTGTCCAAAATGTACCATTTGACTTGTGTTATCCGGAGTGAATGGTTAGATATCTGAATTATAGATCTACTGAGAAACACTGTGATATAGACTTTTAAAACAATATTCCCAAAGTAAGATTTCATCATTACTTACACCTTAACTTTACAGATGAATGATTCTAAGACACAGATGGTTGGCATGAGAACAAATGCAGCCATTCATTGGTGATGTAACGAAAGGCCAACACTGATCCACACTCCCCCTTTAGTTATAGAGCAATATCCTGATACGCCTCTGAGTAAGATAACTACTTTACTTACATTTTATCTTCTGGGATGAATTCTAAGACACAGATAGTTGGCATGAGAACGAATTCATCCTTTCCTTCATGATGTGGCCACATGTTGACACCGATAATGCCCTCCGTGGCTACAAGGGCTTGGCCGTACAATGGTAAACCTGACCGAAAACAGATTAAGACATGTCGATCTTTTATTGTTTGTAACTGAATCTTGCTCAAGTTTCTGGCATTTTATGACTAGAATAAGTGTTTGAAAATGTTTCGAAAGTTAGATTGACGAGAAGTATGTCTATTTTATCCTAATAGGTGGCATGTGACCTCGTCTTTACAGATACACATATTTCATTGGAAAAACTTACCCGAGATATGAAATTAGTTGGACATTGATGAATCAGTTATATGCTTATCAGGTTTGACACAGTTAATGACTTTACAAGCGATTGCAAATAATGATTGGCATACCTTTCGCGTATGATTTCAGCAGTGTCTCCTTTAAACCGGAAGGATCGATTGCTTGCACGTACTTCAAGCATGGCCAAACTCTTTTAAGTATTCCGTCAAATCCCTTCTCGAATTCCCTCTTTAGCACAGCCGCTCTCTTTGGATCACCACCATCCATCGCCTTTACGAGGGACTGATGAATCTTTGAAGGAACATTGGTAGTCGAGACCATCCCGAGCTCGATGTCTCTTACGATATCGGGCCAGCGTTGCTCGACCATTCGCATTGCGGACATCAGCTTCGGTGTGAAGTTGCAATTCAGCGAGCGAAGGTTCGGGTCGCGGAGTCCAAACAGGAGATGCACGTAGATGGAATCGATAGGATCCTCAATCTCGAAGGCATCAGCCGGTGAAGAATAGATCACCAGAATCGGTTTCATGGATGGAGGTATCATAGATGCAGGTCCGATGAGGATACCGGCCTCCGTGCGCCTCAGCTTCGGTGCAGTATACAAAATGGCTTCTCGCTGGAGAATATCCCCCAAACCAAAAGTGTTCAGACGTATATCTATGTTTATACCTATGACTTTGGAGTATGTGGCAATCAAGGATTTCCCGTATGGTATCATTTTTGCTTTTCCCGTGGTCCCTGAGGTAAGAGCGAATCTTTCCGTACGTTCACCCGTCAAGACATTTCGCTCGCCCTTTGCCATCCGATCTACATACGGTCTGTAACGTTCGTATGACGTCAGGGGATGCTTATTCTTTAAGTCCTTCAGTGACGTGACTGACGCGAGTCCGAAAACTTTCGCGTAATCCGTGTTCAGGTTGGCTGTAAGGATAGTTTTCAAATAGTCTTCTTGAGCTTTTCTTGGATTCTTCCAGGCTGCTATGCACCTGTTAACCACCGGATAGCGGAAGAGGACCATTCGAGCCACGATGGTGAATTGTATGTAAGCTGAAATTAATCCATGTCCGTATGATATTCGTTGAAAAGTCATCCACATAGACGAAAAGGAAATGAGTATACTTATTACCCCAGCAAATCCTAAAAAGAGAGATCAAAACAGATAACATGAAACTAACCATCCAAACTAATTATATAGGAAAATCTCAAAGTTTCATCTGCAGTTAATTTAGGTTTGAAAGCGGAATAACAGGCTTTACCATCCAAACGAATTAAGCAAATCTCAGAAAATTAATTAGAAAGAAAGATTGCATGGGAGGATGAAACGCAACCTAATTTTCTAGCTAACCACTCCTGGAAATCTGAGGTACATAACAATCATGTATGTGGCTGGGTTAGAAAGTAAACTTTACAACCCTTTTAAATGCCCTGTATACAGTTACTGTAGTTGCCCGTTAGTGTAGCTCCCCGAAATCAATCACATCTCCTTTAATCAAAAGTATCTTCACGATCAATGGTTACGATTTATCTTATGTTAGAGATACACGAAAATTATCGCGAGGTACAAAATAGTAAAAAGAATGGAGGTATAACAGATGAAGGAAAATTGAGAAAATCTAAGGAAGCTCACAAATTATTTTCACCTCCTTCCAGGAAGCAAGTTTCTCTTTGACACGTGTAAAGCGTATTTTAATACAGTATTCATGTACCTATCAGATTATTAATATATATGTCATTAAAGGTACAACCTTATTATTTTTTAAAGTAAAACGCTCAAAGCGATTGTACTTTGCACATATCACTTTCTGACACAAAAATAGTAATAACAAAAATCAGCCCCACAGATCGTGGTTTAAATCGTTGACATGTTTTTTGTTTTCTCACTTTGTTTCCTGAAAGCGTTTGAAGTTTGGGATACACAAATCAAGCACATTACTTTGGAAAAATGTAAGACTAGGCAGATGTAAACACGATATCCTGTCATAGCGCAAGATACTGTAATAATGTAGAAATTATTCAGCACCACTGACACGTAAACATTAGCCTTTGAACATGTCGATGACATTCAAAACTCATTTCCCCATTGTGCTAGGAAAACACAAAAAAGTATGCAAATTATGTTGATTCTTCGTTGATCTTTAATGCAGTAGAGTATGTCATGTCTGTGTATTGTTGGTAGAATCAGAGACGAGCCTCTTGTAGAAACATGGTACTAGTAACATAATAATAATATATAATGATGATAATAACAATGATAATAATAATAATAATGATAATACTACTACTTCTACTATTACTACTACTACTAATACATTGTAAAAAAAATATTGAGTAAAAATATTAACCAGCACGAGAATAATCATAATTTATGTCCAACCAACTTTGGGCAATATTTTTACCCAATGCGGGAAGCATATTGTCCAGTTAGGGTAAAAATAAGCAGTAATCACTTTAAAATGGGTAAAATTTACATCAAATTGGATAAAAAGAAATGCCCAAAGTTTGTTGGACACATAATTACCCTCATGGCACATTTTTGCCCCATATTTTTAGAGTGTGATAATAGTGATAAAAAGAAGAATAAATAATGATAATAACCATAATAGTGCCTGCGTGGCGCATGATAACAACCGTCGTGTGTCTGTGCGCTATATTCATGTATGCATACAAAGTTCACTTGACATGTACACTTTGTGGGAAGGAAATGGCAGTGTATAATTAAAAGGCGGTTGTTCGCTAATTTCGTAGTTCGTCCTTATTGCGAAAGCCTATGATCAGCAAATTCCCTAAATCCGGACCAAAATCTATCAATTTGTGCTGGAACAAGTCTCTATAAGGCTGGACGATATGTCACTATATAGCAGGAAAACAGCTCCGAAAGTCATAAGACTATCAATAGGATCAAATTAACATAATATAACATAATATAATAATATACTACAATATAATATAATATAATGTAATATAATATAATATAATATAATATAATATAATATAATATAATAATATATAATAATATATAATAAGATAACAATATAAGATAACAGAACCAAATAAACAAAATGTAATGTAGTACACGAAAATATGTAATGATATGTAATGTATGATACAATGTAATAAAATGTATACAATGTGATATAAAATGATCTAATAGTGTAACTATTCTTCGATATTATTATGAATTATATTCTCAATATACCTGTGATACATTGCCGCGGCTTCCATTGCGTATTAGCGGCAACCTGTATTAACATTATTCCAAGAGCAATTGCTATGAAAGCCACCGAGACGAGCTTCACTCTTACAATGGTTGTTCCCGCCATTATGCTGTTTCTACGACTGACCTTTATACCAACAGACCAAAGAACTGATTTGATCAGAACATACAGCAGCATGAATATGATCGCGGTGTGAGTGACGTTCTCATAAAGCATGTAAAGGGAGAGAGTTGATATGAAATCTAAGGAAAGCTGAAGACACATTGTCACAAGCTGCTTTGTTCTAATTAGTCATAGCTGAAAAAATGTGGGCATCTTTGTCTTAACCTCCCAATTGGGCAGATTTGTAAAAGCAACCCATACTGATCAATATTTGGTATGGAAATACTTCCAATTTAACAATTTTATAAGGTCCTTTTCTATGGAACTGTGAGTCTATTTCTAACTATAAAATAAGTAAAACCATCGTGTATGAAAAAAGTCGGACCCTACCATTATGTCCTACAAGAGCTCGTTGAGGTCAAAGAAAAAGCATATACCTTTATTCAGAACGTGCGATTTTTCCCAGTATTTTAAGAGCAAGTATATATAATTCTTTGTAGAGGGTATAGTTATTATACAGTGTTTTTCCAGAAAAAAAAAAACGAAACCGAGATGTATTGATGTTTATTAATATCTTAATCACAATTATGATTAATAACTTATACATATTTGTAAAGCTTAGACCCTTTTCTTTCAAAAGATGCCACTCATAATTATGATGCATACTTCACGCATAAGTGAATTAGAACAATGTGAAGACGGCCTACCAAAAAGTCCTTTACACAACCATACCTCAAATTCAAAGAGATAGATATGAAAATATTTCTGTACTGTGTTATGAAAATAATACTTCTGAATATTGCCACAAATAGGCCAGTGTTTCGACTCTTAATTTGAAACGCTATTTAATTACAGTTTGAATCAGATAAAATATTCCTTTAGTCTGTGAGTTTGCGCAACTTGCTGCTAACCTTTGACCGACGCATGCTGCTTTGTTAACGATCGCATGATCATATTTTAGGGCAGGACATTGGTTCGCTGTTTTGGTGCCGAGTAGCGTGCCTTGCCCGAGGAAAGCAGCCACCATCTTCGCTACACGACAGACGTGTTTGTTTGAGCAGGCAGTCGCTCGTAATGGCAGCTTACTTAATAGCACCTTGTATGTGAGTGAGAGTTGTAACAGACGAGGATTGGAACCAGTTTTGCTGCTGTTAGGCATTTTTTTCCCTCGTATTTTGACGGAGGAACAAATTTCCATTCTCCACGCCTTTCTATCTCTCAGAGGATGCTACAGCTGCCCTGCATTTGTAAAGTTTCGAGATAACGTAAGTTGTTTTTCTTTTAGTTTAATCTATACTTGCCACGTCAATATGTATATAATTAAAAATAAGGTAAATTGTACACTTTGCGGAATTTTTGTTAAATAACAAGAACGAACATATAATATGAATAAAATGAGGATGTATGTGAACTGTCAATTCATAGTAAGCCACAAAGGATTGATTTACATTGTACCCTGACAAGTTGAAATTTATTGATTTTATTACACTTACAGTGCTAGAAGAAAGCGTTGTCTCTCCGAAAATATTTGATGAATAATTACGATAGAGAGGACATGTATTTTTAATTTTTGCAAACTATAACATATATTTGGAAATATTAATGAATTATTTTAAAAGTATCTTGCATGAGCATATATTGCCAAATAAGAGACAATTTGTCGAATAAATTAAAGTGAATAGTATTCCTACTTAATGATTTTAGGATTATATTGAGTAATGCATTCTATAATTAGGGTGATAAACATTTTTCAAACAGCCTTTCAATCGGGAACTGTATCCAGATCCAGAAGCTACATTGAGCACCCACACCCATTCGACATCGAGGTCAACGATGCGACAACCATTCGATCAACGACGAGAGTGTCCATCGACGTCGCAAGTCACCGAACCATGAACTCTTCATCGACATCGCGAGTGCCCTAACCATGAACTGTTCTACTCGATGACAATAGAGGGCGACAGTAGTTGAGAACTCTCGCGAGTTTTATATTTTAGGAAAGTGCCCTGCATTTTTGTTATTTAAATCTGTGACTATTCTAATGCAAGTTAATGGAATTTATTATTAAAATAACATTGTCTATTTAAGTACTTTAATGAGAGAACATTGTTGATTTATTTCCTGTTTGTAAACTCAAATGATATTATGAAAACATAGAGATACAGTAATAAATATTTTGATTTAAATATTTTGAACATATTACTCGACTGAACAGATTATTTGTTTATGTCCTGACTAAATTTATATTTTCCTAAGTTTCTGCGACAAATAGTTCACTTTCTGCTCTTTGATATGACTCCTCAATGGATGAAAATGAGTCTGGGATGACTGAGCTCTGTTCGTGTAAAGTGATGCTTGCTTTTCCATGATTTGTTACATGAATCCGTTTGTATTCGCTTCCTGTCCTAGCAGTGAACAAAGAAGACAAAAGACTTCATGCATGGTTGATCATCAAGAAAATGGAGTGGTGAGTACAAAACCTCACAAAAACAATGTCAGCTGACACAATTCACCTTGCAGTTAACAACAGATTGATTAACGAGTTTTTTTTTCTAGTAACAAAATAGGAAGGTTCTGAGTTCGAGAGCCTTCAGCAAGTTGCTGATGTTGCTGTCTATCTAGCAGTGTCATGTCTGGTTCAATTTATGAATAGCTTTTATGGAAAGATATTAATTCTTTAAGCGTTGACAGCTATGCAGTGGTGTTTGACTAAATACATTTGTTAGAAGACAAACGACCGTAACATGAACACCAAACACGCATACGAGGGAGCGAGAGGAAGTGTGAGGGGATGAAAAGTTAATGGTTTGGAGTTCCGAATGGGGTTAAGCGGGTGGGGATGAGGAGGGTGGGAGGGATGGGTTTTAACATGCAATTTATCGGTTATGCAGTGTTTTTTTTTTCACTAAATATATCCATCAGATGAACAAACGACCATAGCACAATGAACACACCATCACACACACACAATAACGAAGGAGGGACAGGGAGCTAGAGGGAGCTTGGGGAATAGAGTTTGGGTTCCGGGAGGGAATCGGGGATGGGGCGGGGTTGGGTGGTGACGGGCGATGAGGATGAGGAAGATGGAATAGGAAGAGTTTCTACACAAAAGTTTTTAAATCACGCGTGACCATCCATTCATGCAAATAGTCGGTGCGAACAATTAGTGAGCAGTAAGGAATAAAAGATTTTAAAAATCAAGAAAATGCAATCAATATTTTAATTTAAGTTATCTCTGTCACCCCTGGTTCAGTTTTCCCGATTGAAGTGTCAAACGAAAGGGCAGAATATGAACTTTCTCGAAGTGTGATTATCTCTTTGAAATTCAAACATCGTTGGCCAAACGAATTTTTGTTTACCCAACTTCACACTCTCTTTACGCACTCATGCGTAAAATATATGAGTGACATCGCATGAAAGACGAGCAGGGGCGGATCCAGCATTCTCCAATGGGGGGGGGGGGGGGCATTTAAAAAAAAACACGCTCGATTAGAAACATATATGGTTTAAGGCTACACTCAGTGGCGTAATAAATGAAAATATGTTGTGAGTCCCCCCCCCCCAGAGGAGATGACCTTTATATCTTGAAATAATTATCTTTAATAGAGGAATTATAAAACTCCTTTTCCTGAGTGAAAACGAAATGATGGATAATGCGAACACGAAGCGCGAGCTGAAAATTTTTGAGATTCCAAATAAAGGATATCACCAGGGGCGTCGCTAGACTTTTTTTTCAATGGGGGGGGGGGGGGGGGGGGGAGTGTAGAGGCCAGATTGCCAACAAACAATGCCAGTGATTACCGACAACTAATGCCGATAAATTCAACCGTATAAAGCCCGCGAGGCATTGTGTGCCTCTATCACATTTTTCTTCTAAATGATATAACTGTTCACCTCACTTGCCGAATGTGTTTGCTTTCCGGAAACACCTTGTATCTAAATAGAATACGAGCGAGCGTAGCGAGCGAACAAAAATATACACTCTCTTTCGTAGAAGTGATAGTTCTTTATCAAACTACATTATTGGCTCAAAGATAACATGGGGCTTTTTGGTCACCTCTTTCGCCTGATACGCTTTCAAAGATCATCCTAAATCTTGATATTATACGAGCGAGCGCAGCGAGCGAGGGAAAAATATACCTTTCCCCATGGTAGAAATGGTAATTCTTCATCCAAATACACTGAAGAATTAACTATGAGATACCTTACTTAAACATATACATATTTTGGTCACATCGCTTGCTGAATTCGTTTGCTTTTCCAAACCATCTAAGGAGGTCTAAGGAGGTGCCATGTTTGTTTAGCCTACATATCCGATCCGAACCAACTGATCCGGATCGGGCGCCAGAGCGCGGGGCCAAGGTACCTGTGACTTGCGCCAATACTGCAGGCGTCAAGGTAATGAGCAGTCCGTATAAGGACCGGACCGGACTGTGCATGCAAGTACAAGTCTGCGCGTTCGAAACAAAGTTTGTCACTGAACTGTGAGCATGCGCAGCATGTGAGTTGGAACAAAATAGTAAAAAGAGCATCTCAGTTAAAGATATTCGGAGCTCCAGCAGAGATTTTTTTCCTATCTTTTATCACGTGAGCACCAATTGACCAATCATATATTTAGCATACTCATGAATATTCATAGAAGGGATATAACATACATTAACTTACCTGTTTGTTTTCTATCCGTTTATACCTAATTAGCTGTAAAACCATGCAATACCTGCATGCCATTTGCCCGTATAAGCAATGGACTCGGGGGGGGGGGGGGGTGGTGCTTCATAAAGCTGTTCGTAAGTTACGTACGACTTTACGAATGACCTTATTGGGTGCTAATCAGATTCTCATTCATTTATACATGAAGCACAAGAAGGTATCACCTGTCGTGCGTAAAGTCGGTCGTAACTTACGAACAGCTTTATGAAACACGGCCCTGGTACATGTGCAACCTTCCCACTACTATGTTTACGTCAGAATATGTATACGCCGTCAAACTGTTTTATTTTCTAATTTTGTCATTATGTTCCAGTTACTGTACTTTAAGTTATGAATACATTGTATTGTATTTGTATTCTACTTTTCTTGAATAAATAAATGATTTCAACAACAAAATGGCCAGGTTCTTAATGAGAAACAGTTCTCTGGAAGTTGAAAAAGAAAACTGTTGGAAAAAACTAATCCTCAACATCTCAGCATTAGTTTAGCTGAATCCACGCAGAGGTGGATACACCCCCTCTCACTCTCTCTCTCTCTCTCTCTTTGAGACCTAAATGGCACGCATATTTTAATTATTGTGCCCCCTTTCATCAAGAAATAACTGATAAAATCAAAGAAAGTTTTTAAAAACGCACAAAAAGGAAAAAAAAAAAGCTGCAAAAAATAGATGGAGAAAAAGAAATATACTAAATATGGAAAAATACATTATGTCGTATTGACAGGTTTTGAAAACAATTAGAAATTGGTCCGCAGACTGCTGTACTTTGTACTTCTACATTATTGTGGTTGATGGTAATGATGATGCAAGTTGTTGATATGTTGATAAAGCTTTGTATACTGCTATATTGTGCCCCTTCCCTTATTTCCCTGGCCCTGTTATTCATTTGATGCTTTATAGGAAAAAAAAAACCAGGAAAAAACCCTCCTGTTAAACACATTAAAAACTAGATAAACACAGTCTTTCTTTCTTTATTCTTTTTTTCTTTCTCTGGTTTCTTCTCTTCCTTCCTTTCTTTCTTTCCTTTTATTTATTTCTTTCTTTTTATTTCTTTTATTCTTTCTTTCTTTCTTTTTATTTCTTTTATTCTTTCTTTCTTTTTCTTTCTTTCCTTTTATTTCTTTTTTTCTTTTTATTTTTTATTCTTTCTTTCTTTTTTTTTTTTATTTCTTTCTTTCTTTTTATTTCTTTTATTCTTTCTTTCTTTTTCTTTCTTTTATTCTTTTTCTTTCTTTCTTTTTCTTTCTTTTATTCTTTTTCTTTCTTTCTTTTTTCTTTCTTTCGTCCCTCGTTCAGTGAGCCCTAGATTTCCGTAATCAAAACTATGCCGGTAAACTATCCGGAACCATGAGAGCGAGGGCTTTGTTGACGTCATATTGTCCTCGCCCAAAGCTGACCAGTCATTTAGACCAATATTCATGATAGTAGATTCAATTAAGGCTATTAAGCCATAGCTCATAATTATGCCTATTTCTCCAAAGGAGAATATAATTGCAGATCACAAAGTCTCCCTTTAAAAATTTTTTAGACTTATGTGAACAAATCCAAAGGTTGTGTTGGTGGTCCATCTAAAAGAATCTTCCTCAATCATTACACCATGTGCGAAAACAAGGTTTTTCTTGACAAAGAAGCAAGAATGTAACTAGCTGTCTTTTGGTAGCATCATGGATCGTATAAGATCCATGGAAGCATGGAGATCCGTGCGTTTGAATATATACATGGACTCTCTACATTGACTATTTTGGTTTACTATTTGACGATGTACGTTCTTTATCATGAATAGTGAATCTTTGTCACATACCCATTAACATTGTACGAGTCACGCATGTACATCCGTGATTATTTTATTTCACTGGTTGGGATTTTCACCGTCTTTCACATGGCTGCAAATCCCGTCACTATGAACATGGCGGACAAAGAAAGCGGACAAAATAAACAACCTCTCATTGTACCCTTCACAATGGTTCTGGTAGTCAAAAGCAAATCCCTTCACAGCTATTATGTTTAATCATGTAGTTCCAGGTGAATATGCATGTGACACCTGCTCCACATATTTTAGACAATAGCAGTGAAGAGATGTTCTTTTGACTACCAGAACCATTGTGAAGGGTAGAATGAGGGGTTGTTTATTTTGTCCGCTTTCTTTGTCCATCATGTTCATAGTGCGTATTGAGGATTCAAACTGGACTTTGAAAGGTCCCATCATATATCTGGTATGATTCCACGATACTTAGTAACTGCAGAATTGCTCGATGTGCAAAACATAAATGCAAGCACCGAGAAGTTCATGAAGAATACGTGGCCTTCATTGATTGAAGCTTAATTCAATTCTCGTACAGTTTTCCCTGAAAAGAAAGGAGTGGAAAACTGGAACATTTTAATGAGTTGCTGCTCATATTCATTACCCATTTTCAGTTAGGGTGTTTGTTTGGTTTTTAATTGTTGGCCCTTCATACGAGCATGTATTGTTTGATATTGCGTGGATATCCAGGCCAGTTCACACTTTCCTTTGAGTAGAAAGCATCAATTCGCCTTAACCGCACTTTCGGTCAATTACACCGATAAGTTTGACGAACTGGCTTTTTTTTATATAACATTTTTACAGTGTACAGTCATGTATACTGTAGTGGTCTATTTCATCTATGATGAAAAAGCAGGGCTTCTGAAAAACAAATCAGAAGAGAAGAATCGGATACCGATCCCAAAACTCATTCCCCAGGTTGACATAAGGTCCACATAGAAAGGCTGTGGAAGAGTTCAATGGAGGGAATGTCACTTTGCTGGCATGTAAATCCAGCCTTTTACACAAGTCTGGAAGAAATGGAACGGGGCTTTGCCCACGTTCATGCTGAGCCATGTCGCTAAGACATGCAAGGCAACACATCAGCAAACTTTTTCTGAAGTACGTTCAGCATCAGGCCTGCCCATGGCGGTGCGAGTGTTGCAATTCTTTAGACGACCAGCATGCCGAGCATGTCTGGATGTATTGGAACAGGGCCGCGCCCAGTCCATAAGCCGAGTCACAAATACAAGGCAATTTGAGTCGCTGTTCTCTAGCCACCATTGTGACTATACCTACCTGGAGAACAGCCCACTGGCTCCAGCTTGTTGAATGGTAGAAGATACATCTGGTCTGGTCTGTCCGTCACTGCCTGCACACAAGGAAAAGATGAATACCACTCGATACGCCGGCCTTTTATAGGGCTTCAGCCAATACCTCATTTGAATTTTAAATTACTTTGAATTCCTTTGTGTGATTCCACTGCCTGAATACATGGGATATGCTAACGTCTGGAGACTTGTACGAGTGTTATGTCATAGAATATGGCCCTGACTAGCACGATGTGTAAGGGTGGGTAGTCGTATACAATGGCGAACAATCGGCGTCATGCAAGACTAAATATTATTCAGAGCCAGCACATATATGCTCTTCCTATACTCAGTTATAGGCCTATACAATTTTTCCCTCTGAGCTGATCACACCAAATACCACACTGATCAACATGTCTGCGGCCTCTACTACACCATCATCTGCACGTGTAATGCTATGGACATCACATAGATGTGTGTCTACGGCTTTCACTCGCTCGATGGGCCAGATCCCCGGGGTCGAGGTATGGTATGAACCGTTCGGCTATGCTTACAGCACCATGATCAACTTCCAGTTGAATGAAGGCGTCGATCTTCCGACATCGTTTGAAGGAAACGAAGAAATCTTCGAAAAAGCCTCTCAGTATATTGGCAAGGTGATGTCAAGACGGTTTCGACCAGAAGCTCTATCGTAAGTTGGATTATCATCATTACTTAAGAAAAAAAAAAAAACTTTCATGATCTAAAAATACTTTCTATAACTACATAAATATTTGCATTTAAAAGGGAAACAAACTGTAGCAGTACCATGCAGGGAAAACGGTGGGGAATTGCTCTTTTGTTGCTGTTGTTGCTGCAGTATTGACACGGAAAAGGCAGCCAGGATAATAGCTTTTTTTTTTTTTTTTTTACTTACAAGGCATCGTTGAAAGTGAAGCAATTACTAGCAACCCTCCCCCCAAAAAAAATATTAAAAAAATAAAATGCTAAAGAGCAGTGTTTTTCCCCGAGAAGGCGACTTGTAAAACTCCCCAAGGCGCATTGTTTTGGCCAAAAAGGCGAGAAGGCGACTCGCCAAGGCGCCTTGTACAACCTGTTTAATATTTAAACAAATTGTTTACAATATGAACTGTACAACGGGTTATTCAGTTCATACTGTACACAGCTGTTTGCATTTTTAAACAGCGTACAGCGAGAAGGCGACTTGCACAAACACCCTGACAAACTCGCCAAGTCGCCTTGTTTAAGATGAGGAAGCGAGAAGGCGACTAGTAAAAACTCGCCAAGTCGCCTTGTTTACGACGGGAAGGCGAGAAGGTGACTTGTACAAACACACCAAGTTGCCTTGTTTTAAAGAGAAGGCGAGAAGGCGACTTGTAAAACTCGCCAAGGCGCCTTGGGTATGTAGGAGAAGGCAAGAAAACGGCATGTGGCATATCGCCAAGGCTCCTTGTTTTAAACGTACTGTATAGTACTTTCATGGTGTTTTTATGGAAACCTAAAATCGTAAATGATATGTAGTCTGATGAGCCCATCGTAATGGATTTAAAAGGGTATACTAAAGCTATAGGCTCATTAGAATAGCATTTCATATAAAAAGATTCAGGTTTACTTACCAGAAGAACTCCGTTTTCATCTTCCCCGTACCCGCACTCTCTTTGCACAAAAAACAATTACTTTTTACGGTCCTAAATACTGGAACACTCTCAGCAATGACATTATAAACGCCGCTAGTTTGAATTGTTTTAAAACCAAGCTAAAAAAACAAATTCTCGATTCATATAGAGCGACCCCCAATTGAGCGATCGGTACCCAACTTTGTCTTACTCCCCTCCCTCCTCTCTCTCTCTCTCTCTCTCTTTCCCCCTTTCCTCTCTTTCTCTTTCACCCACACCTAAGCACCACCCTATTCTCTTGATCACATTTCTTTTTCTCACTCTAATTCCATTAACTCCATATTCCATCAACCATCACATCAACTTTATTTATTTTTTCTCGTATGATTACTATACTCCTACCTACTGATTTATCTTTTATACAATTCTTTGAGGGGTCCACATTTAACAAGCCCTGCTTTTCAGTGGATCCCTCCATTTCCTCAACTTTTATTTTATCAAAAGATAAGTAGAAATAGCCTTGCAGATGTTTAATCGAGATTGTTCTATATTTTGTTTTACCCTCATTGTATATATTATAATTGTATGATTATTATTTGCCTACCGAAAACATTTTCTGTTTCTTTGTATTGTCTTATTGCTTGCGTAGTATTATTGCTTACATATTCCCTGTATTGATTTGTATGGTTATCATTTCATATTTTGTAATATGTTGAGTTGAAATGAAATAAAGGAAACTTGAAACTTGAAACTTGAAATTTAGGAAATGACATTCTAGAAGTGTTATAGAAAGAGATGATATGTAAACTATCATAATTGTAATCTGTATTGATTTTATAAACACCGTGCACTGATACAGTTCTATATACTTTTAGCAACGTTTGATAAAGCAGAGGTATTGATGACTATCGATCTCGACGTCGGTAGCCGCAGGTCTCGTGCACATTCATTTCAGCAAGCCCTTGATGCCATCATTTTCAGTCTCGTGGACTTTCGGTCTTTTGGACCGTAATTCAACAGTGAAACAAATAACAAACATATAAACACAGATTGTTTGTATTTTGCTTCGTCCACAGATACGACAGTGTCCGGACCATGCTTGAAGATTCCACTGCAAAACATGTGTTCGTAAAGGATATAGGATTAGCGATGCAGAGCAGTGACCTAAGAGGGTTTATTCCGAAAGGATATCGTCATTCCTTACTCATTCGCCACCCCCTTTTGATGTACTCGTCGCTGCATAAAGCAAGTTTTAGTCATTTAAGAAGTATAAACATGTTGCACACAAACGAAACCGATGAAGCAACATTTGATCTACGGAACCACATTGAACTGGACAACCCAGCCGACTACTTCAGAAGTCTTTACGAACTATGGATGTACATCAAAGAAAGCATCGACCCAGAAGTTATTATTCTTGATTCTTCCGATTTGCTGGCGAATCCTTCCGAGATGCTCCCCAAGTATTGTGAGGCAGTGGGATTGCCTTACACCACAAGCATGCTTGAATGGAAACCATCCATCGATGATATTCTGTCATGGAAATGGGTTTGTGAAATCAGCCAGCACACTGGATACATAGATGGTATGCTCAAAACCACAGGGTTCTCTCCTCCTCAAGATCTACCATCACGTGATACGTTAACTCGTGACGTCATCGAGTTGGCTGACGAAGCGTTGCCGTTTTATGAGGAAATGTACAAGAAACGATTACATTAAATAATAGACTAAATTCAAATATACTTCAGTGTATGAAGTAATTTATTGTTGAAGGTCACCCTTTTAAAAATTTCTTTTATGTAGCGTTATTTTATCAATGAGGATTCCGGGACACAAAATTATTCTTGGTATAATATCAACGGAACTAACCTCAATTAGCATTATCCTATTTTCAGAGTTCATTTAGTAAGGTATGTTGAAGGAATTTGGGGCTAAATAGGGACCCTAATCTCATTTTAAAAATGCAAAAATATTTACTCATGAATATAAGAACATCGGAAAATTTTGGTTTTATCTTTTGCTTTTTTGTTGTAATTTTAATGTAATTTACGTTATTCATCACTTCTGTGGGTAAACTGCTTTTGACCTTACTTAATTAGTTAATAACGTTTAAATTTAATGATAATGATAATGGTAATGGTAATAATAATAATGATAATAATAATAATACCAATAATAATGATAATAATATTCTGCATTTATATAGCGCTTAATATATCTCTCCGAGGCGTGTCTAAGTGCTTTACAGAAATATCACCTCGGTCATCGGATTCAGGCTTGCCCGCACATTAATGCACTTTCTCCACTCCCAAGGGAGCTTTCCAGCGCCATTTTACAGGCACTCACAATACTAAACAAATCACATTGACTTTCGCATCGTATAGGCTACCGGGTACCCACTTAACACCTGGGTGGAGAGTGGCTGCTAAAGGACATTAGTGCCGCGGCAGGGATTCGAACCCCGGACCTATCCCCTGCGGGTTCGGGGATTAGAGAATAGGCCCGCTGTATTCTCTGCATGTCGTAAGAGGTGACTAAAAGGGACAGTCTGTTTGCCGTGGACTGCGACCCGTGTTGGGGGAGAAAGGGATCCTGATGATTGAGTGGATGGTGTGACTGCGGTCCTCCTGAAGCAACACGTCATTTTGGCCCTGGATTCTCCTAGTCGGGAGGTTTTTATAGGCCTGGTTAAAATCAATCGGCTGGTGGTGTTCAGCCCTAAGATGCTATTTTAGCTGGTTTATTTCTTGATGTCTCTCGATGTGTATTTTTGGGTTCTGTGTTGTTTGGTCTCAAGTGATGTGATAGTGTGAACTTGGATTTTTTGACACTGCTTTCAATTTACTTTGGTGTAGTATCTTAGAAGGCAACTGCTTAAACAGGTCAATCAGGGTGGATTTCGGTTTGCTCTGAGTATAGCACTGCTGTATCTCTGGCGTCAGTATAAGTGATTATCCTTTTATATATATATATATGACGTCCCCTTGTTGGACTCCGATGGTGGGTGGGGAGCAATGGTGCTGAATTAAAAAAAGAGTAGTATGGCTAATTTCAACAAACAATCCAATAAGCGGAGTAGAAGTGATTCCAGTGATGGTATTGAGCCAGTTAACTTTCCACGTTTTCTGGTCATTCAGGGTAGTGATCCAAATAAACCACTCAAGCTATCGCCATTTGCTGTGAATAAAGGTATCGAGTCATTAGCTAGATCTGTGAAGTCAATCAAAAGGTTAAGATCAGGTGATATTCTGGTGGAAGTCGAGAGAGCTGGTCAGGCAAGTAATTTGCTCAAGGCCGACAAATTTGTCAATATCCCTATTAAAGTCTCACCACATAAAACCTTAAACTCGTGTAAAGGGGTAGTTCGCTGCCCCGAACTTAGGGACTGCGACGATGATGAAATTCTTGAGGAACTTGCTGATCAGCAAGTAATCAATGTCCATAGAGTAACAGTCAATCAGAATGGAGTTAAGAAACCAACAAATACCTTGTTCTTAACCTTTAACAGATCTACCATTCCTCCATATATCAAGGTTGGCTATTTGCGAGTAAAGATGGGTGTTTACATCCCAAACCCCATTCGGTGCTTCAAGTGCCAAAAAATTGGCCATTTCAGAAGCTATTGTCAACAGAATGAGTGTTGTGAGAATTGTGGCAAGGATGATCATACTGGTTCTTCCTGCCAAGTTCCATCAAAGTGTATCAACTGTGGTGGCAATCATCCTGCTAATTCTCGGTCGTGTCCAAAGTGGATCGAGGAGAAAAGAATCCAAGAACTGAAAGCTGTGGGTAATCTATCCTATCCTGAAGCACGGAAGCTATATCAAACACAACATACTCAAAATTGTTCATACGAAGATAAGGCCAAACAAAGTACTGGAGGAACTAATCAACAATCTAAAGTAACTCAACAACCTAAGACTACAGCCACTACCCAAACTGACATAACTTGGTTAAATGGTGATTTCCCTGCGACTCTTGAAAATAATAAAGCAACAAATACAGAGAAACCTAAATCTCAAACTCAAAAACAAGATCAACAGAAGAAGGGACAGACTAAGACTAAGGATGGTCGCCGAAGTCGAAGTCTCTCACGGGATCCTCCCACTAGAAATACTTCAAGCAATCAAGAAAAAAAACATCAACTAAAGTGAAAAGTAACCCTCAGATAAATGTATCAAAACCAAAGTTAACTGACTCAGTAGTAACTAAAAATAAGTATGATGTGTTATCAATTGAGGGAGATGAAGATATGGATATTTCTCCAATTCATCAACCCTCCTCTAAAATTAAACTGGTTAAAAAATTAGATAATACGTAAATGTATTATCATGGGAAGGAAAAAGCCGTTGTTCAGTGGAACTGTCGAGGAGTAAAACCTAATTATGAGGAAATCATATATCTTTTAATTAATCATAATCCATATGCTATGTGTTTACAAGAAACATTTTGAGAGATTCAGATAATATATCATTTAGGGGTTATATGTTTAATAAAAACTAATACTTCTTTGATAGATGGTAGACCTATTGGAGGTTCATCAATATTGATTAAGAAAGGAGTTCCACATGAAGCTCTTGAACTTCATACTAACCTAAAAGCTGTTGCAGCTAAGACAACTCTCCACTGCACTTTTACAATATGTTCCATATATATTCCACCTAGACATGAGCTTTCACAAGCTGAATTAGATAGACTAGTTAACCAGCTTCCTGTACCTTTTTTGTTAGTAGGGGATTTTAATGCTCACAGTTCCCTTTGGGGCTGTCAGAACTCAAATAGATTAGGTAATATTGTTGAGATAATGCTTGAACATTTTGATTTATGTCTTTTAAATGATGATTCTCCTACATATCTTCATCCAGCCTCTGGTTCCATGACGGCTATCGATATATATATATGTTCACCTAATATTTTTATGGATTTCCAATGGAAAGTCCATAGTGAACAATGTGGTAGCGATCACTTCCCTATTCTTATTGAAATCTGGTTCTTCTCATCGTAAACATAATCCTTGGTTTAATGCTGAATGTGAAGAAGCTGTTAAATGTCGTAAAAAGGCCTTAAGTAAATTTAAAAAATACCCAAATAATGACAATTTGCGAAAATATCGAGAAACAAGAGCAAAAACACGCAGTATTATCAAGAAAAATAAACCTCAATCTTGGAAAAATTATGTTTCTAAACTGAATATTCATACTCCCATTAATAAAGTGTGGGAAATGGTGAGGAAAATATGTGGGAAACATCTGAGTAATTCTGTATCTTAATTGACTAAATCGGATGGTGTTAAATGTACAGAAAGTTAACTTACTGGCAGAGGAATTCGAACATAACTCATCATCTAATCATTATTCTCCTACATTTCAGATTTATATAAATCAAGCAGAAAGTCAGGAACTCAATTTTTTTATCAAATAAGGTATAATATCCCATTTACTATCTCTGAGTTGAAAAACTCACTCGGTAAATGTCATGATACTGCAACTGGTCCAGATGAAATTCATTATCAATTTCTAAAACATCTACCAGAAGCATCTCTTTTAGTTCTATTAGATATATTAAACAAAATTTGGAGAACAGGTGACTTCCCAGATTCGTGGCGGGAAGCTACCATTATTCCTATTCCGAAACCTGGTAAGGATGCATCTAAGCCTACGAATTATCGTCCCATTTCTTTGACTAGTTGTCTTTGTAAAACCATGGAAAGAATGATTAATGCCCAATTAGTTTGGTTCTTGGAGAAGCGTGGTTTGATTTCAAAGTTTCAAAGTGGTTTTCGTCATAATCGAAGCACTGTTGATCAACTTATTCGCCTTGAATCTTTCATTCGCGATGGCATTATTCGAGGTCACCATGTTTATCTGTCTTTTTTGATCTTGAAAAGGCCTATGATACTACTTGGAAGTATGGAATTATGAGAGACCTTTTCAATCTTGGGTTGAGGGGCAGGTTGCCCATTTTCATTCAGAATTTTCTTTCGAATCGTGTGTTTCGAGTCCGCCTTGGGTCAACTTTTTCAGAATTACACAATCAGGAAATGGGTGTTCCTCAAGGTAGCATACTTTCTGTTACTTTGTTCTTATTGAAGATCAATAGCATTGTTGACGTTGTAAAAACTTGGTTTGATAAGTCCTTGCTTGTGGACGACTTTTGTATTTCTTGTTCGTCACGAAGTATTTCGACCATTGAAACAGTATTACAAAATTGTCTAAATGGAATTGAAAGGTGGGCAGATGAGAATGGTTTCCGCTTTTCGAAAACCAAGACAGTTTGTGTACATTTTTGTACTTAACGATCAGTACATCCAGATCCTAAAATTAGAATAAATGGCTCTATCATTCCTGTAGTTCAACAAACTAAATACCTAGTCTTAATCTTTGATAATAAACTCAATTTTAAAGCTCATATTGATGATGTAAGACAAAAGTGTCATAAAGCTTTAAATCTTTTGAAGGTTGTGTCCAAAATGGATTGGGGCGCTGATCGCATTGTCCTTTTCCGTTTATATAGATCTTTAGTTAGATCTAAGCTTGATTATGGCAGTGCAGTTTATAGTTCCGCTCGAAAGTCATATCTTGAAAAGTTGAAACCCATACAGAATCAAGGACTTCGACTTTGTCTAGGAGCATTTCGTACATCTCCTATGGAGAGTCTTTATGTGGAAGCTAATGAACCCCCTTACATCTAAGGTACGAAAAGCTCTCTTTACACTATGCGATAAAGCTAAAAAATAACTCTCATAATCCGACATATGATTGTACATTCACGCCACGATATATTATATATATATATTTTTATACTAGTAAACCATCAGCCATCAAACCTTTTGGTTTACGTACTAAAGAAGCTTTAACACATATACTGGATACTACTAATGTAGCTCCTTCCTTGATATCTAATATTCCACCATGGATGATTGCTGAACCACTAATTGATTTTACACTAAGAACATATAAAAAGGGTTTTACAAGTGATTTAGTTTTCCTAAATAAGTTTGGAGAAATAAGACATAAATATAGTAATTATCGTGCAATCTATACAGATGGATCAAAACACCAGAATAAAGTAATAATAATATTCTGGATTTATATAGCGCCTAATACATCTCCAAGAGAGTCTCTAAGCGCTTTACAGAAATATTATTACCCCGGTCATCGGATTCAGGCTTGCCCGCATACAATGTATGCACCTTCTCCACTCCCTAGGGAGCATTCCAGCCAGGCGCCTTTTGCAGGCGCACAGAATGCTAAACAAATCACAATGACTTTCGCATCCTACCGGGTACCCACTTAACACCTGTGTGGAGAGTGGCAAATGTAGATTCATATCTTGCCAAAGGACATTAGTGCCGCGCCGGGATTTGAACTCGGACCACGAGATCTACAGTCCGGTGACATATCCACTAGACCACGACACCTCTACGTAGGTGCGGCTTGTATAAGTGGTCCTATACAAAGACAAGTTAGATTGCCAGATAGTTCTTCCATATATACTGCTGAGCTATTAGCTTTGAAAATGGCTTTAGATGTTGTAGAAAACTGTGTCGGCAGACGTTTTGTTATTTATACAGATTCTTTGTCTTCTTTAACGGCATTACAAAGTAGAAATCATAAACATCCTTATATTGTTCAGTTATTGGAAACTCTGTATAAAATCTATACACTAGGTAAACGAATAATATTTGTCTGGATACCAAGCCATACAGGTATTCAAGGTAATGAAAAAGCTGATAAGTTAGCTAAAGAAGCTCTAGATCTGGATATAACAGAAATACAGATACCTTACACTGATCTAAAATCAAAGGTTAATACTTATATTAGAAATAAATGGCAAACATCATGGGATCTAAATCCTAATAATGAACTCCATCAACACCAACCAAGACTTGAATCACAAAATACTCTTCCATTAGCTAAACGACGGGAAGACATTGTATTGACCCGTGCTCGTATTGGGCATTCTCACTTAACACATGCATATTTATTTGCAGGAGAAAATCCACCTCAATGCATATCATGTAATTGTACACTTACAGTTAAACACTTCCTCATTGAATGTGCTGATTTTGCACATATTCGTACTAACTTTTATGATGTTCCTGACCTTAAGACATTATTTAGAGATATTTCACGATTATGTATTGTAAATTTCCTAAAGGAGATCAATCTTTTTATTAGATTTTAGGTGGGAAACTGTTCGAATCCCAATCACAATAGATATACCCATGGGCAAGGTATTTTATTCCAATTGTCTAGTCTTTCGGAGGAGACTCTAAGCCGTCGGTCCCTTGTAAAGGAGAGTTACACCATTTGCACGTTAAAAAACCTACTCCCCTTTTCGTAAAGAGTAGGGAAGTTATCCCGGGGAAGTAGTTAATGTATCAATTTATTACTGATAATTACTGATAATTTATAATCCTGTTCGTTTGTAAAGTCGCATTAGGGTAATTTGTACTGTATTATAGTAACCTTTCCAGATTAACTGTCCGACACTTATATGACACGCATGTGTTGGTAGTGTCGTTAATTTTTTATCAATCAATCAATCAATCGAACCCCGGACCTTGTCGTTCGAAGTCCGCAGACTTATCCACTGGGCCACAGCTCCTCCATTCATGCATGTCAGGTATTGTATGACAGAGAAAGAAGTGAATCCTTGACATGAATGACACAAACTTCTATCAGGAAATAATATACTTTTGGTAATTTATCAAAAACGTCTAGTTTCCTTCTATTCACTATGCATAATATTGATAAATGCCTCTAGTTTTTGTACAAAATGAGTCGATTCAAATCAAAGAATGAACGAACAGCAGGGCCAGACGTCTGGTATTTACGGGACCAATCAGAAGACTGATAAATTTCGATGTCTACTAGAAGTTTTTCGTACCAGCTAAATTAGTGTACAGTGGTACAACGTTATCATGAATCCTGGCCAAGAAACATTCGATTAGGGAATTGCTTGTAACACAATTCATCGCACTATGTTCTTAAGATTGCGTCTATTAAAGGTGCATGGAGAAATGTCAAGTTGTATATTGTGAACTTAATGCATGTTATTACGACCACTAGTTTATGTTTACTAATGTAAGGGGTAGTACGAGACATGCTCGGCCGACAATAGCTCCACTTCAGCTTCGTATGTTAAGACCTTAAACGATAACTCTTCCTATACGATAACCACACTACCTAAGCCTGTGAAAAAAGTTCAGTGTACGTACGTGCGCCACAGAAATAGAAGACGTCTTCTATTTCTGTGACGTGCGCGCCGCGACTCCGCCCTAACGTATTATAAGAAGGGTTATCGTTTAAGGTCTTAACATACGTTTCCACCTCTCTCTCTCTCACACACACACATACCCACACACACACCTCAAAAGTATATGACACTCTGTTTCCCAGCTCGATTCCATTTCCGTCTTGTCCTTGCCCGAGGTTGGAATTTTTCTTTTTCATTTTCAATTTGTCTTTTTGGATACACTATATACCATCCTTAATTGTCTTCACATTCGTACGCTCACAAACTTTGAACCAAAAACACTATACCAAACCCTAACCTTAAGCCTAAGCCTAACCTAAAACCTTAATGCAACCCTCATCCTGTGTATCTTTGACCATGGTGACGAAGATAAAGTCCAAGGCCGGTATTCAATTCAATACTTAAGTCAGAAATATGAGTATTTTTCTTAGTTTTTTTTACTTAGATAACATACTTAGCAAAATTTGGTATGGGGGGGGGGGGGGGCTCACGCAGGCCTACGTCTCAAATGGTTGGTTGGGATGGGAAAGGGAGAAAAGATGGCAAGAAAAGATATCACACTTGTGTGTGGAGGGGGATCAAGAGATCGAGATTGAGAGAGAGAGAGAGAGATGAGAGAGAGAGAAGAGAGAGTGTGAGAGAGAGAAAAGAGAGAGATAGGGTGAGAGAGAAAGGGAGACGGGAGAAGAAAAGGTTGGGAGAGAGAGAGCGAGAGAGAGGGGTGGGGAGGGGGTGGGAGAGAAATAGAGTGGGAAGGTAGCTGAGGACGTTGCTCAAGGTCGATTTCCAAGTCAGTGAATAATCGGAGGCCCATAAAAATTTACACCATATTTTTAATCAGTGGATGAGGTATTATGAAAATAACATTTCTCATCCCCTTCCCTTCTTCTATAAGCGTTGCCCTCAAAAGTTAAAAAAAAATTGTACATGATAGACATCCTTCTTCATTAGTAGAGACAGGTCCATATACGAGGGGGGGGGGGGGGACGATGAACTCATTCGTACATGTTTTTGTTCACACATAATATATGAGTCCACCTCAAAATGTGGTGGGATGCTTTCCCCATCCCCCCCCCCCCCCCGCTATCTACGCCCCTGTCCTTGTTTCAATCTTCTGTATCTCATGCAGTCTCAGGCTACTGTGCTCATCAGGTTAAGCATGTAGCTACAAGTCAATTTTCAGATAAGGTTTTTTTAGTGCAAAATACACGACATGACAGCATGATATCGCAGATCACACACAGAGGGTACAACGAAGGATCATAAACAACTGCAAGGTAGGAAAGAAAAACTACAAATATCATATTATAGCGATGCATGCGATCAGCGCGGTCCCTCTATTAAAAATGGAAAGCGCAAAAGCACGCGTTTTCATAAGTTTGAAGTAAACGCCAACATGGTTTAAAACATCTCCACTGAGGTTGCACACATTGTTAAAGACCAAAGTCGTTATGATGAACACTGGTTCCAAAATAGTGAAAATAAAGATACATATTACCATGGCAACCCTTCATTCATTTCAGGATTTTTCTTTCGCTGAAACAGCCACAATTATGAAATTACATGACCTGATTAAACATTGAAAATAAATCTGTAATAAAGCGTTTGATATGAAGTGCGATTTAGTCTTTAAGTGACAAACACCGGCAACCTTACTCTCTCATGCCCTTCACTCTTACTCCAATCTTTACTTTTCTTTTGTTTTTCTTCCTCTTTTCGTTACTCTCCTTTTCTTTCTCCAATCCTCTCCATTCTTTTCTCTCTTTATCTTTCTTTTCATTCCCGATTGGAAGAGGAAGACAAGATCTTTTCATTCTTCTTTCTGTCGTCGTTTTCATTTTACTTCTTTTTCTGAATTTCAATTTCGGAGTAATGAACATCATTTCATTTTTTGAGTAACTAACCTTCGCAATAATAAGCCGTTAGGATGAATGAAATGGCGAAAGAAATTATTGGCATTATGAACTTTCGTCGTGTTATAGACTGAAAAATAAGACAGCACTCAGAAATTCCCCCCAAGTAGTTGAAATTACTATAACATGTACCATTTTTACCATTCTGCTTTAATCCGAAGTAATGTAACTATGGTAACTATTCCGCAATACAATAATATTAACACTAATTTAATTTTTTTCAAATATCAATTTGCTTGTATGTCACTAAAATCGGAAAGAGAAGAAGTGTAAAGATTTCGACATAAGCTAAGCGTTATTCTTTAAAAAAAAGACAAAATGAAAATATATTTTCAAATTTGCATTTGCTAAGTTGCATGAAAAATAGATTAATAGAACGTTATGCATTGAAGAAACAACCGCTCACAGAGCTGATTCCCAGTTATCAGAAGTCCAATTAAATGTGATTAAAAATGATGTCAAAGTGATACCATGATATCCGAAATGAATACTTAAAATTGTATTAGCAACTTTATTTCCAAAGTTAGACGAGTACTGGATTTATATTATTGTCCCCTGAGTACATAGCAGCTTACATATGACCTACCGAAAATGTTTAATAGGTGTATAAGTAGTGGAATGCAAAGTAATGAATATAAACTTGTCACTAACAATAGTCTTTCATGCATAAACGAATTCGTTCCTACTCCACACACATAAAAGAACTAATTAAAGAAACAAAAATAAAACGTCATAAACGTTGTGTTTAAAGCTACAGCATTTATTATATTCCCTATAAGAATGACGATTTTCACAATTTCAAAATATATAATTGCAAATATAGCATTCAATTTACTATTCCGCAAAATATCTTATATTCATTCATAGAAATATTCATCAAAGGCAGTATATATTTTTATTCTTATTACCATGTATGTAAATAAACCACTTATCATATGCATGCTTTAAAAATCCATGAAAATAAAACAAAAGAGTAGATTCATTGCTAGAGCTTCTCGTCTACGTTCACCGAGAAAGAGTTTTCATTTATTGCATAGTTATTTTATTGCATCATACCCGTTTATAGATAGATCTTAATTGCGAATAAATGCCCATTGATGTCATTTTCACTTCCACTGGTAAGCAAATGGCTCCATCAAAATGCTAAAAACTTGCGTTTATTACGTCTTTGAACATTGAATGTACGTTTATATTTGAGTGAACGAAGTCATTCATCAGAATGCTCCCTTTGGGCACTTGGCAGAACCCGTGAAAACGTTGTTAAGTCTGCCTTGTTATCTACGATTTCGACAATGACTGAAACACCTCACTAAAAGTTAAATGACGTTCCTTAAACAAGAACTAATTATTGTTTAATGTACATTCTTCGAATGATTTAAAGCCCTTTACTAAAACTGTGGCAGTTCATTCCTGAAATAAATAAGGACAAAACAGCTATTAACATCAAACTATTAGAAAGTATCAGACAAGACTCAATATTCTCTGTTTAGCTAAAAATGCAAAGCTCTCCATGGACGATATGAACATGACGGACACAGAAAGCGGACAAAATAAACAACCCTTCATTCTACCCTCCACAATGGTTCTGGTAGTCAAAAGAACATCCCTTCACTGATATTGTCTAAAATATGTGGAAAAGGTGTCACATGCATATTCACCTGGAACTACATGATTAAACATACTGTGAAGGGATGTTCTTTTGACTACCAGAACCATTACGAAGGGTAGAATGAGAGGTTATTTATTTTGTCCGCTTTCTTTGTCCGCCATGTTCATAGTGAGAGCACAAAGTGTGCGTGTGTGTGTGTGTGTGGGGGGGGGGGAGGGGGAGGGGTGTTATAGATTGACCGGTCATATGGAGTGGTGTGTACAACGCTTTATAGCATATGCTTTTTGCACTGGATTGGAAAGAGAAACTTGTTTAAAGTAAGATGAAATAAAAAAAACCCTATATATATATATATATATATGAAGCAGTTCATCACGATCATTTTGGCAGCACAAACCATCATCGCAATGATCGACAAGGCATCCGGTCTCTTCAACTCCTTACACCAACACTGAACTACATTAGTAACTTCGAAATACAGGTTTAGTTATCTTATGCGTAGACAACCCCACATCGACAAATCCTCACCGCTAAGTCATTCATTATTTAGACGGTTAATACTCGACTCAACTTATGCCTTCATCGGATATCTGATCTATTAATCGGCATTTTCCATAGGGTTTCCCGGTTGACCGGTTTTAGTATAAAAAAAACCCAAATAGTTCACATGAGAATGAGTTAAGAAATGAAAGAGAATTAATGTCTGGGACCACACAAAGTAGTATAGAGTTAATTAGGCATTGGTTAATGAAGATAATTGTCTTTTGTGATTTAAAAACCAACATGGATTCGTTTTAGGCCTATAATTTCTCCTCCGCCTCCGAAGGTATCTTCCCCAGGTTAATGGGAGATTCGCACAATGTACATTTTCCTTGCAACGCTCTCGCACATTCCTCACAATAAACCCCGTCACATCCTTGATCGGAGCAGTAAACCAGGAGTCCATCATCTGGGCTACTACACCCTAAGCATTGAGTCTGCTTGAATCCACACGTGTTAAAGAGGCTCTTGCAGCAGGGGTAGTTCATTGTCAGATAGGATGAAACACTTATTTTGTTGTAAGCATCCCTTTCTTTCTTGTTGCGTCTGACGGATTGACAGAGCATCTTCATCAACGTCTGGCGTTTCTGTAAGGTACGTCCATACAGATACGTGATGCGTTCCACCTCTCGCTCAGGGTAGTAGTAAGCGGCAATGTATCGGAGAAGACGCTGCGCGTAGGCCTGCGAAAGCGTCATGAGGATAGTTATTACGTAGAGTACGCTGATGATGATGGCTAGGTTTTTGTCAGGTCTGATAGGCTCTGGTAAGCATACTGTGGTGTCGAGTGAAGAATTAAAGGCGGACGATGCCTTGAAGCCCTCGTTAAGAAGAATCCTCACCAGATCAGCTACCACCCCAGTGCCTCCAATATCAATTTCTGTGCTGGCTTCTCCTGATGCTGCAATCTGGACATCGCCGTGCTCTTTGATCTTGGAAAGCAACCAGAAAAGTCCGAAGTCGATGAACATCAGAAGGCCGGCAATGATGGAATGCAGAACGACTGTGGAAAGCCCGAATTTGAAGTAGCCCTTCTCAGATTTACAGAGGCGAACAGCAGTCACGTCAATGAGTCGATTTCGTTCATTCTTTTTCAGCGGTAGGAGATGAGGTTGTCTACCTTCCTTGCGGGTTGCATCCAGCCTCTTGAACTGTGCCGTGATGTACTGGTTGTCGAAGGAATCCTTAGTGCGATAGCTGGAGTGGTACATGTAGGACTTAAAGAACAGCCAGACAAAAGACAGTGCTAACAGTTTGTCAGATATGGACAAGATCCAATCCACGTAGCTATAGGCTTCATCCAGCTCTTGAGAGATAGCCTGTTGTATGTGTTCTGTGGTCGTGCTCGCGTTCGAACGTTTCTCAAAATACCGCGAAAAGTCGACACCGGCCGAGAAGGTACTCACTACGCTCTCCATAGCATCACGGTAGTTCTGTACGGCGCCAGTCACGGCATTGTCTATACGAGCAGGTGTCTCGCAGATACTGTTGATTTTGAGGAGATTACATACTGCGTCTGCTTTTAAGATCTCACATACCTGGCCTGTCATGGGCAGGAGTCGGAAAGAGAAGAAGAAAGAGAGAAATAAAGTTTAAGTAATTATAAGATTGGATTCTAAAAAGTAAGTGATTCTTTATAAGGAACTTTTAAATGCGGAACAAATGTATTCAAATTTTTGTTTCTCATGATTTTTAAAAACGATTTTAAAGCAACTCAGGTGACAGGGGTTTTCGAAGAGAAAAAGCCCTCAAGATCAAACTTTCGATCGAAGTTTTGGCAACCATGGAGGTCCAAGAGGCGGGTATAGTCTCCCTGCAACAGACCTTCTATCTCCAGATCTCTCGTTAAATGGGCTTGTAGGTGAACAGAACCATGAGAGCAATTGAGAACATTGAACTATTGAATGCCTTAGTCCTGTCATTTGAATAGTTGTCCAGTCCAATCTAAATTTCTAATAACGTCGGTTGTTTGTACCTAGTGGTAAAAGGTTACGTGTTCGAACTTAGATAGCCAGTCGACTCGCTATTTCCCTGCACCGTGCAGTAATCCTAATTTACAAGTCTTTTGCCTAAAGGACTCTTGGTCACCCGGTTCCTTACCTACCAGCAGTTACATCCTTTCTTACTAGTTAGAAAAAATTCTTCTTTCCAAAGTAAATGATTAATCTGCGTTAAGGATTACTAACCTACACCTTGTGGGATTCCATTGTTCGTCATAAAAGTCTGGCAATCGATGTAAACATTATTCAAGGTCCGGTAGCAACCTCTGTAAGCTGACCCTAAGATGTCGTTACAAGCAGCTGCCGCTCTTCCGAGTTGTTCTCCTGCAGCCTGTGGAAGATTAAGAGATGTCCCTGTCAAGGTTACTTCGGATTTTTGCCCTAGTATCAAGATTAATTTGGATTTTTGTTCGATTAAACAACAAAGCCGGAACTTTTTTTCCATTCTTATCAATTAATATTGTCTTTGATGTGTTCTTTTCTGGTTCTGCAGCTCTCTAAACACTTTTAAGGAAATAACAAACCAACCGTATACAGGGAAAGCTTGACGATATCACATGCTAAATCAACGGACATCTTGGATCAAGATTTGTTTCTGAGAACATCATCTATTTTCGATAAGTGCACATGCCATGCGGTCCATATAGGGGTACATTCCATGCAATTTTTCACAAGTAATTCATAAAACTTAGATCATATGATTAAATAAAAACTTCTTTAAAATCAATAGGCCATGAATTGCCAATTTGAAATTCGCATGAATACAATGATCTCATCTTTCAAACATTAATATCTTTTCGTTTGTCCAATCTCTTTATAATTTTCACCACTCTGATTTTTATCTTATTTTTGCTTTCATACAAATGAACTTACTACAAAGCCACAGTCACGCTTATAGGGATCTATTTCGGCAAACAAGAGTGCTTCAGTGGAACATGTTTTTTTTTTTTGTTTTTTGTTTTTTAAATATCTACTATTAGAGTAACTCACTATCGCTGTGATCTCGTGTTTAATCGTTCCGATTCTATTCTGTTTTGTGTGTTTTTTTTTCTGATGAAATTTCCTTGCTTACCGCGCAGATCTTCTTACTTTGGGGCGATGCCATCCCAGTTAATTAAGAATTATCTTAAAATTATCACAATCATAGTATAGTATGAGTTGAACACCAACATTATTGATTGTTTACAAATGATTGTCATTTACACTCTCAAACTTTAATCACCCCTTCTCAAACCTGTCGAGTTTCACACATGCAATGATGCACTAAACTCGAACATATTCAAAGTCTTAAAGACTTTTATTAATGCAAGAGAAAAATAGCAACAGAATTCAAAACATAACAATTCATATGATCATCAAAACTATATTTAAAATGATTTTCGATATGCGTAATATTTCAACTGAGCAATTTCGAATTTGGAAAATGAGCCTGCAAACACTTTTATTAAAAAGATACCTCGCTAATGATAATTTTCTGGGGCCCGTTACATAACGCTTAGTATAATAGTAACTTTGCTATCATAGTAACTCTTCATGGAATACTGGATTTTGATTGGCTGTTAAGCATGGCATGTTGCTCAACAGCCAATCAGAATCCAGTATTCCATGAAGACTTACTATAATAGCAATACTGTTATAGTAAGTTTTATGCAACGGGCCCCAGGTCAACGTTATAAAAGTATTTTATGAGGAAAGCTTCGACGTATTTTTTCATAAAGTTTTATTTAGGATTTTTGTTCTGAATGATTTACTTATTTTTTGCATGTTAGAGAAAATTTATAAAGATGTTTATATACTGACACTATGTATTACTGTGAAAAGGAGTAACAATCTGTACATTTTATTTGCCGTATAAATGACATGTAATCTTCATAATTAATGACCTCTGAATTTACTTCATCATTACTATCAAGAAACAGAAATCTGAATAGTACTTTTACAGTGAATGAATTAATATACGACCTTGCTTGTACTTTCACCTTTCACTACACATATTTCTGTTTGCATGACATTTGAGTTTAACAATGAAATTGTGTTTTGTATCAAAGTACTTCCAACTCAAAGAAATGACAGGGGATGAATAAAAAGACAGGGTCCAAACTACCTAACCAACACCATCTTCGCGTTGTTACACCCTGGATGATATACCCTCCCAATTTCCTTTACATTCTTGGTCATAATTTGTCCTATGTTTTTCAAAAATGGCATTAAAATAATTGAAGAGTTACTCTATAATACGACGTAACACGTATCTTTATTCGTGCGCTAATTTGTTAACAATGAACAGTTAAAAAGGGTTGCATTTTTATTGACTTACACGGTAATATTTACTACTAACATCAGTACTGGCGCTTGCAAATTGTAAATGTTAACTAATTTGGTATGAGATCAGTTTTGTTTGTAATGATAATTTTAGTACATTTAGTTATGATTCATGCCAAAAAAAGTTCTCAATATACTATGTTTGTTATGTTATGGAAAATGTATTATATACGAATGATGTAATTGCAGAAGTAAACAATAAAATCAAATCAAATCAAATCAAAATATCTCAGCTTCTGCGTAATTTCTTCCTCATAACCATGAATATTGCCGGAGTAATACATCAGATTATATTGGTACAGTCAACACAATAGTAATTTAAGATCAGTACAGAAAGAATTGTATACATTAGTAGACTACCTTTCTTACGAATTCAGGGATCACAAAATAATGTGCTCTTAAAATAGTACTTTAAAATGTCATCTTTATTAAAATTGAGTACCGATAACCTGAAAAAGGGAAATGAGTACTTTAATCACCGAGTACAAATAACGTAAGAGTAATAGTACATTACTCTTTTAATCAAGTTTGAAATTAATTTGAAACAGTTTATCCGTCTTTCAACTTTGAAGTTATGGAGTTTAAATAAGCAATACATACAAAAGGTATTCAGAGATTTTAATTGTTTATAGATTCTCAACATGTAGCGATTTGTGCACAACTAAGTACTGTCATATTCTAAATGAGATTAAAAATTAACACCATTTTTTGTAAAAGCAGTAGTAAACGAATATGCATTTCATGAGATATCCATTGTGGTAACAGCAAATACAGACATACGTATTAAGCACTATTAAGTGACATTATTTTTAGGCCTATGCTATTTGTATAACTGCTAAAACAAAACGCACTACAACTGATGTTCAGCTTCTTTGGGCTTTTGCCCTAAGTTAATCAAATCGTCACAGATGGTACATTTTCCTCGCAGTGCGCGTGCGCATTCTTCGCAGTATACCCCATCACATTCCCGATCAGAGCAGTATACAAGCAAACCATCGTCAGGGGAACGGCAGCCCAGGCACTGCAACCTTTCAAAGCCACAGCAGCCGAGGAGAGACTTACAGCAAGGAAAGTTTCTAGCAAGGTATGCCGTGATACTGATTCGTTCGTTGGCATCCCTTTCTTTTTTGTTCATCTTCACTGCATCACGCAACATTTTTCTTAAAGTCTGTCGTTTCTGCATCGTGCGTCCATACAGGTACGCGGTGCGTTCTACCTCCCTCTCTGGATAGTAGTATGCAGCGATGTAACGGAGTAGACGGCGCGCGTACGCTTGAGAGAGAACCATGACTAGGGTGGTTGCGTACAAGAAGCTTATAGCAACAACCAAGTTGTTATTTGGCGGAATAGGTTGTGGCAAACATTTTGTGGTATTCAGTGTGGTGTTAAAGACAGTAGTTGCCTCAAAGCCCTCGGTAAAGAGGAGGCCGAAAAACTCGGAGAGAATACCTTCCCCTAGGTTAATGCCAAAGGAACTCTCTGTTCCCGCTGATACCTCCACCTCATAACGGCCATGTTCTTGAATCTTCAGCAATAGCCAATACAAGCCAAAGTCCATGAACATGAGGATTACTGCGATAATGGCGTGAAGAAGAACCCTTGAAAGTCCCAGGGTCAGGTACTGTTTCTCAGACTTGCTAAGACGCAGAGCGGTGACATCAATGAGATGATTCTTCTCATGTTTCTTTAGAGGCAGAAGATGAGACGCTCCACGTTCCTTGCGGCTCGAATCAAGCTTCTTGAACTTGGCAGTTATGTATTGATTATCAAAGGAGTCTTTGTAACGATAGCTCGTGTGGTACATATACGTCTTGATGCAAAGCCAGACGAAAGAAAGCGCTAGGATTTTGTCCGAAATCGCCAGGACCCAGTCAATCTTACTGTAAGCTGCATCCAGTTCTTGCTGAATAGCTTCTTGGATGCGCTCAGAGGTGGTGCTCTGATTGACCACGTTCTCTGAAACGTGGGAAAAATCTAAATCTGTAGAAAACTTAGCGATGACCGTCTGCATAGCCGTGCGTGTACCAGCCAGAGAGTTTTCTATGGTTTCGTCCACATAAGCCGGGAGTGGGCACACGCCTTGCCCGAATTCCAGTATAGAACACACGGGTCCCACGTCAAAGATTTTACAGATCTCATCTATAACGAACATGTAAGGAGCAGAAGGAAACATTAGATCATAGATTGAGTTGTCAAGGTCAGAATAAATGTTATGTGATGTACACATGGTTAAAAAAAAATTGGCCGCATTAACCAAACGTGGAATCACCAATATACAACCATTACGAGTAGGAAACCCTTATTCAAGCTGCCTTTGGGAAACGGACTAAGTGTAAAATAGACTCCAGAAATATTTTACAGGATGAAATGGAATGGAGATGGCAATATTGTTTATTACTAAACGCTTCCTTTTAAGAATAGCATTTATGGCTGAATACCCAGGAAAGCAAAGACTGTTCATTGTTTGACCATTATGTCCCAAGCAGCGTTGCATGTATTTTGGCAAGTCTTAAAGCATGACTTAAACATCTACCAGTCGTGAAGCGGTTTCAGAATCTATCGTATCAAGTTCTTAAATGACAGTGATTATGATTCAAGGAATCTACATTTTCACGAATTGTGCATGGATATTAGTTTGGGTGGAATATCAAATCCCTCTTACCTAGAGGTTCGAGAATATCCTCTTGTGCGAAGAAAGCCATACAATCTGAGTGTGCTCGGCCAACCTTTTCTGTACAATCCCTATAAGTCGATCCAATTACATCACTACAACCCTCGGCAGCCTGGCGTAGCGCTTCGGAAGCTTGCTACAAGGAGAAACCAACGAGAGGTTTTGGGTCCTCTACAAGAAGGGTTCATAGTTTACTCGTCGCGTGTGAGTCTTCTGTGATACAGTGTGGACAATGTGTTGTTGTCACGCTTATATTTTAGCCCGACCTTTTTTTTTCCGGAGATAGAAACGGCTGAGAAATACACCTAACAACAGCGTTTACTGAATTCACGTTCAGTACAGAGAGAGAGCTGTAGATTTACTATCCCTCTTTATTCTTAATTTCATATTTTTAAACGCGAGTGGGCAGCATCAGGTGCGGTACCGATTTTTCGTCAATTCCGGTTCGACCCAAATCATGCTGGTGAAGTAGGGAGGGGGTTTAGGAATTAGAATGCAACACATCACAGTTTCAACACAACGAAGGGAATCAGGAATATGAAAGAGAAAATGATTGGTTTTGTGCGGATTTTACATTCAGAATGCCTCTCGTTACGAGAGACCTACATGCTACAGATTTCAAGATATCATTATGATTATCCAAGATGCACAGCATCCAACAAATAACCTTGTTTCCGGCCTTGCAGGAAAAACATTACATGCTCTACATGCCATTAACAATAACCTTCATGCTTCAAACAATGCAGTTTAATCATTCAGTAATTTATATCAAAACACTGTGAACATATCAATAGAGATGTAACTTACATCGAGTCCTTGGTTCAGTACACCTAGACCGGTTTCGAGGGGTTCAAAAAGCGCTTGTACTTTGCTCACAGCACCTTCGATTTGGTCAATACTGGAAAGGAGTCCCCTGACATAGGCATCGAGAACCCGTTGTGCAGTTTCCTGGATCTCACGTGTCTGGTTGTATGCAAGCTGCAGAAGATGGAAGAGGGCGCGAAAGAAATATAAGCAATCTGTGTTCACTTATAAAGAAGACAAACACCCCTGAGAGTGAGATAGACTTTTCTCATAATTGCCACAGAAGACATAACTTATATGAACAGGATGAATGTAATCATACTTTTCAAAAATTTTGATTTAGTTTGAACACGTATAAGTAAAGAGTTGTTAGAAAACAACTGATTATCTGAAACTTGCTCCGGCCGCCCGGCGATACTTGTTCCAGCCATATATGGGTCAGAGAGATACAAGGTTAGGATTGGTGTTGCGAGTGGGTTGATGTTATGTAACCCTGTTGTCAGGATTAGGATTATGTAAGGGATGGGGTTTGGGAATTCGATTAGTGCAGGAAACTGAATGAACAGCAATTTTTGCCGATTCAGGTGTCGTACATGAATTTCAACCAAAGTACTAATTTTGTACCTCTGCACTACAGCTCATTGAGGCGGAAACTTCGTTAGAGTTCAGGTAGATATTGTGGATGGGTCCTCGCAATAACAGAGTCACGATGAAGGTTAGGAATGCCGCACGACCTCTCGAGGTGCAAATGGTTGGTACCATTAAAGCTGAAACACATCTTGCACGCACTGCAATAGGGAGATAGAAAGGAATCTTGTTATTCAAGAAAATATTTACATTACTTCCTTCGAAAGGAGATACTGATCAAATGAAGTTATGAGAAGTTCAGAGAATGTAGCGTTCAAAGCAAAAGCTTTTAAAGACTATTGTTTTTCTTTTCGTTTTGTAAAAAGAGTCATTTGAAACACCCATTTCATCAGTTTTTTTTCTTTGCTACTTGCTTATGCAAAATACAAACATTTAGATTGTATTATCATCGGATTTACCGAATAACTAATTAATCTAAATAACTAATCTAATCAGAATAACAAAATCTCAGAAAAATTATGATAGAAACAAATAAATTGGATGATATATAATTACGTATATACTGCGTCACCGATGATTATCCCCCCCCCCCCCCATGGTTATATTCTTACCAGTGAATGCGAGACTGAGAGCCATGAAGGCTGTTGCGACCAGTGCAATGATGAGGGCGGGATAGATCGGGTAGTCGAGACCGTAGTAGAGTCCCAGGAACAGTAGACCACCGAGTATGAGACCGACTAGGAAACCGACAATGGCTTTGAGCTGTGAAGACGACAGAGAATAAGATAACTCAGAAATAAGTGATAGAAAAATGAAACCACACAAAAGAGGTGCCTTTGTGGGTCTTCTGAGACTCATGATGTTTCTAGCATGCCAAAATGTTTTTCTTTATAATTGTTTGACGGTTGTTTTTCTTTCCTGACAATACATCAAATAATTAAGACCTCCGCTTAGTGACTTAGGAAATCTATACAGATATGTGAATATGTATATAAAATACCTTGAAACAAGTTTATACGTTTTCTGTGACTGTACCTTATCCGAATTTACGAAATTGGTAACACAAGAACATGTGAATATCAGTAGTGATGACTTGGGTTGACTTCGAATTAATCATTCTACATTAGAAAGTAAATCGACAAATCATAATAAAAACTGATATTTGGGAATGAAAATACAGGATGATTTTTTTGAAGTTAAACAAGTCCTTACCTTCTTATGTGACCCACGATCACTTAGAAGAATGTCATTTAGGAATTCGTTGCTCGCTACAAAGCTTTTTGGCATTGACACTAAGCTACTTAGAGAGCTCTTATTCCGCCTTCGTCTTGGATGCTGTCTCGAAGGTGAATTTCCCGGTGAGGAGGGTGGAGTGGGGGTACCGCCTTCAGTAGAGAACGAATTTTTCTGTGAAAGAACACAAGTCACAGAAAACGATATAACACTAACTGTCTTCTACCAACGTATAAGCATAGAAATCTCTTAGATGGGCTCAAGATGCAAACTTGTCTCTCACATGTTTGAGGAAAGTCATTAAAATTTGTGCACAGTTTCTGATAATTACAAGAATCCGTGATAACTATTCTTCGTTTGCTGAAAATGCTAACATGGAAAATGTATCAGAAATCAGAGTATCATTGCAGTTATATAATGACACGGAATGAAATTATATAATGACACGGATTGAATTTACTTTTGCATGAAAAATGGAGCGGAATTCCCTCTACATGAAGGGGAATGGAAGAGGGGCAGGGGAAAAAAGGGAGGGGGACTGCTTTCAATGAAAATGACATACTGAAAATAGTACACATTTTTCAGAACTTTCAATTATCACCCCAGCCCCATCCTGTAATGGATATAACTCTGCGTGACATCATAACTTAATTTTTGATACACTTTTTGTCATTTACCTTATTCGGCATCGGTGAGAACCGGGGAGCCGTGTCCGGTTCATCATATCCCGCCTTCTGTCGAACCATGTTGATCTTCAATGAGTTCTCCACTTGTTTCAGACTGTTGGTGCTATCACCACCATTCACCACTGCTTCTCCAGTGATATCGACAGCCTTCTTGATCGGCAGGGTCGAAGGGTCCTTCTTTGAGGCACCATCCACCAGAGATCGCAGGAGCTCCTCCCGTAAGGTTTCCCGCCTTTTCTCACCCGGTGCTGACGATGCTCCCGAATGAGCTGCGGCGTTGTGCAGAGATGTGTTGGAATCGATTAGGATGCTAGCCACTCGGCCTGCTGGCGCCGATTGACGATTGCGTCGCTTCCGTTGGATTGCCTTACTCGACACCTACAGAAGTGATAAGAGTCAATTGCATTACATACTTTTTAGAAACTATTATTTCTGGAGAAAATAGAAAAAAGTAGTCATTCAAAAGGTTCAGGATTTTAGTCAACATGCAGTAATAAATAAAACTTTCTTCATACACTTGATAATGAGCACTAGATATTTCAAAGATATTCGTACCTTGTTGAGTCGATTTTCCTACTCAGTTAAGGGTGCTTTCAAAATTCTTTGAAGGTATATTCTTACCCTTTGATTGTCCCTCATTTCACTCAGTATTGCGAAAATGTTAACCTCATAGGCTGAAAATATACACAGAGACACTATCCTTTTCCTGCAAATTATCAAGTCGCTGAAGTTGCTTTCTTTCTCCTCTAACAAAGTAGTTTACTGACAGTAATGACACTAAAAGTCAAAATATTGCTTCATCATTTGGTTTTGAGCGTGAAATGGTTGTTTATAACCACACGGATAAGATTTGGTTCGCTCATTGGAGCCTCTAATCTTGTGCTAAGCTACTCACGGTGGGTATGTCCTTGTCTGCCCTTGATGCAGAACCCGATCGGGGGCGATGGGGAACAGATGGGAGGGGTCTTCGCTTCGCGGATTGTATGGAACTCCCGCTCAGGGAACGGGATCGACGTGCACCGCCTACGTGTCTCTGAGCAGCATTGATCTCTGCAAAAGAAAGGGTGTTAAGGTTACGTGATTTATGTAATTTAATGAGAAAAATACTATTTATGGTATCTTTTCATCAGCCCCTCGAGAAAGCAAAACCTAGAAGCAAACGGTTGCCACAAAGACATTTATCTCGATACATGCTGGTTTGAATAAATTTTCTGTTTTTTTTTTCTATGTTGTACGACATAAGCGCACTTAGTTGCGACATATCTTTATTTGCGAACAATCATCTAAATGTTTAGCACATGTTATTTTCCAAAGATTGTTAGATTATTAGGCTTTTCCGACTGATTTGTGGCATCAGACTAAAAAAAAAGAATCATTTTAATCACACACCCTAGACAAGCACGAATTTCACATTTCCAACAAATGACGACAATTGCATACTTTTCAGTACATGACATGAATCGTTATGTTGTTCCTCGTTTTCCAGATAAACAGTTCTGTTACAAGATATCTTTTCTACGCTTATTAAAGTATTCCTGCAATATCTCAGTTGTTTTGGTTTAAGATCATCTTTTTGTAATATAGTGAGTGAAAGTTATGACTTTCCAGATTAGTAAAAACTCCATAATTTAGGGGTCTCTGAAACACACCTTCATCGGTGACGAAGTCATATGGCTCAGGTTTGTTCTTCGAGGCCTGGTTTGGAGGAGGTGGTGCTGCTTTAGTCGGCGTCCTAGGTTTCTTCACCGGGGAATTTACCGGAGTGGTCTCAGGACTCATGGAGTTCTCAGAACTAGGAGGTCGATCCAGCGCTTTGGTACTCCTCATCTGGTTCGCCAGTCGCTCCACAGGAGATCTAGATGTAGGTATAACCATAGCTAATCACTAATGTTGTCTTTTAGGAGACCACTAAAGCGGGTTATCAGTGTATTGAGTGGTCAAAGTGAAAACAACAAGTGCTTTGCCTGATAGTCAAACAAACCATCAGTTTCCAAATTCAGACTGTTTGAAATTAATTCCTAGAAGAGCGCTTGCTATTTTAATACATTCATGTTACGGAGCAGAAACTCGGTATTTTGCTCGTTGGAAATTAATTCACTAATCCAACATTAGTTTTAGTTCCTGCTGCCTGAAGATTGCTGAATGCCGAGTCAGAGCAAGAGCCATAAACGAATTTCTCGATATTTAGTATTCCGGGCACGAAGACATATCTATCGACATGCATGCACAAAACTTTCCGTCAAGTAAAAGCTCATGAGTATGTTGGGTTCTTCTCTTGATCACTTGATGCGTCCTATGTCATGTATGTGGCAAAACTGTTGCCGACCTGAAAAATATTCCAGCGGGTGACTCGAAAGACTGGCTTGGGATTTGCGTCATTAGTGAGGGCGTGAATTAGGGGAAGATCAATTGAATTATCTAGCAGTCGAATCATTCACTACGAAAACAGATTAAAAACATTGGATCGGCAGACATGAACAAGAAATATGCTAGCAGGCTTCGTAACCTAGCAACCGTCACAAGACTGCAACGGAACCATCACCTCCATGCCATCTACTTTCATTTTTTCATGCTTTAAATGTGGCCAGTTTGGTTTTTGCTGTGGGCGACTACTTGCCAAAAATCCGTTCCTAATTTCTTTGACGCTATCTGAATGAAAAACCAGAATAATTCCTTATCATGCTGCAAGCTGTCGCTAGGAAATCATACCCAATGTTAACATACTAATCGAATTAACTCGTTTTCGAGAATATGACCATAAAACAGTGGCGGTGGTGCAGGCAACCAGATACTGAGATGTGTCAAAGAAAATATTTTATACTATGGGAAGGTAAACATACAAAGTAGTGACTCCCACACATATTATCATCTTCTTTAATGTGAAGTGATATTTTGTATTATGTTTTAAATGTAAATCAACAATAAATGAAACATTTTGACTGCCACACGTACCCATTGCAAATGCTTCGCAGTCTAATTTCAGCAAATATTTCATTATTCAGGTTAGTTCTTATTTAATGTCCAAACTATTGGGGCTATAAATTGTTGAAAAGGCCGTCTTTCCCTAAGATGAACACGGTAAGACTCGTATTGTGTAATTCATATCCTTCACAATAAAAGTCAGGATTCCATTAATAGTTGCAACTGATCTGAATTGATGGCAAATCCTTCAGTCAAGCGCAAACTTACTATTTCCGGTCTCTGTACAGAGTTCTAATCCTTGTCAATAATCATAATGATGATTACGATGAGGATGTTTAAATAATAATAATAATAATAATAATAATAATAATAATAATAACAACAATATACTACTACTATTACTACTATTACTACTTCTACTACGACTACTACTACTACTACTGCTATTTCTGGGTGCCGTTGCACAAAACTGCAATTATAGTAACTTTGCCATCAGCAGTAACTTTCATGGAATACGTGATTTTGATTGGCTGCTGAGCAACGTTACCATGTTAGTTACCATTGTTGGCAAAGTTACTATAATAACAAGTTTTTATGAAACGGCACCTTGATGATGATATTAATGATAATATTAATAATGATGATGATCATGATGATAGTGCTTAATTGTTAATCTAAGATAACCATGATAATACTAAGAGTACTGTCCTCAAAGACCCTGCAATCAAGATAATTTCCACTCAACTGGAATAATTCACAAATGTTTGTATAACAGATCCAGATCTTCAAAGATGCATACCTGGTATATGGCTGTTGAAAACTGGCTACTGGTGAACTGTTCCCTGATACAACACGACCCTGGCCATCTCGGAAACTGAACTTTCGTCTGCTTGGTTGGGGAGTGAAATAACGGTGACGATTACCGCTGTATTTCTCCATCTCCGAAGGTGAAATACCACCCTCCAGAGTTCTATTGCGAGAAACCTCTGTGATAATCAAATAAAATTTGTTTAAATTTGATGAATAACGATTCTTGTGGAAAATGTTATAGGTTTTTCCCCCTGGCATTTGGCAAATATATCTTCATATCCTTTTGCAAGTCTTATATACAAAAAAAGTGAATAATGCAGCCAAGCAGAATCTTCTACTGTTATTTTTATATTTTTGTATTTTTATATTTATTCATTTAATTATCCGATAAGTCTTGTTGAACATAAGTTTATTTCATCCCGTATCCTGGCATGAAAAGTCTATTCATTCAGGTTTTACAATTGCTGCTAACTTGATTAAAGTTTTAAAAGTTAAACAGAAATACTATTAGAAACGTATCTAAAAAAAATACAATTAAATAGAAATATAGAGACGGAGAGAGAGAGAGGGAGAGAAGTGAGAGGAGATTATGAATAGAGATAAAGATTTAGAAGAATTCAGTCTTAAAACTCATTTTAATCAATGGCTTTGGACTTATTTAATTCATTTCAGATCATGACACTGATAACTGAAATCACATGAAACAGCAAACGTTCATACAACAGACTGGTAAGGCTGCAGTATCTTCAACGTAAATGTCTTACCCTGTATGACGACATACTTCTCAAAAGCCCGGATGTAAAATGTCTATCTCTCGAGTGATTTGACATTCAGACGACCTGATTAAATAATGAACTGGATGCAGAAACATGCACGTGCAAAATCATAGTATCTGAAAGATTAACATCAATGAGTTATAATGATATATCCCCGTTTATTGACCCCTGCCACAATGGAGTGACTTTTACGAAAGGGGAATCGGTACGGAAGCAATTTTAGTCCAGAGATGATGGCGGTTATTACTTCTTTATGTGTCATTTTCTCAGAAGAGTCTAATATCTGTACTAGTACACTGCCTCATAATGTGTATCGGGAAAAACTGGTAAAACTAAGTGAAATAATTTATGACACGTTGTCAATGGATAGAACGGAATCATTGATGAAGGCTCTAAAAAGATGGAAAATAACAGGCATAAATGAGTGAATCAAACGCAAAGAGCTTGCAATCAGAGGTTAAAATTTTGTGAGAGAGAGAGAGAAAAAAAAGCGATGATGGTGGAAAATGATTACGCTTCAAATTTTTTATCGTATCCTCCCCAGTAATGACTTCCATTGGAACTAAAAACAAATTAACATCAGATTTTTATTTTGATAATGATTAATGCCCTATGTTCATGCCATGACTGAATAAGAAAGAGTGCGCATGTCTTCTATGTTATAGCTTACTTGGCTTAGAGTTTTCATCATCGACGTCATTGCTCCGCTGTCTATCACCATTTTCTGTAGCCGCTCGTCTGATTCGGGAGTTGCACAAGGGGTCCGACTTCCGCCTACCTATTGGGGGCTTCGTTGGGGCCTATGAAAATGGATATACGGGATAAGCACACAATAATGAGAATCCTCGTTTACCAGTAGTTTACAATCGAGGACGAAATGAGACTACAATTCGGTCAGGAAATGTTGGTGGCGACCTGTCAAGTCCATGTTATCCACCGGCCATAAAATCTACAGGCACTCAAACTAAGATCGATACCGAATGGATTTACAGAAATATTCTCATTCTATGAGATCCCGCTAATATTATGTGATTTATTCAGCAGTAAAGGGTGTAGAGGCAATTCAGAAGGAAAGTTTGGGAAATGGAAATAAAAATATTAGATCCTTAAACGACCTCGATTGGAAAGTAATGTTCGGGATCGTAAGAGTAAGTGCCCTCTGTTCTTTAATACAATAAACACATCATTGGCCATGTTTCAAGCTCGTGTTGAGGTCAACATGAGGCACATGCAAGGAAAATCGGCGAATGATTCACCCCAAATAAGTGCGCATGCAGGTAAAGAGATAGGTGAGTCATATTGGAGACGTGAGTGTAAATGAGTTCATTCCCTTGGAGACCAACCAATAGACTGGCTAGATTTCCTGTCCTCAATAGGGGTAATATCAATACACGAGGAATACCAACAAATCATAGGTTTTAACCACTGTGTGTTTTGACTTGCATTTTCTCATGATTCTGATCATGCATGTGATTTTAATTTCACAGTCTCTTTCAGCAAAACCTTGCGCGAGAAGCAACAACTCGCTGTCCTAACAAAATCAGATCCCATGTCGCATTCCTTACCACGATGAGATATTTTATGCCCTATGGACAGTAAAAATGAGAAATTTCGTTGTTCACGCTGCGTTTCTTTATTCGCCAAGATCTTTTTATGTCCAATCTTTATGAACAGCAAACGTGATTTTAAGCAAGCATACTTCAATTCGGGGCAAAATAAACATGTGGACATGGCCAGTGTTTTTCAGCAAAGATAATATCGATTGAATAAGTCAACAGGAAAAATTTGTTTAGGCCCACAGATACAGATCTTAGGCATCCGATTCAACGCTGTTCTTCTTTTAGGCGTACGAGAACGAAATGCGTTTACTGGAATGAATGGTAAAAGCCCAATTAGCGATACACACTTAATCCCTCAAAATGGACATAGGAAATTTATTTCTTGTTTATATGCATCTTGCCTTTCACAAAATGTCAACATTATTCTTTTGACAAGAATCTAAGTTTAAATGCATAAACATTATGCTTCTAAAGAAGAGTATTACACGATAAAACCATCATTGTAGCCAACTGACAAAACATGTCATCTCCCGTATCTATCTACTGTCATTTCTTTATGGTCCTGATGGTCATACCTTTCGCTTGGGTTGAAGAGGCTCGTCCTCTTGATATTCTGGCGTAACTCGGAGTCCATCCGGTGTGAACACGCTCACATTACTTCCTGGAGTACTGGGTGTGCTCGTTATGCTGCTAGTCTTGAATAGACTACTCCTAGACTGAGCACTGGGTGGCTTCATGGCTTTCTTGGTCAGTATCCCGGCACTGGCGCTTCCAGTACCGCTGTCAAAGCTTTCATCCATAGACCCCGTCCTTTCACCAGAGTCGAGGCTAGGACTCCCAAAGGTTCCTGTCCGTTTCGGGATGGTGAGGGTGAGCTTTGGTTGCCTGGAGCCATTTTCCTGGACAGGGGGTGTCTGCGGCTTCTGAAATACAGGAGGCCTGGTGGATACCTGAGGTTTGGCGGACAGGTTAGGCTTTAAGGCCTTCCTCTTGGCTGGTTGCGGGGTGAAGTATCGGTGGCCGGGATGAGGAACTGAACCGTTTGGTGGGGACAGGGTTTGGTAGGTAGTCCCTTGGTTCTGGCTGCGGCCATCCTCCTCCTCGGCCTGTAACCGGGAGAGACTACTTGAGCGAATGAGCCTCCCTGAAAGTATAGACGAAATAATACCTTGGTCAAAACATGGAAAGATTAACAAATCATATCATGACTATGATAAGGTCTGTTATGGAAGGTAGTAATGAATTATATAGCCGAGGGGACAGTTCAAGACAGTGACCGCTGCGAAACTAAGAAGACCTACGAAATAACTAACAGAAATAACAGAAATTACTGTATAAGAGAGACAAGAAATAACGTTGGAATGTTGGGAAATATATCTGAGAAATCAATTACAATGTACAGGAAAACTGCATAGGAAGAAAATGAACAGTGATTCATATTTTAGAACACAGATCAAAGTGAAGTATTAAATTTACAGCCCTAAGACCCAGACTAACATCAGAGTAGGTCCAGATATCTATGAGTAATCACCGTAAACAACATGTTGCATTTCGGCTGATAAAACCTGGGAGAGGAAATAAAATGTGACATGAGCTCCATACTTGAACTTGCCTTATCTTTTGACAACTCATTTCTGTCACTCCCAATATATTTCACTGTCGAGCTTCACCGCTTATAAAATGGCATGAATAAAGATAAAGCTGACTTAAAGCATACAATCATGTCTTATTCATAGTCATGTTAACTTACTTTCAGGGAAGTCTGTGTAGGCTTTCATAGATAACTACTGCATCGATAATTGTTTTAAACTATTCACGAAACACTATTCAATATGTTGGACCCAAACTTTGGAATTCTTTATCGAACGAACTCAAACATCTCCCCACACTCCTGTCTTTCAAACGGAAATATAAATTTTACCTATTTACTCCATAAGATAGTTTTATAATTGCCTCTCCCTCCCCTTTATTTGTCTTTTACTTTCTTTTGCTTTGTCTGGGGTTTTCAGGTTAAGTATCTATTTTTTCTTATGTAATTTATGTATTCCATTTTTTTTTCTTTCATTGGGGATTGACCTTGATAGATCAATATGGCCTTTGTCAATCCCCTCCACATTTTGATTTTCTATGTTCTTTTTATGTATATATTGTTACTATTTATATCCGTATTTGTTATTATCTATGTATATACTCGATTGTAATGTTTATTACATGTTTTTTACTCAATATGTGGAAATAAATTGAATTGAATTGAATTGAATTGAATTGAATTGAATTGAAAAAAAAACACGACACCTTTACATTACAGATAACTTACCAAATCACCCACGGTATATTATCACCCCGGTTTCTAGATTCTATTACGACTACTCTTCAATTTAACATGTTTACAGAGCATTACATATGCTAAATATCGGTATTTGAGAATATGAAATGTGAAATTTTAGTTTATTTCAGATTGCAATATTGTCATCAAGTTGCATTAACTTTTTTTCTTGATACCACTCGCATTTATTTCTCGACCGATATTACTTAATGTATGTTTCATAATTTGATTTATTCAAAACTGCGCTTCACGAAAATTGCATGTTGCTCATTCCTCGAAGTCTGCCCAACGCCAGATATTACCTGCAACAGCTACACCTAATGGTCAGAAGAGTTAGGGGATAAACTCGGAATATACTGATACAGGTACAAATGGGGAAATATGAAATACCAAGGCACTCAATTTGCCTAGACTTATACTACCCCCCCCCCCCCCGTGCACTCGCCGAGGGGTTCGGAGATAGCAATAACAGGAAATCAGGAAATGCGCCCCAAAGATTTACTGGGCGTAGAAACCCGGCAGGATTTTCACTCTGATGGTAAGCTCCAACCTAACGTATGGAAGTCTGAGTAGAATTTTATCTGATTAAACAGCTACTGCATCCATGCAAAAATGGCCCAACTCTTTGAGGTTCCAGCATGATTTCATGAAATATCATTTGAAAATCTAAAAAACAACCCGATATATATTTTTTAAATCGGTTCGAAAGATTTATCCCTTCAGCTAATCCTATATACAAGGTGGGCTGATCACGTCAAATGCACATGAAACTGACTAAAGAGAGCTATCCGCATTTGTACAGGATCACATTACTTGGCTCACACTGACCCCCTATTTTATAAACTTAAAACACTAAAAATTTTCGATTTGAATACTATTCAAGTAGCAACCATTATGTTTAAGTATGTCAATAATCAACTGCCATCGTCCTTTGATGATATGTTTAGATTCAATAGTTCTGTCTATTCCTACCCAACACGCATATCTGGAAATTTTCATCTTACAAATCCCAAACTATTAATAACACACAAATCCATTAGACATCATGGCCCGGACATATGGAATAATTTTCCCGACAATATTAAAAAAATCGTGTTCAAACCATATATTCCTTGAAAGCCACACTTAAGCGAAACATTATACAATATTATGCCCCCAACACTCCAAATTAATATAACACCAATAAAATTGTGATTTATTCTTTTTTATATACCCAACTGCTATCTGCTGCACAAGCGCCCGCACTTGCATTGCACCCACTTGATCAATAGCCATAAAGAGTTGTCACGAAATTTCTTTTTACCAGAGGCCGCCATCCTTTTCAAGCCTTACAGCTCACGATGGCGGTCTCCTGCGTTCTCATAATTTAGCTCTTTTGTATAATGAAAATCACTCTATTTACTTGTATTACTGTTTGTTTATACCTTTGTATTATATTTATCGTATACTGCAATGTTATAATTATACATGACTTCATTATATAAGTAATGTCGATTTAATCTAGAACGCAGAAATAAAAGCAAACAAACAAACAAGCAAACTATAAGAGTAAATTTATTGACTGTCAACGAAACGAGCATATCACATAAACAGAATCTGTGAATTATATCTCTAACATTTCACCTGTGAAATGTAAAGCAATCTATTGTGCAATCGGTATCAGGACATTTGCATCTAAAAAAACCCCGTAAACAACTCCTTTCCCCACCGAATCTAGATGGGATGAGCACCGATTGACTTTACCACTTAGGACACCTGTTTAGGACGAGTATCCCTGGGATGTTCTCCCAAGTAAACTTCGCCGGATTAATTCCTCCCTAAAGAGTTAACCGAAAACACTAACCGCATTGGGGATTTACTAGTACTTGGAGGGTAACACAATAAAAATGTCATTATATCTGTAAGCATAGCGTTTCTACAAAATTATCATATTCAGACAGCATCAATCACATGAGGCTTGAAAGAAGTGGGTACGTGTCGAACCACTTTATGGAGGGAGAGTAGAATGAACACTGAAGGCATCCTGTGCTAAGGCCGCAAACACACTGGGGAGGAGGTATGATAATCCCTGAGGGATCGATATCCATGGATTAAAAATAAAAAGAGAATGTTATGAAAACGTAATTATATAACATGTGCGTTTGATACGGCTTCATCTGGACAAAATCTCGATTAAATGAGACTCGAATATATTGGTTTGAATTTGTAGTAACAAAAAGAAAATAAGATATGTCAAATTATTTGCATCTTTGAACCCACAACAAGTAGTTCATTTTGTCACGTTCGTTCGTGCGAAGAAACGGGTCTGGAGTTTTCAAAATAGGAAACCGAGTTTAACCTCTTATTCCGCTTGTTTGCCATCACTGCTTCCTATTTTAGAGCAGTGAAACTCGACTCTACGACCCTCTAACAAGATTGCAACTGTAAAGTTCACTTTTACTCGTTATTCGTTATCCAAAACCTGAAGATTATGAGTTATCCAGTCGCATAAACCATGTAAAATGTGGCGTACATGGTTGCAAAGAAACGGATGAAACATGATTAGAAATGTCTTGTGTTTTTCCGAGAATACCACCGGTACGGTCATGACTGTAAGATGAGGGTTTTAAAGAATTACTCAAAGTCACGTGAGAAAGAAAATATGAAGAAGTAAATGATACCTTGAGTAAGCAAAATAGCGTATCAGGACAACTCCCTCGGGAGGACAACTCCCCGGGGACTGGGGGAGCTGTCTTTGGGGAGTTGTCATCCGGGAAAAGTGTTCTCCAGGGAGAGTTGCTCTCGGGGGAGCTGTCCTCCAGGGAAGCTGTGCACCAGGGGGAGTTGTCAGGTGGGAATCGTATCGGGGGAGTTGTCCTCCCGGGGGAGTTGCCCTAGAACCGCAAAATAGATATAAGTATGCACATCTCATCTTTATCATAGACAGGGAATCTCAAGACAAGAATGGCGGAATCCCATTTAGAGGGGACATTATACACAGAACAGCCCCATGTGACGTAAACACAAGTAAAAGAGCAACCCCTTCTGAAGACACGGGGGCATTATGCAGACTCCGATGGATTATCCTTTGACATGCATGTACACAACCGAAATGCCTTCGATTTATTTTTTTCTATTTTTTTTAATAATTCCGCTTTTTGTCGAGGCTAAGAGTAGCCATTAATTACAATCATGTCGTAAGAAATCACTCCTTAACTGTTTTGCCAATTTATTTATTTTTTCTGCAGTGCTGCTAAATAGTATTCAATTTTCATTGTAAGTGTGTCAGATAGGCGTAAGCTTTAGTCATTATAACAAGCTGATCTGAAATAAAAAGCTCTATTGGATGAGGATGAGGATGAGGATATGGCCTGATGATGAAAAGCATATCAATAGCGCATTTGAAAGTAAAAAATCACTATTATTTAACACGAAAAAATGATACAACAGTGTTACTCAGAAAACAACTGGGCCATATTTGTAATACAGGTAGTCAAACTCAAAGCGAAATCCAAACCTGTTCAGGAAACTTATCATCATGACAGCGCAAAATCGTTAATTGTAAAATCCTATTCCGGTCTAACGTCAAAACAAAATTTGTTTTTGTTTATTTTTTTTCTTCTCAAAATAGTTGCATTTTTGAAGAGTTTTCTGCCGTTATGAAACTTTTCACTTTACAAATAAGCAAACTCCTGACCTGGTTAACACAGAGTCGGATGACTTGTGAAATCACCTCAGGTCGATGATTAACTATCAGACTATGAAACAAGTAGTTACCTTTTTTTTTCTAACTGAACTAATTCTGCCCGAATAAATGCATTTCGTGAAAACACATGCAGAGTTATTAAATAAGTTTGTAATAGACATTGAATAGAAATATCGTACTGTAAGAAAAATCAACAACAACACCTCCATATTGTGTTTTTATTTTGTTTTAAATTTTGTGCCTAACGAAAATTATCTTCAAGAAGATGAATAAAAATTATTAAGTTTGGAAAGATCACAGATAGAATGATCTGTATGATGCATCGCAGAATACGAGAAGCTGATTTTTCCCCCAACGAGCCGTCCTCTTTCGGTATTTTAGATGGGATCCTTTACCCATGTTTATCATAAGATGATTATTCATTCTCAAAGTTTAAAAATACACCCATACACATCACGTGGCTTTAAAAGACATGAATCATGCAGTTACATATTAAAGGAACGTCCAGTTCTTGTGGTATAATAGAAACTGCATAGGGACCTTATTTTTCATGAAATCTTACATAGTTCGCTTTAAAGGACTTGTAAAGGTATAGATAATTTTATATTTTGTCCATAATTGATTTTTAGAATGTAAAATAGGGGCCTATGAAGGAAAAAAACAAACAAACTCAGAAATCATTCCATACTCTATATAGAACTAGGCATGCGATGCAGTGTTAGAAGCCTTTCTTATACATGGTTTCAGTTATATGTCATTGATACATAAATGATTTGGCTAATAACATAAAAAAGCATATAAACAATTCAGATTCAGTGCAGGATAGCGAATAATGGCGAATAATGATTCTATTCAAGAAAATGTCAGAACAATAGGTCTGACCTCTTTACTGTGTTGAATGCTCATTGTTTTGTGATCTTGATAATTTCATTTGAAAAGAACAGTGCTATAGGATCTGACATAGACTTCCTCGTATCTGGTCTTGGCTGGTGGGGCTATTTCATGATTCATTAAAAGAGAAAATAGAATCAATCAGAATCAATCTATATTATTTTATGCATTTTATCTGAATCATATACCAAGGCATAATATCCTCCGTACGTTAAAGCTGTAGATGTATAGGATTCAAAACACTTCGTTACTGGTTTTAAGTACCACGTCCCTCAGATAGGAATTAAAGCCATAAGTACCATGCTTACTCGCCTTTTGAAGTTTACGACTGTTTTGTGAAGTAAAAAAAATCAACAATATTTTGTCTTGAAAGGAAAGGAAAAGATGAGGAACTATCCTTGAACGAGATAATGATCTTAACAGCTGCAATTAAAACGGATCAATTAACTAAAGGTATAAACAATCATAAAGGAGGGTAAAGATTTTTACTTTGGATTTGCAATATATATGCAATAAAATAAAGCTATTAGAGGAAAGAATGGCTGTTCCAGTGAAATTTATCTGTTCATAAAGTCCTGTGATGGTAATTATTAATAGATCGCTTTTATTACCATTTCTCTGATTCAGAGAGTTACTTTAATATTAAACAGAGTGTACTTCTTAGCGTGTGTTTTTTATTTGTGCAGGTCGATGACTATTCATATCTTTTAGTGATGACCTGCAATCGTCACAAAATCGATTTCATCCATTACTTGTGTCTTGTTTGATGGTTAAAGATAACAGAGACTCGTATCTTACTGGCGCCATGTTCATTCAATAAAAAGGTATCACTTATGACTGATAAAAGCGCTGGTAATTTTTTAGTCATTCATTAACTCATCATATAGTTTTTGATGGACTCCTCATGTCTTGTATCTTAATGATACAATATTCTATCTTAATGAATCAATATTCTGTTCTTAGAAGCTGTTGTTTCAGACATGTAAGAAGAAAAGAAAAAGTATGAATTGCTGTTCGTTTCTTATAACATAAAATACATAAAGTTACACATATAAACACGTATAATATGCTGAATAATCATGATTCTACACGTAATCATGCGTTGGTGTATAAGTTTACACAAGATTGTTAAGGATTTTGCTTTCTAAAGTTTCCTTCAACGTTTTCCCAAGCCAAAATTAGTTATAATCAGTGGGAAAATACAGTAAGATATCATTATGGTGTATGTTACATCAAACTGATGAGAGTAAATTCAATTAACCACAGACTTAAAAACTCGACTTACCATCATTTTCTGATGAATCCATTTCTTGGTGCAATCTTTGATTAAAATTCGTCTTCAATTAGCGTGGTCCAATAAAGAGATATAACCCAAGATGCTAATGTTTAATCCATGGTATTGTGCTTCACACGAAGAAGCAATTCTCTAATTAAAAAAAAAAAATCTGGCAGGTAACAGTACTCACAACAGTACTATGGAAATATCCTCTCGGCTGTTCTTACGAAGTATTTTTTTTTTTACAGGCCAGATTGTCTGGTCATTGAGGCGAAAAAGAAGGTATAATCCAAAAATAAATCTTATGGTCCGAATTGTCCAATTTAATGAAAAAAAAAAAGATAAAATTGTAAAATAAGCTCCCGAGGAAAAGAATTAAGACGACATCGACCAGTAAGGTTCGACTGTTTGAATAGCAACAATGAACAATTTATTGCAATATATACCACTATAGCGTAGAGACCGTATCCTGTATTTGGTTTTTGATACCCTGTAGGAAAGTTTTTAATCGATCACCTATCTGTTTAGGCATGTTAGAGTTTGCCTTTTAAATACTTCCGTCGAACTGTTCGATATGAGTAAGATAAACAAAAAAAAGGAAGGCCATTTGGAAGAGGATACCATTGCCACAAATAGGGGTGTAAAGTTGCACCACAATGATACAAATTTGATAAAAATTAATAGCAGGCCCTGTAGCATTTTCAGGCTTGTGGGGTATGCACTTTGTGCTAAGGAACGTCCTTGAAACTTTGAAGGGAGAGAAAGACGAGTTATTGTATGGCGTACAGAGTTGATACTGGAATTAATACAAGATTTAGAATGAGATTAGATGTCACGATCAAGTTCTGCTCGCTCTTTCAGAAAATTGTTTGTACAGAATATTTTTGAAGGACGTTGCTCGGTTTCCGTGTCTGTACTCAGATATGGCAGCTGCCTAGGAGCATATCGTCTGCCGCGTAATCAAATTATGAGGGAGAAAATGTCAAAAAGGTGGAGGCACTTGATGACGATTGAGAGAGCGAATGTTACAGGTTTGACTATTACGAGAATATAAGGGTAGACAAACAAAAGTAAGTACTCATAAGAATATACATATTAATCACAAATGGCTATATGTAGAGAAATAGAAAAGGGAGAATATGTGGGAATGGAGAGGGGCAGAAAGAGAAAGGGAGAGAGAGAGAGAGAGAGATAGGTACAGCTAGAGAGATGGGAAGGAAGGGAGAAAAGGAGATAATGATGCATGAACGAGAGTCATACAGCAAATGAAAGAACAGTGATCAAGAGAGAGAGAAAGAAAAAGAGAGGAGAGAATAATAATAAAAACAACAACAATAATAATAATGATAATAATAATAATGATAATAATAGTAATAATGATAATGATAATGGTGAAATTTACAAAGCACACACACACACCGTCCAAGAGATGAGAGAGAGAAAGAGAGAGAGAGAGAGCGAGAGAGAGAGAGAGAGAGAGAAAGAGAGAGAGAGAGAGAGAGAAAGGATCAGTAAGACGATCATTGTATTTGTAAACAATAGAAATTGTACATACAGTTTTATCGTATCTTGAACAACCTTGTTGAAATCCAGTGTATTTTTTGTATCACATGTGTATTTAATCATCTACGTGAATTGAACAGGAAACTGCTGAGGTCACTCGAACTGTCAAAACCTAAATTATCGTGTTTGAAACAAAAAGGATATTATTAATTAGAATGACAGTGCAGTCCGTGTACTTTAGTATGTATGCACAGGAAAAAATGCCACTGAATTAACGGTACATAATGATATCAAGACTATATTTGCGTAGCTCATTTTTTGCTGAAATTTATCTTGTCTTCTAGACGAAGGCAAGTACTAGCGATTTGAACAACATGAACATGTTGAACATTATAATAAATATATACGAGCAGTAATTACTTAAGAACTGGCTACTGAGAATTATTCATCTTTTGAACATTTTTATATCATGATTGTAATTCCACTTCTCAAATTTTTCAAAACATTACTGAATTTTCGATAAAAAAGGCTTACATAGCCTCGTTTAATCATTTATTTCTCTATCAAGTTACCTTATAAAGATTCCCTCCTTTAAGCAGTTTCATCACATTCAGCTGTAGTAGTAAGTGCTTTTTTAGTGACTATTCATATCAATTGTTACTTTGTCCTTTTTTTGTTTATAATCAACCTCCACGTACCTGTTCGAATTTATTCCAGAAGGTTTATATACTGTTTACATAATGTTTGGTATCCAACGATACGCCATAAGGGATACTGACTTTCGTTTTCCGGGTTTAGGTGTGAAATATGAACTTCTATTGGTTCCTGTCTGCAAATTATATTGTGTCAAAATGATTGTAAATTTTGATATATCGAATCTTTTATCAAGAACTCTGAACAGCTTGAAACAACATGGTCAATATTTCTCCTCCTAAACAATAATGGATAAATAAAAATGCATGTTCAAAGAAATATTTCCTCGATTCTTGTCAAGCATAATATACTATCATACTTTAAAAACTGAGAGCAAAATAAAAGATAAATGCAAGTATATCACTTGCATAGAATATACAATACAGTATGTGGAAGTGGTCTTACGAATTCGGAAGGGAATCAGCTTCCGGGCATTGAAATGATGCAAGACGATGAGTTTTATTGAAAAGGCAAGGTGTCAAATATGGATTTGTTTTGGTCAGACAAATGCCCGAATTCGGGGTCAAAGTGTGCAGTCAAGTCTAATAATAAGCAATAATTTTACTGTCTTTATTTCTTCTTATGAAATGAAATATTGGAGGAAATGTTTGGGATATCATGTCAAGCGGATAGTGACGAAAGCAGAAATCCGTTGTATATTGTATATCAGGCTTAATTTACGACTGAGCACAAGGGAATTATATAAAATTTGGTTCATAGGCCAAGGAAGGGAGAAATAAATGAACTCAAAATAGAAATAAATCATAAAAAGGGAAAAGTAAATGAGAGGGAGGGAGGGAGGGAGGGAGAGAGAGAGAGAGAGAGGAGAGCGAGAGCGGGGGGGGGGGGGGGATAAGAAGTGAAAATGACAGAGTTATGAATATTAACAAATAATTAATGACTATTTGTAACGTGGCAATATTAAACTCCAACAAAATTATACAGGGAATCCCATATTCACGCCCTCTCCATTTTCTTACAAGTATTTAATCCTGTAAAAGAGTTTTGATGTTTTCAGGATTAAAACTAAATATATCTGAAGAAAAGAAAACGATAACTATCTGGCAACCTAAGATTTGCAATGCATGATGTATTTTACATTTAATATTTTTGTTGTAGGCCTGCTATATTTCTGCGGAGGTCTCCGTGTTTAAAACGGATTGTATTTGTATTCTGTAGTGTCTTAAATAAAACATGAATAAATAAACGATAATCAGTTATTTATGAGAACAAGATTTAGCATCAATTCATTCTTAATGCAACAAAAAAGTAAAGAGTGAATGAACTGATGATATAAATGCAAATTGAATGAGTGCAGTGACGGCAAATACAAGTCCGGCCGAACAAAAAATTATATTAAAAAAGAAAGGGAAAGAAATACTTGAGTATAAGGAAGTAAATAAAATGAACTTGTACTAAAATGCATGATGGATTACCTCAAAGGGGGAAACGAGAAGCTGTGCTACCTGATGGTCGTATTTATTTTGGATTACAGCCAAGCGGGATGTGTTCTTAAAATTGCCCTTCCATATAATAAGAATGAAGCGTCACAGAAGGGCTTAATTGAAAACATTTCCCCTCGTCTAGCAATCAGTGGAAACGTCTTGAAAGCAGTGGATGTCCATATATGAACTTCCGCAACAACCCACCTAACATCTTAATAACAGCAGTAGATGAAAATAAAAGATCTGGGGGGGGGGGGTCAGAGGGAATAGAGATATAGGCTGGTTTGCTGGGGGATTATTTGACCCGAATGCTAGGAAAGCATGCGAATGCTCTTATAAGTAAGGAACCACTGCTCTAAGTTATCTCCGAGGGACTTGGTAATGCGGATTACTGTCTTACCAAAGGGCACTCTAGTGCATCCATTTGGTTTCGAATCCGGGTACCCCCAGTTACGAGACCACTGCTATACCACTGAGCTATCCTACCTCCTCATGTGCCATGTTAAAGACATTGGTTAAAATTGTTATGATTTTTAAAAAAATCTTGTTTTGTTACTTGCAAATGGGATAAACATAAGGATTAAAGTGTAAAAATGCCAGTCTGAAAGTTTCAAAATATAATATCTGCAGGAAGTATTTTTAAATATAAAAACTGTAAACCAATGTTTGAAAAAATATACGATGGTCGGTTGCACAGAATACACTTAAAGGGGTACCCAATGCTGAAACAATGTTAGTTCATTTAAAAGAGCATGATTTTATTAGCAGAAAATCGTCTGTCTAGAGTTTTTTTTTAAAGTCCTGTTGCCAAGGAAACCCCCAAATGTGGTAAGATTTCAGGATATTTTTGACCCTTCAGCTGTGACCCAGTTTCAACTGGGTACCCACTTTGACGTCAAAATGACGTCAAAGTAGGTACCTTGTCGCGCACTTCTAGCAAAATGCGCGCAAGGTATAATAGTCATGTTGTACAGTCTAGCGCGTAGCACAACTGCAATGCGCGAAGCTGGGTACCCACTTTTACGTCATACCTCATACTCAATTTTTTTTTTGGTCAGCTCATAACTTTTCATGAGAAAATTAGCCAAAATGCATTGATTTCGATTGAAAATCATCATATTTTTAATGTCATTCTTCTTAGAATTCTATTCTCGATCATATATCAAAATATTGTTTACCATTGTGTAATCACTTTAAGGAGTTCGCATGCGCGTATGACTCACCTTGCCGTACTATGTGTATTGGCGTATCACGCGGCGGGAGGCACATAACGGCATTTTCAAAAGTTGTCCTGTCGTGATTGTCTCGTGAGACGAAGGATAATGAAATCGCCGTATGCGTCTAACTTACACTTTTTCATTCCAAATTATGGTTGGTTTCAGGGTTTTTGAGTACAAATACAAGTACTCATACACATGTTTCATCTTAGTTTGAGAATTTTTAAAATCAGCTACTCACAAAGTTAGCCAATGCCTTTAAAGGAAAAAAAAAAGGCAAACCCTATTCAACCGACAGTTTGGGGCACGATCTTAATGCGTCGAATTGATTAGAACAAGAGAGGAAATTGATGGTACAGTATATTAGTATGATATTTCGAGAAAGTTATAAAAAAGAGCAAAAGATTGTTTTTGAGCATGATGAAAATTTTAACCGAAGCATTTTTTCAAATTTCAATTTGTCAGTCTTAAAAAATCACCATCCTGGAATTCAAATCACTTTTAAGAAGAAAGTGCAATATCATCAGCATACTGCCGTAATATCTTGATTCATGTCATTTTCAATTCATCTTCGAATTAGATAAGGACAAATTTGGCGAAATGTCAAGGACAGACAAGACCCCCCCCCCCCCTCCCTCACCCCTCACCCATCTTCTATATGGAAGGGGAAGTAAGGGTAAGGGTGTGACACGGACGTATGTTTAGGTTCCACCTAGCCAATATCCTTTTCTCTCTGGATAGGGAGAAGACACGGGTAAGTAAACAACCTGCCTATGGGTGTGTGTACAGGATTGGGAGATAAATATCAGATAGGGGGTCGCCATTTTAGTTTTGTTTGTCGGTGCTGGCAGCGTCAAATTTTGGCATTACAATATGTTTTGATATGAAAAGATATAGGATATTAATAGCCTTGAGAAGACTTAATGATACGTTATAAGATTGTCTAATGTCAAGGAAGACTCTGTCTGTTTACCCTCAATAATTGTGCGAAATGATTTATCCAGCGCAATGAGTTCGCTGATGGTCTTCATGATTCGCTTACTGTGAGCGTATCTGCATATTTCTATTCAATGTAATCAAATTCATTCAAAACAAATTTCAGGCGAGGTCAAAACTGAGAGCTGTTATGATTTCAGACAAAGGAGTAGACTCCGTTATTAAAACAACAATGACAACTTGCAAAGCAAAGATTTGGCGAACATCCATGATTTGCTACAACCGACCGTAATTCTTCCGAAATCTAAGAATGAATATTAATTACGAATTATAGCTGATAAATGAAATGTTTAAGTATTCCACTGTACAATAGTAAGTCAGTAAACAGCGCAAGTCTGAGATTAGTGGCACAATATACACAAAAGAAAGACGTACAACGGAAGATTTATGCCACGATTATTCCATTAAGCTTATATATACTAGACTAAAATACGAAACACTCCGGGATTAAGGCGTGGTGAGAAGGGGTTAATATGGGACCACGCCCTTATGTTAACCCGCTGCCTATTGGAACCGGGCAGTTCATACATTAAGACTATGGGAATACAGGAATTTAGTAGGCAAAGGGTTAATGTCCCTCTTTGAATCAAAATGGAGATCGCAAATTAAAAAATAAAGCCAAAATGCTAAAGAGGCAGAACGAATGACATCAGGGGGCAGAAAATGATATCTGGGTACATTAAAGCCTAGTCCTTCATGGTTATCAGAAATTATTCATGATGTAGATTTCTAAAAATAGGTTAAAATCCATTAGCTTTTATTTACATTCAGTCTATGTTCTTCTGGGAAAAGTACGGTGATTGGAAACGCGGTTTATATTAGAATTACAAGTTTCTTTCATGCTACCGGTTGGTATACTTGAAAAAAAAAAGACATAAAAGCGTCAATACCTTTTTTTGCTTCCTTTACCCACAAGGAAGAGGATTCTGGTGCTAGTTAGATTCTAGATAATATAATATAGACTTTAAGCGTAGAATTCCCCATGTAACTGTTAGGGTACATGATGATTACAAGTAACGACGAAGTATGGGGTACAAGATTTTAGAGTTGCTGTAACTACCATGACCGTAGTTCAGCACATCGATTGAATTATGTTTCCATATTTTCGTAATTCCGCTATGATTCAGTCTCAGTTTAAAGAGACTTTTTCATAAATACACATTTTAACCCACTTTGTAATTGATTTATTTGAAAAGTTATTGTGACAACACAGAAATCTGCATCCTGTGGTTTTCATGATAAGCTAGTCAACTCTCGAGAAATCAACAGGTTTAGGTGTGCATGTGGTCTCTCCGCCTGGCCATTTCAAAGATATGCTCACCATACTCACGGAACAAGATGTGGCTAAAGTTGACCTTCCTGGGTCAAACTGCGCAGTACGATGCGCAGTTGATGGGCTTGAAATCAGCGTTGATGAAAAATCGCTTGAACGCTCTCCAGCAGTAGCCGTGTTTTTGTAACAGCGTTTTGATTTGTGATTCATGTTTGTGATTCTAGCTTCAAAAAATCGCTTGAACGCACCCTTAATCTAAAATGCTAAACCCCAAATCCTAGTTCCTTCTGCTGCATGACATAGGAACATCAAGCCACATTATTTCCGAATGAAATTATTTTGACCTCTGTGGTGAGTAGCCGCAAAAATTGATTATGCAATCATATTGCTTTCTCTTATAATGTTTAAGAATATTTTCTGTTTATATCTTGCTTTCTCCAGGAAAGGCTTGGCGCTCGATATGATAACTAATCTAGATTTGAAAAGACATGGGACGGTTTATCATCCATTCTTTGATAAAATCTGCCTATTCCCCACAAAGGAATCTACGTAGCTTTAGAGAGTGAAATGAAGAACGGAGTTTGGAAGAGAGATGGAGGGGAGAGACGTAGAAGAAGAAGGACAGAGGAGGAAGAGGGTACTAAATACAGAGGGAAAGGGGGGGGGGGGGAGAAAGGGTTATGAAATGGGCATGGGAGAAAACTTTAAGGGGGGTAGAGGGCAACAAAACTTCTCTTCAAATTGTCATATAACTTCTTTTCCTTATAGCACATGTCTTGTCAAGGCATTGCGCCGTGTATACAACCATCGACTTAGACCCCAGTCATACCTGCTAGACCGATACCAGACTGACAACAGGCTAAACCTAAGATAATTTACCCTTAGTGATTAAGTTTTTGTTGATGATCGATCGCTCAGGAGTCTGTTGGGTGGTATGACTGGGGTACTAACTATGTCATTGGCCCACAGTTGGTCATCTTCCTCTCCTTGGAGAATCGGAGACCTTTCAAATTTCCTTTTCCCCTACTGGTTGAATCAACCAATTACAACTTACCAGACGATCCACCTCTGACATTCAACAAAAAAAATCAATAAAAATTGTAGGGTGCTGATTATGTTTTCTTTGAAAAGATGATGACTTTAAAACTGACACTAAAAAGGAATATAAATAGTTGGTCACTAATCATGGTTAGCTTTAAAAAGAAATGAACAATAAACTGACATTTAAAAATGAAAACAATGTTAGGTTTATCGTGTTTTGATTTAGAATTACAGTTACTAATGAGTTGACATTAAAACAAGAAAATTAATACAAAAATGATATGCCACTGATTGTGGTTTGCATAAAAATCAAAATGACCCATATCTTGCGATGCATGATTACGGCAATGCCTATAATTTTGTTTGATTTATGCAATTATGAAGGAAATTAGTTGGGGTTTAGTACACCATTATCATTACTACATCCGCAAATATGAAATTCAAGCAAAATATTAAGGCTTGCTCTCCTGCAGCGTATTCACAAAATACTGTGACCAAGCTTCATTCTGTAAAGAATTTATTTATAGTCGGAATGAAATTGCTTAGTGCGTTTTAAGACAACAAAATGTTAAAGACTATACAGTCATATAGATTTTTGTAGTTGTATAGGTCACTTGTACTAGATTCTGTCAAAATGATTATTGTAATATGATAATGACTTGGGCTCAACTTAGAGGATAAGTTTACTTTTTGAAGGTATGTTTATGGATAATGATATCCACAGATAATAATCGGACATTCTAGAATTAGTCTATTGTTAATCATACTAACGTTCAAATTCATACAAGGATACTCGTATGTGTCATTCTTACTGTCTTTTTTTCCCACTTCGCACGTAATCGGTTTGATCCGTCAAACGGAAGCATCAGTAGCCTCCGCTATGCGTCATCTCTTTACTACATAATATCGGGGGCAGTGGCGGGTTTAAGGGGCACAAACATGACAAATGGTACACCCCCCCCCCCCCCTCCTCGAAAAGCATCTGGCATACCAGTTATATCAACACAATGCCGCTTGGTTGTGTAATTTTTCAAAATTAAGTGTCCCCCTCCTTTACAAAATACTGGATCCGCTCTCTGTCGAAGGATGACTGTCCATTTTCAGGGGAGGAGGCAGGAGGGGGGGGGGGGGGGGTCCAAACACACTGATTAGAATATGCATTGAATGACATACATACTATCTATCTATCCTAAAGCCAATCATGATTGGGGTAGCGGATGCCTAAAAACAAATCAAGATTGATCCCCCTTATTGCTTTACAGCTATACACGTTCGTGATTTTCTCAGACAACGTTTTTCATTTTACAATCGTGAAAAGAGAAAACCTCTCATGATTTTTCCAGAGGAAAATACAGATTTAACACAAACCAATAAATCAGCCGAGAGAAAACGTATCGATATTTTGGCACCATTTAAAAAAAAATATGCTGGGATATTATCATTTTCAGAATGTCTACGCTATAGTCGTTTAAGAAGTATACATACAGCGTCTTTTGACTTGAAAATTACTTAATCCCTCCAATGTCCTTTTCGCAGTCACCTCGAGGACGTTGCCAATTTACAGCTATTCATTGATTATGTGACTTATGAGGCAGATGGTATACCAAGGAGATGAGAGGAAAATAATGTGTAGTTCCACGTGAGGTAAGCTTCACATTAGAGAAAGAAGACTTTTTTCTGAACTTAGACCGACTAACACATTCATAAAAAAAAAAAACAACAACAACAAACGATTTCGGTTAGAATACATTGTTTTTAACGGAAGGATGGCAAAGATATCATACGTGCTAGGGACAATGTGGTTCAGAAATTATAAAAACAATATGTGATTGTTTTTTTTTTAAATCTTTATTTATCATTTATTTATTTCTTGCTCGTTTACTTTCCTTTCAATTTGCCTATTATACTTCCGACTTCTAAATCATGTAGGCCTACCCACAAAGACGTGGGCAGATCCACAAAACTGTCTGTAACAGTCTGTCCTATACTCTGTCTTATAAGTAACCCCCCGGCATCTCTTTGTATTAAGCGGATGAAATGATTAGTGAAGCCCGGTGACATACAACATGACAGTCAGCTGATGATAATATGACACGGGACAAATAATTAGGGGAGCATCTAGAATCCAGGACTTAGACAGGGATCACGAAATTAATGTTTGCGGTTTTTTGCTATTGTTTTGTAGTAGATTAACATGTATAAATGACGACCAATATCAACAAAAGAATCCGAGTTGCATGCAAGTTTGGAAATAAAATGTGTTTTTCATTGTAGAATTTTCTAACTACATATTTGTAAGGAGCGATAATACTTCTAATCAATATAGTGAATATTGGGCCATGTTAAAGTCAGTATTGTCTGAATGAATATAAGAATGATGGACGAAAAATTCTTACCGAACTGTTAGTTACACAAGTCAGTGTTAGCCACACAGCAATAAAAATAAAGCAAACATGATTGTATTGATGTCTAGCAGTTATTCATGATAATAATCATTCCTAACAATAATTTCATAACTTTTATCAGGCTGGCAGTTAATAATCATACGAAGAACCACAGAGGCATTCAGTTTGATTAAACGTGTGATACACTGTAAAAAAAAAAATGGTTCCCTGATCTAACCAAACTGTTCAAGAACACATGGAACATTTGCTCTCATGTGGTGTAACTTTTGGGGAAAATCCAATCCTTTTAATCTCTTTTGATCAGTGACATCATAGTCGGTTTGAAAATGCAATGTCATCGGGAATATCTCTTGCCTTCTCGGGTTATAAACATGAACATGGAGATCTTAACCCTCTTGATACTGAACCCTGAACGATATCCATTGGTTTAACCATCAAAGGTATTCATGGTGACAGGTGCCAGATCAACGCATTGTCTTACGAGTGGCTGACTTGATTCTTTGTACGTTGGTTTGTTTCCAACACAATGATTAGTAAAGGAAATGAAAAAAAAAAAACTTACGTAATATTATTCACTCACCTATCATCATGATCATCAAAAGCGTGGAGGTTTGTCCGCTTAAGATGGACTACATGATAAACGTTTGGAATAACCGAATCAAATATTATCTGTTTGCTCTTTTGAGAAATATTATTTGCATTGCTCTAACGGTAAACAAAATTAAATGAATAACTGCATTAATGAATAGATTGATAAACAACTCTAGATAAAACTTATCCATGAGTATATAGATATAATTACGAAGATGCAACTTATATAATGGCATGATTTGAAATAGACTAATAAACTACCGTTATAAGTTGTTACGTTTCCCAACTATACCTTTGTTTCAAAGTTAATGTACGAATCTGTTTCTGGAACTCTTTCATATCTGTATTATGTAGTTACCGATAAGTCTAAAAAGACGACAAGATAATTATGTCAAAAAGGCAAAGACAAAGAATACAACATTTTCTAAGTTTATGACTGTAAGCTTTTAGATACAGCTGAAAAAAATCTACCCACTTTGAAGAAAATGTATAGTAATGCTAAAAAGCAAAAGATGAGACTAATAATGAATAAGGCAAATTTTTACAGATTATTGTATCCCAGTGATTTATATTCATTTTGTCGTGGCCTTGAAAAGGCCAAGCATATTACCAAGTTCCAAATAAAATTGACCCGAAGTTGGCCTGACACATATAATATATGCAACTCCCTCGTTTGGGGTATTTCAAAACTGTCAAGAACGGGATTAAACAAGTAGAACTATCGATAAGTAATGATTTTCTGCGTTATAAATTCGACTCTTGTTTACTGGAACGGGTGGCCACTGTGCAACATGGGAATTATAGAATTTAGTAGGCAACGGTTTAAAATGTGAAACTATACAACAACGATGTGTAGTGCATCGTTGTTTTTTTTTCAGTGTATGCATTTGATATATTTATTGCATTGCATTGTATTTATTGAACTTTATTGATATGTACAGCAACATTCTGATCTTCTTTCATATAGACATAAAGATGAATATATATATAGTTATTAATATAAATCGACGCTATATAAACATAATGTAGATAACGTTAAGTAAACAAAAGGACATTAAACATTATGAGGTATAAAAAGAACATAATATCAGTTTTGTAACTGTTAATTAAAAATATTGTTTAAAAAAGATATTTCCACATGATTGCGTTATATTTTGATCATCAGGTAATCAGTAATAGTTTATTTCTTCATCCGGACCCAGTGGACAAACAGGCGTATTCTGAAATGGGTAATCCAACGTGTATATCTGTTACATATTTTGCTTTTTAAAGGAAGTACAAACAAACAAACAAGCAAACCGAAAGTTTTTAGAACTTACCATCCTCCGTATCTTGCTCGTCGTTTGTTTCAACCTTCCCATTCAATTCAAAGCTATCACCGTAACCATCATCCTCATCAATCCGTGGATATCTCACTAATTTCCTCGATGGTGGGGTCAGTAACATCGGGGAGTATTCCCCGACCTCTTCCTCAACTTCCTCATCGTCGGTGAAGTCATCGTCGTAGTCGTCATCATCCTCCAACTCGTCCGTATTTTCCAAGACGGCAGTTAAATCTCCAAACGCATCGCTGCTGAAACTTTCGAATCCTACACCACAGGTATCATAACCCTGCGAATCAGTTCTGTTTAAAGGATCATGTTTTAAGTCATCATATACATCACTATCAATACTGTAATCTTTGCTGAAAGCTCCATAGTTCGTCTTCGTCGTCGCTGCCGTTGTCGTATCGTCTCCCTGGACGTGTCTGACGTCCATGCTGCTCTCGAGATCAATGTCTGAAGCGTCGACCAACAGCGATGAAACACTGTCTATTGAAACACCACTGGTCGAGCTAGGAGCCACTGTCGATGACAAGCAAACTCGGATCTAACATTGGCACGCTCCCTGTACCCTCTCCCCAAACACCCCTCCTTGCCCCTTCTCTCTGCAGGAAGAGTGAGCCCCGCTCTGCGCTGGGGAGGGGGTGTTTGTACGCGCCATTTGAACATAGTAATCCCTCTGTGTGACGTATGATGAACATAGAGCAAACAACGACAGTTACGTGATGGATGAAATCTGTCACGTTTTCAAGCTAAATTACTCATCATCATTCTGTTGAATCTATTTCATTGTAAGCATTTTAAAAGTCTTTATAACTCTATATAGTTAAAACTGAACATTTTTACTGATTTGATTTTTTTAGTAAGAAAGTGAATTTTGGAATATTTTCGTTAGATAGAGCGTGACATGTTGGAGCCTCTTCATGGTTCATAAGTCAACTGCCTTGTTCAATTCTCCAGTACATTGCAGAAGAAAAAATTTTCTTGTAATATTCGCCTGTCTTTCAATTATTGCGACATATGGAATACCACATTGTCGTTATGAAAACCCGTTTTTGCTTCTTCTTCTTCTTCTTCTTATCTTTTTGAAATTCAGAAAAGGAAGACGGGAGAGACCACATAAGGACATACGGTAAAGAAACAAGATATTTTGTAAACAATGAATAACCCTGTACACTAAGTTATGTTTTTATAAATCGTTTTCTTTGAAGCTTTGAACATCACAGTTAAGAACAAATTTGCTAAGGTGAAAAAAAATTCAGCCACTTATGATGAGCAAAAATAACGAGACATTTGAATGTGGAATTGTTACCAAGCATCCGTACCATGGTTACCATTCTAGGTTTCCAGTTTACCTTCCCATTGGTTGCTTGATATCAAATCTGGAGAAATGGAATAGTTACCAATGTCTCGTTAAATTCCTGGGGGTAATGAAGATGATACGGATTCGTCTTGAAGTCAAGAGGTATTACTGATGACAAGCGTGAATTTAATAGGTGATATGTTTCTCGTTGTTGTCCTGCCATGATGCTGCATCCCATTCCAGGGACTTGCATTGACGTCATTCACCATGATCGATTAGAAAATCATGATCCATGATTCGTTCCGCTGTCGAGTCTCTGATGAAGCAGTAGTATTCGAACTTGAAATAAACGCATATCATAACAAATAATTGAATTTGCTTCAAGGTGTTATTTCCATTTACGTCCATGTCCAAGAGCACTAGAGTAGTGGATGTTTTTTTTTTTTCTTCTAAGGAACATATGAAAGCTTTAACATTATGAAAAGAGTACTTGAATGCTCCTATTCTTAGGTTATAAACGCCATTATGACAAGTCTCTGTGATTCTCAAACATTTATAATGAATACAGTGAAGCTCGTGTGGTAAGCAAATTTACAAATTAGTGCTTGCTCTGCAAAAGACAGGGTAGTGTTTTTAGACTCATTAAACAATTACCTACTCCTTGACAGTCTAGAAACAAACTTGACATAGCATTGATTCCAAAAGAGGAAGGTAGTAGCCATTATAAATTATGACTTAATGTCCTTCATTCATCAAACGAGCGCTCTTAATGGTCAAAGCTTTATTGAGTTTAGCCGATGGATAAGTAAGCAGTGATCTGATTGGTTTAAACTTAACAAGAACCACGGAACTCTAAAAGACGTTTTAAGAGTTTTGTGACGAGAACGCGATGTGGAGATAGCAGGCATCGTACAAATATATCGGAGGGACAAATTCCCTGGAGTTTGCTGCGTCCATGCTGTTATGGTTTACATCTTAAGTGGAAGTAGTGTGAGCTTTTGACTTGGGAAGTAGCGTGTTATAGAGCTACTTTGCGGGAGGATTTTGAGTCATTTTTCACTAATTACTATGCATTTGTTCGTCTGCCGAACAAACACAGCGACAATGCGGTTTTGAGGCCTAAGAGTCATAGCTCACTTTCATGGCCGTGTTACAATTCGGAGCTGATAAAAATTCTGTCATGTAGAAAATGGTTGGATCTTTATTAACCATTGATGACTTTCATTTTACTACACATTCATCAGAATTTTGAAAGTGTTTCTTGATGATTAAAATATTCTTTAATTATCAAATACAGAAGAGTTCGATCTATTGCATCCCCCGACATGCTCGAAGAGTGTGGATCATGGAACTTTAAAAAAAAAGGGGTTAACCCTCTTTCAAAAGACTTTTAAAAAATACATCTTACAGGTTTATGAACATTTCTTATACTACATTTATAGCTGCAAAAGTTAATTCATAGCCTTGATGAGATTACACTGGTACGTGACAAAAATATGATAAACTGTCAGTAATAGTCGTTACTAGTATTTGTCACAGAAACAGAAAAGCAAAACCAAGGCATTACATTTTAAAGAGGCTCATTGATGTTCCATATAAGAAACAGGTTATATATTTGTTGTTCTCTTTCGGGATGTCCAATTCTGCTGATATATCTTCTCTCATAAATGTAAAAGACCACCCTTAGATTTTTATTTTAAAAATGTTGTGGAGAATATGAAATAAAAGAAAATGGGAAAAAATTTGTCGAGAGCATCTTGAATTGACAAACACGAGGAATCTGCCCCTATTAGATTACTGAAAGTGTTCTTCTAAACGAAAGATATTTGTCACAGTGGTTTTCATCGTTTTGTCATATGTTGTAAAAGAATGTTTATTCGACATGTTTGTTTCGAAATGAATATGTTAAATGCAAAAACAGTAGCCGTCGATCCTAATCCTGTTTGCAAATGATTATAGTTACCTGCCTACCTACACTGTTTCTTTTCTGACCTCTCAGATTCAGGGCCGTATGCAGAATTTTTTTCAGGGGAGGGGGGCTGGTAAAAACACCTAAATTTTCGAAGAAGCACAAAAGTGAGAGAACGAAGCGACCAATCTGGTCATGAAGGCGCTTTTGCATATTTTGAATAAAAATGGAAGGAGTCTGGTGCACACTTTTGGTGGAATTTTGGAAAATTTTCAGTAAAAATATGGAAGTCTTCAAAATTTCTGGGGGCAACTGCCCCCCCCCCCCTTGCTGCATACGGCCATGCTCAGACTGTCTTTTTTGTTTCTATTGCAGATTCATGATTTTTCATGGTTAAAAGTCCATGCACATTAACAAGTCCATCAGGGGCCGTAAAATAAAGAGATACAATCAATTTTACGATCAACTGTAATTCGTTATAGCACATGGTTTGCCGTAGACTTAAGATTCAAATCAATCGTAAGATTGATTGTTTTTTATGTTAAAGGGCCCAGGTCTATTAAATTTTTATGATTTTGAAATACATACTTCAGTTTTTTTACTCCGGAAATATGAAATTATGGAGAGTTGAAGAATCATTTTTAAAAATGCTTGAACATTGTTAACAATGTAGGTAGGTAACTATAAGCATCCTTTATTTTGTTTTCTGTGTAATGATTTGTAGACATAAAATGACCTGAATCACTGTGTGTTTCCTTTCAAGTAATCCTAGCAATCTTTTCGTTATTCTACAATGTTGTGAAGATAGTTTTCTCATTGGCTGGTAATTTCTGCTACTTAATTACTACAGAAAGACATAAGCAATTAGTCAATTTAAGGTTGACCATAAGTAGGATAAAATGGAGGAAATTAATGACGCGTCATTCTGTTGAATCGCCGAAAGAAAATGGGGACCATCCGGGGAAGCAGGACTAGAACAGTAACAACATCAAATCTAAGAAGGACTGCAGCAACATTATATACCAACATTATTATACATACGGGTAACCACATTCACTCGAATTCATGGTTTGTGAACCACAATAATCCTCTTTGTGAATTCGGACCATTGATGAGTTTATAAATAAGCCCTATCTCAAAAATTACATTATAGGTGTTTGATATTATATTCAATCCTTGAGTGATCACTGAGGTCACCCCTCAAAGAGTGAATAAAGAGTGAATATCACAATTTTTACTCTTAATTCACTCTAAATGCACTCTCTTCTGAAATTCACCCCTAACAGAGTGAACGCGTTCACTCTTTTTTTTTTTTTTTTTTTTTTTTTTAGAGAGAGAGAGTACAGACGCACAAAACAAACATAAATGAAAAGGAAGAAGAGGAGAAAGAAAATATGTCTATGATAAAAGAAAAATTACAATCAAGCTCTTAGAATGCCTTTTATTTAGAATCCCCACGTTTTACATTTTCTTCATTTTGTGCCAGTCGTTCATGTATCTCGAAACTTCCTACCTGTTTACCGAACATGTATTTGATCTAAGTTTTTACCCTGGTACGTTTTGAATGTGACACTTATTTTTATCATTCTGAATTGTTTTTGATGTAAAAGTTGAACAAATAAACTTCAAACAAACTTCAAACATCAAAAACGGTGAAGAGAAAGAGAAAAAGAAAGTGAAATGAACGAAAGAGAGAGAGAGAGAGAGAGGAGGGTGATACAAGCATAATCTGAATTGACATTCCTTTACAAAACAAAGGCTTAGTTAAGCATAAGATTTCTATAGAGGTAGCCCCAATATAATCTTTTCAATGTCTTATACCGAATGCCAGAATGGTTTAAATAACCTACGCCCTTGATCATCCTTGCCAGGATATCCTCTTCACATCGCTCTGTTATTCCTCTGTCGGCAAGGAAAGACAGTATACAACACTGAAAGAGGTTAAAGGCAGGATCTAATTTTGTACATGAACAAACATTCTGAACATGGAGGATGTTAAGTCAAATCATATGCCTTTGCCTGAAGCGTGCCGTCATCTTTACCTTAGCAGTCATGATTTCCATTTGACATCACTCTGCTAATCCTCTTTGGGCAAGGATGGACGGTTTCAAACACTGAAACAAGATTAAAGGTAGGATGTCATTCTGTACATGAACAACCATCAACTACTACTACTGCTGCTGCTGCTGCTGCTACCACCACCACCACCACCACCACTACTACTACTACTACTACTACTGCTGCTGCTACCACCACCACCACCGCCACCACCACCACCACCACTACTACTACTGCTGCTGCTGCTACCACCACCACCACCACCACTATCACTACTACTACTACTACTACTACTACTACTACTACTGCTGCTGCTGCTGCTGCTGCTGCTGCTGCCACCACCACCACCACCACCACCACCACTACTACTGCTACTACTACTACTACTACTACTACTACACCACCACCACCACCACCACCACTACTACTACTGCTGCTACTACACTACTACTACTACTACTACTACTACTACTACTACTACTACTACTACCACTACTGCTGCTGCTGCTGCTGCTACCACCACCACCACCGCCACCACCACCACCACTACTACTACTGCTGCTGCTGCTACCACCACCACCACCACCACTATCACTACTACTACTACTACTACTACTACCACTACTGCTGCTGCTGCTGCTGCTACCACCACCACCACTACCACTACTACTACTACTACTACTGCTACTACTACTACTACTACTACTACTACTACTACTACTACTACTACTACTACTACTACTACTACTACTACTACTTCTGCCCTTATACAACAAAATATTTCACAGAAGGGTATGGGTCACACAAGTGTATAGCAGTGTTAAAACAGTGATTCATGCAGCATTAGGTAGAGTCAGCCTGTCTGTCTCTTAGTTGTGTTTTAATTTTGAAGGCTTGTAAGAATAATAGTGATGTATTAAATCTATGAAGTGCCGGGCTGCCCACTTCTTTATTGAATTTAGATACGTCACTAACCTCGTTAATACAAAACACCAAGGGGAGCAAGAAAACGACATTAACACATAGTTGGATGATTTAGAATCTATACTGACCCTACTTCATGATCCTATTAAAACTTTACATATTTTGACATACTAAGTATTTTTCCTTTGAAGACATCCGATGCAGGAGTTCTAGTCTGGCTGCATTTGATAAAGTAGTTTAATGTGATAAGTCTCCCTAAAGGTTCCCTTTTCCTTCGGTGACATAATTTTAATACATGTAATGACATATTAACCTGTTGAAATATCCTGTATGATTATTACTTAAACGACCTGTTGGTTTAAGCTGAGAATCAACATGATTTAAAAGGAAACATATTATGTAGGCAAAACAGAGAAATAAAGGCGTTAACGTTCATGAATTAGTCATGACATCCTTCACTTTATTAAGTACTGATTTTGAGAATAAACATGTTGATATGCAATTAGATTTGGTTGACTTTCTTTGTTGGAGAAATATCGAATCTTTTAAAAGAAATATTACCAATAATTATCATGAGTACGTCATTATAAGTACTGTGGTGCTCAGACATTGCGTTATGGAATAATGTAACATTTTTAAGTGATGTATATATACATATTGTAATGTTGCATGGTTGGACCTTTTGGACTGCGCCATCTGTGGTGTATGTTCACAATGGGTATAAATCCTTTAAGTTTCTCTTTTCAAATACCCTTTTAAGATAGATGTGTACGTTTGCGCGAGGGTGTGTGTGTGTGTGTGTGTGTGGTTTTTTTTTAAAGCTATGTTCTTTTGCAGAATCACTTGTCAATATTTGACACCGTGATAGCGTAGTGAAGGCTCTTGTCTCTCATATGATAGGTCCTAGGTTCGATCCTCGCTCAGTGCTTTCATCTTCGAACAAGGTGTATGTGTCTCTCGTCCCAGATGCATGGTAGTCCTGGGATAATAACTGCATGGCCTGCATGAAGAGCAGTTATACCATTGATGTGGCTACCATGAGTAATAAAATCCAATTATTGTAATTCTTATTCTTATTCTTATTCATCATCATCATCAACAACATCGTCGTCGTCGTCTTCTTCTTCTTCTTCTTCTTCTTCTTTATATTGCTGTCATTATAATCATCAACATCATCATCATCATCATCATCATCATCATCATCATCATCATCATGACTTTTATGATGATGATCATAATTATCAACATCATTATCGTCATTGATGAATGCGTATTTCATCCTTATTTCAACCTTTAATTAACCATGGATGTGACGGCACACGGGAGGAGGGGGGCTGCTTGGTAGAAGATCACACCCCCTCCATTTTCCAATTTCTCCGCGCTAGCGAAGCAAGTGCCAAAAACCCAAAACTTTGACACTCTCAAAAAAAAGTAAATTGCTTAATGGATATGTAATGATTTTCCCCCTGAATATCGAAACCTCAATAATCGGCAACGCCCCCCCCCCCCCCCCCCCCACCGCATGCCGATAGTAGCTTTGGTTTCCAGAAGCCTTGATTAAAAAAGCCCAAGTGAGGCAAATTACAAGTCTATTGCGTTGAATTTGCCGTGCTTGCATGGAGAGAGAATCTTTTAGGAAGATGCGCCCCCGCTGTTGAATGGTTTACAAGTCACCGATTTCATGCACGATCACTGTTGTAAGCTGATACCATATAGTTACATGCTCCGGATTTAATTCTGTGGCTGATACTCTAAAACAGCATTTTAATGTTTGATTGCTGAGATTTAGTTTCAAAATGTCATATTTCTAAACTTACTCTGAAAGCTCTGTACAAGCCTCTAATTTTATTTTTTTTGGGGGGGGGGGGGGCGAGGCGGGGTAAAAATTTGAAATGTTTTAACACACATCTATAAATTTTACTCTCATTACACGATGTATTAAATTAGCTTCCGCGTCAGCTGTTATATTGGTAATTCTAGAATCCTTCTTCATACTCTTATTTCAGTTTGTTTATGTGTCTATATATCAATTAATGCATTCATGTATCGGAGGCTGGTCATCCGATTCGGTTCCAAATTCTCTCACCATTCCCCCCCCCCCCCCTTTTTGATCACTTGTTCATTCTAAATTCACCAACTTGAATTTCCCTACTTTTAAGTCAGCTGAAGGGATGATTATAAACGAAGCCTCCATGCTTTTCGGGCTGACCTGGAAGGAGGTTTTATGGTTAAATGTATAATGTATATTCTTTGCTTTCGAAATATCAAATCCTGATTTTTTTCGCCTTCCTCTTTGTTTTGTTTTGTTTTGTTTTGTTTTTTACTAAAAAGGAAGGGGAAAAGGTTCCTTTCTGTTCAGGGGTCCATTTACACTTAAACGAGTTTTTAAGATTTTTTTACACCCTAATATTTGTGTGTTTGCTAAAATAACAACCTACATTTTTTCATGGATACTAGTAGTATCCATGATTTTTTTTTCAAACACTGGTGGCTTTTCCTTTTCCTCCTCTCTGTCTCTCTCTCTCTCTCTCTCTCTCTCTCTCTCTCTTTCGTTCATTTCACTTTCTTTTTCTCTTTCTCTTCACCGTTTTTTCCTGTAAAAGGACATTTCCAGAGTTTTTTTTTTTCAATGACTTTCTGCGCAGAGGCTATGGGCAATTTCGAAAGTATTGTGCAGTTGCATGAAATAAGTAAGCTCAAAACTTCTTTGAAAAATAATTTTTTTAAATATTAATGGGGGGGGGGTTAAGTTAAATTGGGTAAATAGGGATAATAATATGTCAAGGAATTGTAATGTCCTGTGGATATATTGCAGGGGTTATATTCTTATTTCTACCTTTAAGTAACCATGGGTGTGACGGCACACGGGTGGGGGGGGGGGGGGCTGACGCTGTTTGGTAGAATATCACACCCCTCCATTTTCACCATTTCTCCGCGCTAGCGAAGCAAGTGCCAAAAACCCAAAACTTTGACACTCTTTATTAAAAAAAGTAAATTGCTTAATGGATATGTAATGATTTTCCCCCTGAATATCGAAACTTCAAGAATCGGCAACGCCCCCCCCCCCCCCCCCCCCCCCACCGCATGCCGATAGTAGCTTTGGTTTCCAGAAGCCTTGATTAAAAAACCTAAGTGAGGCAAATGACAAGTCAATTATGTTGAATTTGCCGTGCTTGCATGGAGAGAGAATCTTTTAGGAAGATGCGCCCTCTCAGTTGAATGGCTTACAAGTCACTGATTTCATGCACGATCACTGTTGTAAGCTGATACCATATAGTTACATGCTCCGGATTTAACTCTGTGGCTGATACTCTAAAACAGTATTTCAATGTTTGATTGCTGAGATTTAGTTTTAAAATGTCATATTTCAAAAAAAAATCTCTGAAAGCTCTTTACAAGCCTCTAATTTGCATATATATTATGGGGATATGGGCACTTCTGTCATGTCTGTAATCTCATAAAATTGTCATGTGGATAGACGTCCCGTCAGGAAAATAAGAAAAACATTGCTATCGAAATCTGTACTTAGATTTCTTGAAAACCATTGGGAAAAAAAAGAAAGAAAGAAAGAGAGAAGAGGAAGAAGAAGAAGAAGAAGAAGAAGAAGAAGAAGAAGAAGAAGGAAAAAAGAAGAAACAAAAGAAAAAGAAGAAGAAGAAGAAAAGGGGAAGAATAAAGACTTCAACAACTTTGATTACATATATTTCATTTTTGCTATGTTTCTTTTTGTTTTTGTTTTTGTTTTCGTATCATTTCTTATTTCAAGAAAGAAAGAAACCAGCTTTAGCTCCCCCTTACTACATTCACAGGCATTTAAGACGAACACCAAATTTTGATGCATTTTTTATTGGCATTTCCTCAGATGGAAGGATATTAGATTCAGTATTTTCCAATATTCTGGAGGGGCATTCCCCCTTCCCCCTCCCCCTCCCACAGTATGACATGTTCATAGTAAGCACGCCTGTTTCGGCAGCTCAAGCCCCCATTTTTTAAAGTTTCTGAATATGCCAATGTACTTTATATGTCTTAAGACATCAATATATTACACTTAACTTCGTCTTAATGACTACAGTAGATTAACGATGGCGCAGAAGACGCAGCAGACATGAAAACAAATTCGATGTTATGATTTAGTAACTTGCTGTTTCGTATGATTATGCACTTCTCAGTTCATATTCTTTATTCTGTCACATGAGAGGGAAAAGTCACTAAAGATGAGCGGGATGTTATCGGATTTAAATGCCAAACAGGCAGATGCTCTCAAGGCAGTAAGTATCCATGACTTTTATACGATATTCCTTCTCTAAATTCAGTTACGACATTTATAACGAGTTTGATTGTGAGCCCGATCGGTTTTTCACGGACAAAAAGCATTTACTGCGAAGGACATTGCGAAGGTCATTACTAAAGGAGTTGAAATGAGATGAAATATGGTTACCATGGTATGGTTTTTTCTTGTATGCTATAATTAGATCAAAAATGATCATCTACTTAAACCAGCGGACATGTCTTTAATAATTCATTACACTCTCTGTAATGATAAATATGGTTGATGGCTATTTTCTTTAAAACACTTTCAAAATATCATTGGACTACTAGCTTTTGTCACACAATAACCCGTCCAATATTTCAAATTTGTTCTTATTGCATATTGTTGCGTATTCGATTTTTATTTCTGTTTTCCATTTAATGTACCAGTAACCCCTATGAAGTAATGTATCGAATTGTACTTTAAAAAAGTTAGATAGTATATGGCATGTTTTACATCTCGTTCTTTTAAATTTTGAAGAAAAGAATATTGAAACAAATAAGAAAGGAAAAAACCCTTCTCAATTTAATTATGCATATAGCTCAAGTAGATACAGTAACCTGATAACTAGTAGGATAAATTTATGTTTATATATTTCAAAATAAAAACTTGTTAGTACAAGGAAAAAGGAAATCGGTCCTTTATAAATGACCTCTCACTAATGTCTAGCAAGATAAAATTCTCTCATTGATCTTAATTCTCAAGAATGATGCCGTCAATTTACATTAGGAAATTGTGACTCATTGCATGTCATTTTTCTTCTCTTATCTTTTTTTTCTTCTTCTGCTTCTTTATCTCACGGTAAGGGAAATCTTCCCATTGCTTAGCCGGCATATTACTCTGAATAGTAGCCTCCAAGATGAATTGTCTTTAATTCTTTTTTTTTATCTATTAGAGGACGTAGGGAAACATTCCATAATACTGTAATCATGCTCATATCGCATCTAGAGGAAAAAAGTTCTGTCAACAAATTCGCTCCTTCGAAATAATACCATCAGAAGTAGTATACATGTATGACCAATTCTATACTCCCAATTCTTCTCTCTCTCTCTCTCTTTCTACTTCTGCTTCCTTTCTTTTTCAAATCATGAAGAAACAACATTCCCTCCAAAATGATATCATCAATTACAATTTCAAGAAAACTATTATGACCTCTTTTTTTTTTTTTACCTGATCTCATTGAAAAGAAATCTACCACTTTCTCAGGCGACAGTGACTAGTAAAATATCATATTCTTAGTTTCAATCCTTCAAACAATAGCCACCACTGACATAAAAAAAACGAGTAATGAATCATTTTATACCATTCTTTTACACTCAAAACATGAAAAAAAAAATCTATATACATGGGTGGCCATATAGTTGTAGAAACATGTTAATGAATAACAGAGTCAAAGTCTGTTAATTAATTTAATCATTCAGGTCAATTTACCTTCCGACTCAGACTCTGACACTAAAAAGTAAAGAATAAAAAAGGTTTTTTTTTTCCAATTCTATACTCCAACTACTCTTTTTTCTACTTCTGCTTCCTTTCTTTTTCAAATCATGAAGAAACAACATTCCCTCCAAAATGATAACATCAAATACAGTTTTAAGAAAATTTTATGACTCCTTCTTTTTTAACACAATCTCACTGAAAGGAAATTTTCCCATTTCTCAGGCAACAGTGACTAGTGAAATATCATATTCGTAGTTTCAATCCTTCAAACAATAGCAACCACTGACATAAAAAAAGAGTTATGAATCATTTTATACCCTTCTTTTACACTCAAAACATGAAAAAAATATTTGTATACATGCGTGACCATATAGTTGTAGATACATGAATAACAGAATCAAAGTCTGTTAATTAATTTGATCATTCGGGTCATACCTTCCGACTCAGCCTCTGAAAAAAAGTCTCATAATGCGGTTTTCAGTTTAGCTGTCTTACTTTAACCGGATATCGTCTTTATCTCTACTGCATGCGATCAGAGCGGACCCTCTATTAAAAATGAAAAGCGCAAAAGCAGGCGTTTCATAAGTTTGAAGTAAACGCCAACATGGTTTAAAACATCTCCACTGAGGTTGCACACATTGTTCAAGACTAAAGTCTTTATGATGAACACTGGTTCCAAAATGGTGAAAATAAAAATACATATTACCATGGCAATCCTTCATTCATTTCAGGATTTTTCTTTCTCTGAAATAGCCACAATTATGAAATTACATGACCTGATTAAAGATTAAAAATAAATCTGTAATGAAGCTTTTGATATGAAGTGCGATTTAGTCTTTAAGTGACAAACACCTGCAACCTTACTCTCTCATGTCCTTCACTCTTACTCTAATCTTTACGTTTCTTTTATTTTTCTTCCTCTTTTCGTTACTCTCCTTTTCTTTCTCTAATCCTCTCCATTCTTTTCTCTCTTTATCTTTCTTTTCATTCCCGATTGGAAGAGGAGGACTAGATCTTTTCATTCTTCTTTCTGGCTTCGTTTTCATTTTACTTCTTTTTCTGAATTTCAATTTCGGAGTAATGAACATGATTTCATTTTTTGAGTAACTAACCTTCGCAATAATAAGCCGTTAGGATGAATGAAATGGCGAAAGAGAGAACATAGAATTATGAACTTTCGTCGTGTTATAGACTGAAAAATAAGACAGCACTCAGAAATTCCCAAAATAGTTGAAACTACTATAACCTGTACCATTTTTACCATTCTGCTTTAATCCGAAGTAATGTAACTATGGTAACTATTCCGCAATACAATAATATTAACACTAATTTAATTTTTTTCAATAATAATAATGAACTACCTTTATAATATCAATTTGCTTGTATGTCACTAAAAATCGGAAAGAGAAGAAGTGTAAAGATTTCGACATAAGCTAAACGTTATTCCTATAAAATGAAAATATATTTTCAAATTTGCATTTGCTAAGTTGCATGAAAAATATATTAATAGAAGGTCATGCATTGAACAAACAACCGCTTATAGAGCTGATTCCCAGTTATTAGTAGTCCAATTAAATGTGATTAAAGATGATGTCAAAGTGATACCATGATATCCGAAATAAATACTTAAAATTGGATTAGCAACTTTATTTCCAAAGTTAGACGACCACTAGATTTATATTATTGTCGCCCGAGTACATAGCGGCTTACATAACCTACCGAAAATGTTTAATAGGTTTATAAGAAGTGGATTGCAAAGTAATGAATATAAACTTGTCACTAACAATAGTCTTTCATTCATAGACGAATTTGTTCCTACTCCACACACATAAAAGAACTAATTAAAGAAACAGAGATTAAAGGTAATAACGTTTTATTTAAAGCTACAGAATTTATGATATTCCCTATGAGAATGACGATTTTCACAATTTCAAAATATATAATTGCAAATATAGCATTCAATTTACTATTCCACAAAATATCTTATATTCATTCATAGAAATATTCATCAAAGGCAGTATATATTTTCATTCTTATTAAGAAACCATGTATGTAAATAAACCGCTTATCATATGCATGCTTTAAAAATCCATGAAAATAAAACAAAAGAGTAGATTCATTGCTAGGGCTTCTCGTCTACGTTCACCGAGAAAGAGTTTTCATTTATTGTATAGTTAGTTTACTGCATCATACCCGTTTATAGATAGATCTTAATTGCGAATAAATGTCCATTGATGTCATTTTCACTTCCACTGGTAAGCAAATGGCTCTATCAAACGCTATAAAAAGTTACGTTTATTACGTCCTTGAACATTGAATGTACGTTTATATTTGAGTGAACGAAGCCATTCATCAGAATGCTCCCTTTAGGCACTTGGAAGAACCCGTGAAAACGTTGTTAAGTCTGCCTCGTTAAGTATGCCTCGTTATCTACGATTTCGACAATTACTGAGAACACCTCACTAAAAGTTCAATGACGTTCCTTAAGCAACAACTAATTATTGTTTAATGTACATTTTTCGAATGATTTAAAGCCCTTTACTAAAACTGTGGCAGTTCATTCCTGAAATAAATAAGAACAAAACAGCTATTAACATCAAACTATCAGAAAGTACCAGACAAGACTCAGTGTTCACTGTTTAGCTAAAAATGCAAAGCTCTCAAGAGAGCACAAAGTGTGTGTGTGTGTGTGGGGGGGGGGGGGGGGTTATGGATTGACCGGTCATATGGAGTGGTGTGTACAGCGCTTTATATCATATGCCTTTTGCATTGGATTGGAAAGAGAAACATGTTTAAAGCAAGATGAAATGAAAAAAAGAAATAAAATAAAACCCCCACCTATATATATAGATGAAGCAGTTCATCACGATCATTTTGGCAGCACAAACCATCATCGCCATCACCATGATCGCCGAGGCATCCGGTGTCTTCAACTCTTTACACCAACATTGAGCTATTAGTAACTTCGAATGACATGTTTAATCATCTTATGCATAGACAATCCCACATCGACAAAGCCTCACCGCAAGTCATTTAATTATTTAGACGGTTAATACTCAATTCAACTTATGCCTTCATCGGATATCTGATCTATTAAACGGCGTTTTCCACAGGATTTCCCGGTTGACCGGTTTTAGTAAAAAGAAAAAAAATTCACATGAGAATGAGTTAAGGAATGAAAGAGAATTAATGTCTGGGACCACACATAGTAGTATAGAGTTAATTAGCATTGGTTAATGAAAAACTTGTCTTTTGTGACTTAAAAACCAACATGGATTCATTTTTGGCCTATAATTTCTCCTCCGCCTCCAAAGGTATCTTCCCCAGGTTAATGGGAGATTCGCACAATGTACATTTTCTTTGCAACGCTCTTGCACATTCCTCACAATAAACCCCGTCACATCCTTGATCGGAGCAGTAAACCAGGAGTCCATCATCTGGGCTACTACACCCTAAGCATTGATTCTGCTTGAATCCACACATGGTAAAGAGGCTCTTACAGCAGGGGTACTTCATTGTCAGATAGGATGAAATACTTATTTTGTTGTAAGCGTCCCTTTCTTTCTTGTTGCGTCTGACGGATTGACGGAGCATCTTCATGAGCGTCTGGCGTTTCTGTAAGGTACGTTTATACAGATACGTGATGCGTTCCACCTCTCGCTCAGGGTAGTAGTAAGCGGCAATGTATCGGAGAAGACGGTGCGCGTAGGCCTGCGAAAGCGTCATGAGGATAGTTATTACGTAGAGTACGCTGATGATGATGGCTAGGTTTTTGTCAGGTCTGATAGGCTCTGGTAAGCATACTGTGGTGTCGAGTGAAGAATTAAAAGCGGACGATGCCTTGAAGCTCTCGTTAAGAAGAATCTTCACCAGATCAGCTACCACCCCAGTGCCTCCAATATCAATTTCTGCGTTGGCTTCCCCTGATGCTGCAATCTGGACATCGCCGTGCTCTTTGATCTTGGAAAGCAACCAGAAAAGTCCGAAGTCGATGAACATCAGAAGGCCAGCTATGATGGAATGCAGAACGACTGTGAAAAGCCCGAATTTGAAGTAGCCCTTCTCAGATTTACAGAGGCGAACAGCAGTCACGTCAATGAGTCGATTTCGTTCATACTTTTTCAGCGGTAGGAGATGAGGTTGTCCACCTTCCTTGCGGGTTGCATCCAGCCTCTTGAACTGTGCCGTGATGTACTGGTTGTCGAAGGAATCCTTAGTGCGATAGCTGGAATGGTACATGTAGGACTTAAAGAACAGCCAGACAAAAGACAGTGCTAACAGTTTGTAAGTTATGGGCCAGATCCAATCCACGTAGCTATAGGCTTCATCCTGCTCTTGAGAGATAGCCTGTTGTATGTGTTCTGTGGTTGTGCTCGCCTTTGAACGTTTCTCAAAATACCGCGAGAAGTCGACACTGGCAGAGAAGGCATACACTACGCTCTGCATAGCATCACGGGTGTTCTGTAGGGCGCCATTCACGGCATTGTCCATACGAGCAGGTGTCTCGCAGATACTGTTGATTTTGAGGAGATTACATACTGCGTCTGCTCTTAAGACCTCACATACCTGGCCTGTCATGGGCAGGAGTCGGAAAGAGAGGAAGAAAGAGAGAAATAAAGTTTAAGTAATTATAAGATTGGATTCTAAAAAGTAAGTGATTCTTTATAATGAACTTTAAAATGCGGAACAAATGTATCCAAATTTTTCTTTCTCATGATTTTTAAAAATGATTTTAAAGCAACTCAGGTGACAGGGGTTTTCGAAGAGAAAAAGCCCTCAAGATCAAACTTTCGATCGAAGTTTTGGCAACCATGGAGGTCCAAGAGGCGGGTATAGTCTCCCTGCAACAGACCTTCTATCTCCAGATCTCTCGTCAAATGGGCTTGTAGGTTTGTTCGTTTGTTTGTTTGTTTGTTTTATTTATTCACGGTTAAAAAACAATATATACAATTGTGCCCGCATTCAGCTAAAAGCTGTTTTTCAGCAGGACCGTGATAAAAAGAAACATTAAAATAGATATAAACATGAAAAATTAAATCAACAAACAAAATATATGTAAATCATAAATTGAAACATATATACAGGAAAACAAGAATTAAATCAAATCAATTAATAGCGATAAAAAAGAACATACATAAATAATATAAGGTGAACAGAACCATGAGAGCAATTGAGAAAATTGAACTATTGAATGCCTTAGTCCTGTCATTTGAATGGTTGTCCAGTCCAATCTAATTTTCTAATAACGTCGGTTATTTGTACCTAGCGGTAAAAGGTTATGTGTTCGAAAGCCAGTCGACTTGCTATTGCCCTGCACTGTGCAGTAATCCTAATTTTCAAGTCTTTTGCCTAAAGGACTCGGTCACCCGGGGCGCGGTTCATGAAACCAACTCCATGACAGTCATATCTCTTGTCGATGATCTACGGAGATGTCATGAAGCTAGGAAAGTGTTTCACGAAAGCCTGACATCTCACAAATTCAAGATATCGATAGTACCAGGATTTGAAACAAATAATACAAACATTGCATTCACGTGAAAAACTACTTTAATTGTGATATCTGAGAATTTCTAAAAATCGATAAACGAAAAGCTGCTGTTGCGCTTTGCGAATTTAGATTTACAATTAAGAAATCAGACCCAAATTTTGTTTTAATCTTTGAAAAATGCTGAATCGGAATATTATGCAACCTAAATTCTGAGATAAATTCATTTTCGAATACATTTTATATGATTTCAATGAATATTTTACTTGCAAATGAGGAAAATATAAAGGGAATCTATACATGTTGAATTGTCATCGTTCTTACGGGCCTGAAAATACAGACTGCTCCGTTTTCTATGGGAGACTGATGGGAGGATAATCAACATTAATCTCAATTACTTGTTGGAGGGTTATAACGTCGCTGAAACGTATAGACCAATTTCACGGCCGGTTTAGGTATTTGGCCCTCTATCGGCGACGCCATTGCTGCTGTGGGCAAGCGCGCTGACCGCGATTGGCTCTGTGTACAAAATGAATGTAAGATATGAGAAATGCCCCGATATTGTTCCATTTACTTTATTCTAGATCAATAAAATAAAGCATGGATACATGGGTAGATGAGGTAAGACAATGGTCATATCTGACGGATGAAGGTATGATGTATTTTTGTAATTTCGATGGTTTTTCAACTTAGTTTTGTCAGTAAAAGTTCGATTGCAGCATAGAAGCCGTAGTAAACGGGAGCCCTAAATCTTACCCTGTTTACAAAGTCAAGTTTTCACTCATTAAATTTTACGCCAAAGTACATAATGATAATGTTTCTTGACTTAAAAGTCCTTTCTGTTGATGTTTTTACCCACTGGCGACGAATTCCTTCACATTGCTTACGGAAACCTGTGTAGTGAGTACGGCTTCTCACACAAACAGGCTTCATGAGTCAAAAGCGAGTGAATTTCGCACTCAGTTAGCTTCCAATTTTTAAACTTTCTGTAATCCTTGTGGCGTTTGAGCACCGCACAGCTGCGACCTGAACTTCCTTGACAATTTCTCATTGCAAATATTAAAATAAATCTGCATATACTGGTCAAAATAGACAAAAAAATCGAACGAATGTACATAACGCGCTATTGACTTGTGTACTATAAAAGTTGGAGCGCCCACAGCAGTATGTCGAACTGTGTCGAACAGTCTGCTGCCCTCTTGCGTTGTGAAATTGGTCTATAGGTTATTTCAGTTATACTTTTACATCAACATTAGTAATAATTGTTTATGGAATGAAAGTCTAGAGCTCAAGAACTATTTGTATTTAAGAAATTAACATTCCGTATTTTGTGCTGCCCGCGAGCTGCCCATAGCCGAGAAAAAGGTGACTTGTGATGGCGTGCTAAAAAGATATGACATGTTCTGAGGAGCGACAAGTCATTTGTAAGGGAAGTTGTCGCTGGTCTTGGCAAAGACGGCTTTGTGAAACCCTTAGCAGACAAGATGACCGACAACTCCGAGATGTCGTTGATCTTGTAGTTATGACGGTTTCATGAAACGCGCCCCAGGTTCCTTACCTACAAGCAGTTACATCCTTTCTTACTAGTTAGAAAAAAAATCTTCTTTCCAAAGTAAATGATTAATCTGCGTTAAGGATTACTAACCTACAGCTGGTGAGACTCCTTCGTTCCTCATAAAAGTCTTGCAATCGATGGAAACATTATTCAAGGTCCGGTAGCAATCTCTGTAAGCTGACCCTAACATGTCGTTACAAGCAGCTGCCGCTCTTCCGAGTTGTTCTCCTGTAGCCTGTGGAAGATTAAGAGATGTCCTTGTCAAGGTTACTTCGGATTTTTTCCCCAGTATCAAGATTAATTTGGATTTTTTGTTCGATTAAACAACAAGGCCGGAACTTTTTTTTTCCATTCTTATCAATTAATATTGTCTTGATGTGTTCTTTTCTGGTTCTGCAGCTCTCTAAACACTTTTAATGACATAACAAACCAACCGTATAAAGGGAAAGCTTGACGATATGACATGCTAAATCAACGGACATCTTGGATCAAGATTTGTTTCTGAGAACAAGTGCGCATGCCATGCGGTCCATATAGGGGTACATTCCATGCAATTTTTCACAAGTAATTCATAAAACTTAGATCATATGATTAAATAAAAATTTCTTTCAAATCAAAAGGCCATGAATTGCCAATTTGAAATTCGCATGAATGTAATGATCTCATCTTTCAAACATTAACATTTTTTCGTTTGTCCGATCTCTTTATAATTTTCACCACTCTGATATTTATCTTATTTTCTGCTTTCATACAAATGAACTTACTACAAAGCCACAGTCACGCTTTTAGGGATCTATTTCGGCAAACAAGAATGCTCCAGTGGAACATGTTTTGTTTTTTTTTAATATCTACTATCAGAGTAACTCATCATCGCTGTGATCTCGTGTTTAATCGTCCCGATTCTATTCAGTTTGGTGTTTTCTTTTTTCTGATGAAATTTCTATGCTTACCGCGCAGATCTTCTTAATTTGGGGCGATGCCATCCCAATTACTTAAAAATTATCTTAAAATTATCTCAATCATAGCATAGTATGAGTTGAACACCAACGTTATTGATTGTTTACAAATGATTGTCATTTACACTCTTAAACTTTAATCACCCCTTCTCAAACCTGTCGAGTTTCACACATGGAATGATGCACTAAACTCGAAAATATTCACAGTCTTAAAAACCTTTATTAATGTACAAGAAAAAATAGCAACAGAATTCAAAACATAACAATTCATATGATCATCAAAACTATATTTAAAATGATTTTCGATATGCGTAATATTTCAACTGAGCAATTTCGAATTTGGAAAATGAGCCTGCAAACACTTTTATTAAAAAGATACCTCGCTAATGATAATTTTCTGGGGCCCGTTACATAACACTTAGTATAATAGTAACTTTGCTATCATAGTAACTCTTCATGGAATACTGGATTCTGATTGGCTGTTAAGCATGGCATGTTGCTCAACAGCCAATCAAAATCCAGTATTCCATGAAGACTTACTATAATAGCAAAGTTACTTTTATAGTAAGTTTTATGCAACGGGCCCCAGGTCAACATTATAAAAGTACTTTATGAGGAAAGCTTCGACGTATTTTTTCATAAAGTTTTGTTCAGGATTTTTGCTTTGAATGATTTATTTATTTTTTGCATGTTAGAGAAAATTTATACAGATGTTTATATAATGACTGAATTTATTTCATCATTACTATCAAGAAACAGAAATCTGAATAAACTACTTTTACAGTGAATGAATTAATGTACGACCTTGCTTCTACTTTCACCTTTTCACTACACATATTTCTGTTTGCATGACATTTGAGTTTAGCAATGAAGTTGTGTTTTATATCAAAGTACTTCCAACTCAAAGAAATGACAGGGGATGAATAAAAAGACAGGGTCCAAACTACCTAACCAGTTCCATCTTAGCGTGTTACACACTGGAAGATATACCCTCCGAATTTCCTTTACATTCTTGGTCATAATTTGTCCTATGTTTTTTCAAAAATGGCATTAAAATAATTGAAGAGTTACTCTATAATACGATTTAACACGTATCTTTATTCGTGCTCTAATTTGTTAACAATGAACTGTTAAAAAGGGTTGCAGTTTTATTGACTTACACGATAATATTTACTTTGATTATTAGTACTTTACTACTAACATTAGTACTGGCGCTTCTAAATCTCTCAGCTTCTGCGAAATTTCTTCCTCATAACCATGAATATTGTCGGAATAATACATCAGATTATATTGGTATACAGTCAACACATAGTAATTTAAGATTAGTACAGAAAAAACTGTATGCATTAGTAGACTACCTTTCTTACGAATTCAGGGATCACAAAATAATGTGCTCTTAAAATAGTACTTTAAAATGTCATCTTTATTAACCCATTCGTGACAGAAATTATTTAAAGCCTAATTTGATCAGCTTTTATTCTTGAAATTGGCAACACCAACATTCTTATTTTATTGCTACATTTTTCTTATAAAACGTCATGCATCTGAAATGAATATAAATTGACGGAAATTATGATGAGAAGTCAAAAAGTTGCCAATTTGCAGGGGAAAACGGTGATTTTAAACTTTCTATCACATTGCCAATTTAAGGATTTAAATAAAAATGGGCACAGTTTGTTCAGAATTTTTGCTTTTTCTTCTCATGTATTTGGTATGATTTTTAGGACTTTGCATCAAAAGATATTAGGTCAAACCACAAAATGTGGACCTCTGTCACGAATGGGTTAAAATTGAGTACCGATAACCTGAAAAAGGGAAATGAGTACTTTAATCACTGAGTACAAATAACGTAAGAGTAGTAGTACATTACTCTTTAAATCAAGTTTGAAATTAATTTGAAACAGTTTATTCGTCTTTCAACTTTGAAGTTATGGAGTTTAAATAAGCAATACATACAAAAGGTATTCAGAGATTTTTTGTCTATTTCATTGTTTATAGATTCTCAGCATGTAGCGATTTGTACAACTATGTGCACTAAGTACTGTCATATTCTAAATGAGATTACAAAATGATCACCATTTTCTGTAAAAGCAGTAGTAAACGAATATGCATTACATGAGATATCCATTGTGGTAATAGCAAATACAGACATACATATTAAGCACTATTAAGTGACATTGTTTATAGGCCTATCCTATTTGTATAACTGCTAAAACAAAACGCACTACAACTGATGTTCAGCTTCTTTGGGCTTTTGCCCTAAGTTAATCAAATCGTCACAGATGATACATTTTCCTCGCAGTGCGCGTGCGCATTCTTCGCAGTATACCCCATCACATTCCCGATCAGAGCAGTATACAAGCAAACCATCGTCAGGGGAACGGCAGCCCAGGCACTGCAACCTTTTAAAGCCACAGCAGCCGAGGAGAGATTTACAGCCAGGAAAGTTTCTAGCAAGGTATGCCGTGATACTGATTCGTTTGTTGGCATCCCTTTCTTTTTGTTCATCTTCACTGCATCACGCAACATTTTTCTTAAAGTCTGTCGTTTCTGCATCGTGCGTCCATACAGGTACGCGGTGCGTTCTACCTCCCTCTCTGGATAGTAGTATGCAGCGATGTAACGGAGTTGACGGCGCGCGTAGAACCATGACTATGGTGGTTGCGTACAAGAAGCTTATAGCAACAGCCAAGTTGTTATTTGGCGGAATAGGTTGTGACAAACATTTTGTGGTGTTCAGTGTGGTGTTAAAGACAGTAGTTGCCTCAAAGCCCTCGGTAAAGAGGAGGCCGAAAAACTTGGAGAGAATACCTTCCCCTACGTTAATGCCAAAGGAACTCTTTTACCTCCACCTCGTAACGGCCATGTTCTTGAATCTTCAGCAATAGCCAATACAAGCCAAAGTCCATAAACATGAGGATTCCTGTGATAATGGCGTGAAGAAGAACCCTTTAAAGTCCCAGGGTCAGGTACTGTTTCTCAGACTTGCTAAGACGCAGAGCGGTGACATCAATGAGATGATTCTTCTCATGTTTCTTTAGAGGCAGAAGATGAGACGCTCCACGTTCCTTGCGGCTCGAATCAAGCTTCTTGAACTTGGCAGTTATGTATTGGTTATCAAAGGAGTCTTTGTAACGATAGCTCGTGTGGTACATATACGACTTGATGCAAAGCCAGACGAAAGAAAGCGCTAGGATTTTGTCCGAAATCGCCAGGACCCAGTCAATCTTACTGTAAGCAGCATCCAGTTCTTGCTGAATAGCTTCTTGGATACCCTCAGAGGTGGTGCTCTGATTGACCACGTTCTCTGAAACGTGGGAAAATCTAAATGTGTAGAGAACTTAGGGATGACCGTCTGCATAGCCGTGCGTGTGCCAGCCAGAGAGTTTTCTATGCATGGTTTCGTCCACATATAAGCCGGGAGTGGGCACACGCCTTGCCCGAATTCCAGTATAGAACACACGGGTCCCACGTCAAAGATTTTACAGATCTCATCTACAATGTATAACGAACATGTAAGGAGCAGAAGGAAACATTAGATCATAGATTGAGTTGCCAAGGTCAGAATAAATGTAATGTGATGTACACATGGTTAAGAAAATTGGCCGCATTAGCCAAACGTGGAATCACCAATATACAACCATTACGAGTAGGAAACCCTTATTCAAGCTGCCTTTGGGAAACGGACTAAGTGTAAAATAGACTCCAGAAATATTTTACAGGATGAAATGAAATGGAGATGGCAATATTGTTTATTACTAAACGCTTAATCTTAAGAATACAATTTATGGCTGAATACCCAGGAAAGCAAAGATTGCCATACAACTTTCATAAATGTTCATTGTTGACTATTTGTCCAAAGCAGCGCTGCATGTATATCTGGCAAGTCTTATAGCATGAATAAAACATTTACCAGTCGTGAAACGACTTCAGAATCTATTGTATCGAGTTCTTAAATGACAGTGATTGTGATTCAAGGAATCTACATTTTTCACAAATTGTGCATGGATATTAGTTTGGGTGGAATATCAAATCCCTCTTACCTAGAGGTTCGAGAATATCCTCTTGTGCGAAGAAAGCCATACAATCTGAGTGTACTCGGTCAACCTTTTCTGTACAATCCCTATAAGTCGATCCAATTACATCGCTACAACCCTCGGCAGCCTGGCGTAGCGCTTCGGAAGCTTGCTACAAGCAGGGGCGTAACAGGTACCTATTATCAAGGGGGCAGAGCCCAAAATTTCCCGGTAACTAGTCTAGTCTATTTCTTCCCTGCAACGCACATTTTCATATCTATTTTGCGAGCGAGCGAAGCGAGCGAGCCAAAAATAATCGCTTTTCTCGATTTTAATTGCATTTTCGGATGGAAATCTTAAGATTTTGACGAGCGAGTGAAGTGAGCGAGCCAAAAATAACCATTTTTTTGTTTCCAATAGCATTTTCAAATAGAAATTCTAAAATATAATGGTTGTTTATGATAGATATTCAGAATTTTGGCTTACTGATTAATTGAAATATATTTTCTTCCTTAAAAAGTGTGTCTGCGTTGTACACACCACCCCCCCCCCCCCAAGTGGGGGTGATAGATCCCCCTACCCCCTGGAATTAACGCGAATGTAGTGCTCTCTAGAGGGCAGGGTGCAGGGAGGGGGGAGTTTTCCCCCTCCCGCACGAAGCGCGGAAGCTTCGACGTTTCTTTGAATTATTAGTTGTCGGTAATAAAGTCTATCTTCTGCGGCGTAAATAGGATTTCATTTTAGAAGGACGGTAGTGCTCCCTAGGGGCGAGGGTGCAGGGAGGGGGGAGTTTCCCCTCCCGCGCAAAGCGCGGAAGCTCCGGCGTTTTGTGCTGTCAGTTCCCGCTCTTCTTACGCTCTTTGCCTGTTATGGGGTGGGGGCATGCATAGCCAACAATTTCCCGGTAATTAAGTCTAGAATCAGTGGTGTAATTCTCTGCCTGTTTTCGGGGGGGGGGGGCAGAGCCGAAAATTTCCCGGTAACTAAGTCTAGAAATAGAATATGCGGAGGTGAGCCCGCACCGCGAGTTGCTTGTTGTGAAGCCCTTAGCGGGTGGGTCCAGGGTTCTGGCTTAGGGCCACCGGAAACTCCGGGGTTTTGGTACTAAATTTTCCCTCATTTCTTTGTTTCACTTTGCTTTCTTCTTTTTTTCTTTCGCTCTTTTCCCTCTCTCCTCGTCTTCTTTCTCCCCTTTCTCATTTTTTCTTTCACTTTCTCCTCCTTTCTTCATTTCTCTTTCTCCTTCTTTCTTTCCCTTTCTCCTTCTTTCTTTTCCTTTCTTCTTCTTTCTTTCCCTTTCTTCTTCCATTCCCTTTCTCCCTTCCTTTTTCTTCCTTTCCCTTCCTTTCATTTTTTCCCGGTGGTTTGGTGGAATTTCCCGCTGAAATCCTTCGGGGGGCACTCTGCCCCCCTGCCCCCCCCCCCGGTTGTTACGCCACTGGCTACAAGGAGAAACCAGCGAGAGGTTTGGGGTCCTCTACAAGAAGGGTTCATAGTTTACTCGTCGCGTGTGAGTCTTCTGCGATACAGTGAGGACGATCTGTGGTTGTCACGCTTATATTTTAGCCTATTTTTCCGGAGATAGAAACGGCTGAGAAATAAACCTAACAACAGCGTTTACTGAATTCACGTCAAGTACAGAGAGATAGCTGTGGATTTACTATCCCTCTTTATTCTTAATTTCATATTTTTGAACGCGAGTGGGCAGCATCAGGTGCGGTACCGATTTTTCATCAATTCCGGTTAGACAAAAATCATGCTGGTGAAGTCGGGAGGGGGGTTAGAATTAGTATGCAACACATCACAGTTTCAACACAACGAAGGGAATCAGGAATATGAAAGGGAAAAGGATTGGTTTTGTGCGGATTTTACATTCAGAATGCCTCTTGTTACGAGAGACCTACATGCTACAGATTTCAAGATATCATTATGATTATCCAAGATGCACAGCATCCAACAAATAACCTTGTTTCCGGCCTTACGGGAAAAACATTACATGCTCTACATTAACAATAACTTACGTACCTTCATGCATTCAAACAGTGCAGTTTAATCATTCCGTAATAAAACATTGTGAACATATCAATAGAGATGTAACTTACATCGAGTCCTTGGTTCAGTACAGTTAGACCGATTTCGATTTGGTTAATACTGGAAGGGAGTCCCCTGACATAGGCATCGCGATAGGCATCGAGAACCCGTTGTGCAGTTTCCTGGATCACAGGTGTCTGGTTGTATGCAAGCTGCAGAAGATGGAAGAGGGCGCGAAAGAAATATAAGCAATCTGTGTTCACTTATAAATAAGGCAAACACCACTGCGAGTGAAATAATACGATGGATTAGGTAGGTATAGGGAAAAAACAAAACAATATCGTTCTCTTGGAAATGTTTAAAGGTTGCTGAACAAAACTTCGAAAACAAAGGTGAAACATACCAATCCTGTTTACAGCTCTCATTCATTTACACGAATATACTTGAATCAAACCTATCATGCCTGTACACTTTTCTCACAGAAGACATAACTTATATTATGAACAAGATGAATGTAATCGAATTTTTTCGATTTAGTTTGAACACGTATAAGTAAAGAGCTGTTAGAAAACAACTGATTATCTGAAACTGGCTCCGGCCGCCCGGCGATACTTGTTCCAGCCATATATGGGTCAGAGATACAAGGTTAGGATTGGTGTTGCGAGTGGGTTGAAGTTATATAACCCTGTTGTCAGGATTAGGATTTTGTAAGGGATGGTGTTTGGGGATTCGATTAGTGCAGGAAACTGATCCGGCAATTTTTACCGGATCAGGTGTCATACATGAATTTCAACCAAAGTACTAATTTTGTACCTCTGCACTACAGCTCATTGAGGCGGAAGCTTGGTTAGAGTTCAGGTAGATATTGTGGATGGGTCCTCGCAATAACAGAGTCACGATGATGGTTAGGAATGCAGCACGCCCTCTCGAGGTGCAGATGGTTGGTACCATTAAAGCTGAAACACATCTTGCACGCACTGCAAGAGGGAGATAGAAAGAAATCTTGTTATACTAAAAATATTTACATTACTTCCTTCGAAAGGAGATACTGATTAAATGAAGTTATGAGAAGTTCAGAGAATGTAAGAGCACTCACATGTCGGCGTTCAAAGCTGTTTGAAACTATTGTTTTTATGTTTATAAAAAAGAGTCATTTGAAACACCCATTTCATCAGTTTTTTTCCTTGCTACTTGCTTAAGCAAAATACAAACATTCAGATTGTATTATCATCGGATTTACCGAATAACTAATTAATCTAACTAACTAATCTAATCAGAATAACAAAATCTCAGAAAAATTATGATAGAAACAAATAAATTGGATGCTATATAATTATGTGTATACTGCGTCACCGATGATTCTTTATATTTCATCCCCCCCCCCCCCCCATGGTTATTTTCTTACCACAGAATGCGAGACTGGGAGCCATGAGGGCTGTTGCCCTCAGTGCAATGCTGAGGGCGGTATAGATCGGGTAGTCGAGAACGTAGTAGAGTCCCAGGAACAGTAGACCACCGAGTATGAGACCGACTAGGAAACCGACAATGGCTTTGAGCTGTGAAGACGACAGAGAATAAGAGTTAAATCAGAAATAAGTGATAGAAAAATGAAACCACACAAAAGAGGTGCCTTTGTAGGTCTTCTGAGACTCATGATGTTTCTAGCATGCCAAAATGTTTTTCTTTATAATTGTTTGACGGTTGTTTTTCTTTCCTGACAATAAATCAAATAATTAAGACCTCCGCTTAGTGACTTAGGAAATCTATACAGGTATGTGAATCTGTAACATAAAATACCTTAAAACAAGTTCATACGTTTTCCATGATTGTACCTTATCCGAATTTACGAAATTGGTAACACAAGAGCGCCTGAATATCAGTAGTGATGACTTGGGTTGACTTCGAATTAATCGTTCTACATTAGAAAGTATATCGACAAATCGTAATGAAAACTGATATTTGGGAATGAAAATACAAGATGACCATTTTGAAGTTAAACAAGTCCTTACCATTTTATGTGACCCACGAACACTTGGAAGAATGTCATGTAGGGATTCGTTGCTCGCTACAAAGCTTTTTGGCATTGACACTAAGCTCTTATTCCGCCTTCGTCTTGGATGCTGTCTCGAAGGTGAATTTCCCGGTGAGGAGGGTGGAGAGGGGGTACCGCCTTCAGTAGAGAACGAATTTTATTTTTTAGAAACCCGGCAGGATTTTCACTCTGATGGTAAACTACAGCCTAACGTATGGAAGTCTGTGTAGAATTTATCTGATTAAACAGCTACTGCATCCATGCAAAAATGGCCCAACTCTTTGAGGTTCCAGCATGATTTCATGAAATATCATTCGAAAATCTAAAAAACAACCCGATATATATTTTTAAAATCGGTTCGAAAGATTTATCCCTTCAGCTAATCCTATATACAAGGTGGGCTGACCACGTTAAATGCACATGAAACTGACCGTAAGAGTAAATTTATTGACTGTCAACGAAACGAGCATATCACATAAACAGAATCTGTGAATAATATCTCTAACATTTCACCTGAAAAGTAAAGCAATCTATTGTGCAGTCGGTATCAGGACGTTTGCATCTAAAAAAACCCCGTAAACTGCTCCTTTCCCCACCGAATCTACATAGGATGAGCGCCCCCAAATGACTTCACCACTTATGACACCTGCTTAGGACGAGTATCCCTGGGATGTTCTCCCAAGTAAACTTCGCCGGATTAATTTCTCCCTAAAGAGTTATCCGAAAACACTAACCGCATTGGGGGATTTACTAGTACTTGAAGGGTAACACAATAAAAATGTCATTATGTCTGTAAGCATAGCGTTTCTACAAAATTATCATAGTAAATGAAGAAGCTTTATGGGAGAATTTTATAATATGTAAACAAATTTTCGGCATTACTCCCAGTGTTAAAGATCGTATGTTCGATCTGTAATAAAAATCACAAGTCAGAAAAAATTGGAACCAGCGGGATTCGAACCTGCCATCTACTGCTTGCCGGGCAGCGACATAACCGCCAGGCTATTCTGGTTCACGGCTAAGTCACGATGAACTGGAGTCAAATACCCAAGATCCTCTTCTTCTTTCTGACTCATTAATATGCAACGGTCCGCCGTGGACAATAGATAGTAAATGAAGAAGCTTTATGGGAGAATTTTATAATTTGTAAGCAAATTTTCGGCATTACTCCCAGTATTAAAGATCGTATGTTCGATCTGTAAAAAAAAATCACAAGTCAGAAAAAAAATTATCATATTCATATTATCATATTCAGACAGCATCAATCACATGAGGCTTGAAAGAAGTGGGGACGTGTCGAACCACTTTATGGAGGGAGAGTAGAATGAACACTGAAGGCATCCTGTGCTGAGGCCGCAAACACACTGGGGAGGGGGTATGATAATCCCTGAGGGATCGATATCCATGGATTTAAAAAAGAAGAATGTTATGAAAACGTAATTATATAACATGTGCGTTTGATACGGCTTCATCTGGACAAAATCTCGATTAAATGAGACTCAAATACATTGGTTTTAGATTGTAGTAACAAAAAAAAACATATTTCAAATTATTTGCACCTTTGAACCCACAACAAGTAATTCATTTTGTCACGTTCGTTCGTGCTAAGAAACGGGTCTGGAGTTTTCAAAATAGGAAACCGAGTTTAACCTCTATTCCGCTTGTTTGCCATCACTGCTTCCTATTTTAGAGCAATGAAACTCGACTACGGTCTTCTGACAAGATTTCACCTCTAAAGTTCACTATTACTCGTTATTCGTCATCCAAAACGTGAAGATTATGAGTTACCCAGTCGCATAAACCGTGTAAAATGTGGCGTACATGGTTCCAAAGAAACGGATGAAACATGATTAGAGATGTTTTTTCCGAGAATACCAACGGTACGGTCATGACTGTAAGATGAGGCTTGTAAAGAATTACTTAAAGCCACTTGAGAAAGAAAATATGAAGAAGTAAATGATACCTTGTGTAAGCAAAATAGATATAAGTATGCACATCTTATCTTTATCATAGACAGGGAATCTCAAGACAAGAATGACGGAATCCCATTTAGAGGGGACATTATACACAGAACAGCCCCATGTGACGTAAACACAAGTAAAAGAGCAACCCCCTCCCGTCTGAAGACACGGGGGCATTATGCAGACTCCGATGGATTATCCTTTGACATCCATGTATACAAACTGAAATGCCTTCGACTTATTTTTTTCTATTTTTTGATAATTAAGCTCATGTTTATCTGAATCATATACCAAGGCACAATATCCTCCGCACGTTAAAGCTGTAGTTGTATAGGAGTCAAAACACTTCGTCCCTCAGATAGGAATTAAAGCCATAAGTGCCATGCTTACTCGCCTTTTGAAGTTTATGACTATTTTGTGAAGTAAAAAATATTTTGTCTTGAAAGGAAAGGAAAAGATGAGGAACTATTCTTGAACGAGGTAATGATCTTAACAGCTGCAATTAAAAACGGATCTCGTATAAACAATCATAAGGGAGGGTAAAGATTTTTACTTTGGATTTGCAATATATAAAGCTATTAGAGGAAAGAATGGCTGTTCCAGTGAAATTTATCTGTTCATAAAGTCCTGTGATGGTAATTATTGATAGATCGCTTTTATTACCATTTCTCTGATTCAGAGAGTTACTTTAAAATTAAACAGAGCGTATTTCTTAGCGTGTGATTTTGATTTGTGCAGGTCGATGAATATTTATATCTTTTAGTGATGACCTGCAATCGTCACAAAATCGATTTCATCCATTACTTGTGTCTTGTTTGATGGTTAAAGATAACAGAGACTCGTATCTTACTGGCGCCATGTTCATTCAATAAAAAGGTATCACTTATGACTGATAAAAGCGCTGGTAATGTTTTAGTCATTCATTAACTCATAATATAGTTTTTGATGGAATCCTCATGTCTTGTATCTTAATGATACAATATTCTGTTCTTAGAAGCTGTTATTTCAGACATGTAAGAAGAAAAGAAAAAGTATGAATTGCTATTCGTTTCTTAAAGCATAAAATACATACATTTACACATAAGTTATAAACACGTATAATATGCTGAATAATCATGATTCTACAAGTAATCATGCGTCGATGTATGAGTTTACACAAGATTGTTAAGGATATATTTGCTTTCTAAAGTTTCCTGTGAACGTTTTCCCAAGCCCAAATTAGTTATAATCAGTGGGAAAATACAGTAAGATATCATTATGGTGTATGTTACATCAAACTGATGAGAGTAAATTCAATTAACCACAGATTTAAAAACTCGACTTACCATCATTTTCTGATGAATCCATTTCTTGGTGCAATCTTTGATTAAAGTTCGTCTTCAATTAGCGTGGTCCAATAAAGAGATCGAAGATGCTAATGTTTAATCCATGGTATTGTGCTTCACACGAACAAACAATTCTCTAATAAAAAAAATCTGGCAGGTAACAATACTCACAACAATACCATGGAAATATCCTCTCAGCTGTTCTTACGAAGTAATTTTTTACAGGCCAGATTGTCTGGTCAGTGAGGCGCAAAAGAAGGTATAATCTAAAAATAAATCTTATGGTCCGAATTGTCCAATTTAATGAAGAATTTAACTCTGCAGATAAAATTGCAGAATGAGCTCCTGAGGAAAAGAATTAAGACGACATCGACCCGTAAGGTTTGACTGTTTGAATAGCAAAAATGACCAATTTATTGCAATATATACCACTATAGCGTAGAGACTGTATCCTGTATATGGCTTATGATACCCTACGGGAAAGTTTTTAATTGATCACCTATCTGTTTAGGCATGTTAGAGTTTGCCTTTTGAATACTTCCGTCGAACTGTTCGATATGAGTAAGATAAAAAAAATGGATAAATAGAAAGGAAGGCCATTTGGAAGTGGATACCACTGCCACAATTAGGGGTGTAAAGTTGCACCACAATGATACAAATTTGATAAAAATTGATAGCAGGCCTTGTAGTATTTTCGGGCTTGTGGGGTATGCACTTTGTGCTAAGGAACGTCCTTGAAACTTTGAAAGGAGAAAGACGAGTTATTGTATGGCGTACAGAGTTGATACTGGAATTAATACAAGATTTGGAATGAGATTAAATGTCACGATCAAGTTCTGCTCGCTCTTTAAGAAAATTGTTTGTACAGAATATTTTTGAAGGATCGTCTGCCGCGTAATCAAATTATGAGGGAGAAAATGTCAAAATGGTGGAGGCACTTGATGACGATTGAGAGAGTGAATGTTATATGTTTGACTATTACGAGAATATTGGGACAGACAAACAAAAATAAGTACTCATGAGAATATATATATATATAAACATAAATGTCTATACATAGAAAAATAGAAAGGGGAGAATGTGTAGGAATGGAGAGGAGCAGAAAAGAGAAAGGGAGAGAGAGAGAAAGAGAAAGAGAGAGAGAGAGAGAGAGATATAGGTACAGCTGGAGAGATGGGAAGGAAGAGAGAAGAAGAGATAATGATGCATGAACGAGAGTCATACAGCAAATGAAAGAACAGTGATCAAGAGAGAGAGAAAGAAAAAGACAGGAGAGAATAATAAAAACAACAACAATAATAATAATGATAATAATAATAATTATGATAATAATAATGGTGAAATGATAAACGTTTGGAATAACCGTATCAAATATTATCTGTTTGCTCTTTTGAGAAATATTATTTGCATTGCTCCAACGGTAAACAAATTAGATGAATAAGTGAATTAATGAATAGATTGATAAACATCTCTAGATAAAACTTATCCATGAGTATATAAATATAACTACGAAGATGCAACTCATGATATAATGGCATGATTTGAAAGAGACTAATAAACTACCGTTGTACATGTAAGTTGTTACGTTTCCCAACTATACCTTTGTTTCAAAGTTAATATACGAATCTGTTTCGGGAACTCTTTCATATCTGTATTATGTAGTTACCGATAAGTCTAAAAAGACGACAAGATAATTATTTCAAAAAGGCAAAGACAAAGAATACAACATTTTCTAAGTTTATGACTCCACTTTAAGCTTTTAGATACAGCTGAAAAAAATCTACCCACTTTGAAGAAAATATATATTACTATTAAAAAGCAAAAGATGAGACTAATGATGAATAAGGCAAATTTTTACAGATTATTTTATGCACCATCCCAGTGATTTTTATTCATTTTGTCGCGGCCTTGATAAGGCCAAGCATATTACCAAGTTACAAATAAAATTGACCCGAAGTTGGTCGGACACATATAATACATGCAACTCCCTCGTTTGGGGTATTTCAAAATTTTCAAGAACCAGATTAAACATGTAGAACTATCGATAAGTAATGATTTTCTGCATTATAAATTCGACCCCTGGTTACTGGAACGGGTGGCCACTGTGTAAAATGGGAATTATAGAATTTAGTAGGCGACGGTTTAAAATGTTAAACTATACCACACAGTGTGTAGTGCATCGTTGTTGTTTTTTTTTTCAGTGTATGCATTTGATATATTTATTGCATTGCATTGTATTTATTGAACTTCATTGATATGTACAGCAAAATTTTGTTCTTCTTTCGTAAAGATGAATATAGTTATTAATATAAATCGACGTTATATAAACATAACGTAGATAATGTTAAGTAAACAAAAGGACATTAAACATTATGAGGTAAAAAAGAACATAACATTAGTTTTGTTACTGTTAATTAAAAATATCTTTATAAAAAAGATATTTCCACATGATTTTGTTATATTTTGATCATCAGATAATCAGCAATACATGTAGTTTTATTTCTTCATCTGGACCTAGTGGACAAACAGGCATATTCTGAAATGGGTTATCCGTCGTGTATATCTGTTATCAATCCGTGGATATCTCACTAATTTCCTCGATGGTGGGGTCAGTAACATCGGGGAGTATTCCCCGACCTCTTCCTCAACTTCCTCATCGTTGGTGAAGTCATCGTCGTAGTCGTCATCATCCTCCAACCCGTCCGTATTTTCCAAGACGGCAGTTAAATCTCCAAACGCATCGCTGCTGAAACTTTCGAATCCTACACCACAGGTATCATGACCCTGCGAATCAGTTCTGTTTAATGGATCATGTTTTAATTCATCATATACATCACTATCAATACTGTAATCTTTGCTTAAAGCTCCATAGTTCGTCTTCGTCGTCGCTGCCGTTGTCGTATCGTCTCCCTGGACGTCTGACCACCATGCTGCTCTCGAGATCAATGTCTGAAGCGTGGGCCATCAGCGATGTAACACTGTCTACTGAAACACCACTGGTCGAGTTAGGAGCCACTTTCACTTTCATGGCCTGTTACAATTTGGAAGCTGATCAAAATTCTGTCATGCAGAAAATGGTTGGATCTTTATTAACCATTGATGACTTTCATTTTACCACACATTCATCAGAATTTGGAAAGTGTTTCTTGATGATTAAAATATTCTTTAATTATCAAATACAGAAGAGTTCGATCTATTGCATCCCCCGACATGCTCGAAGAGTGTGGATCATGGAACTTTAAAAAAGAAAGAAAAAAAAAAAGGTTAACCCTCTCTAAAAGACTTTTTAAAAAAATACATCTTGCAGGTTTATGAACATTTTCTTATACTACATGTATAGCTGCAAAAGTCAATTCATAGCCTTGAGGAGATTACACTGGTACGTGACAAAAATATGATAAACT
>CM057154.1:32358923-32421423 GCA_029962745.1 Echinometra lucunter | reverse complement strand
TTTACGATAGATGTGTACGTTTGCGCGAGGGTGTGTGTGTGTGTGTGTGTGTTTTTTTTTAAAGCTATGTTCTTTTGCAGAATCACTTGTCAACATTTGACACCGTGGTAGCGTAGTGAATGCTCTTGCCTCTCATATGATAGGTCCTAGTTTCGATCCTCGCTCAGTGCTTTCATCTTCGAACAAGGTGTATGTGTCTCTCGTCCCAGATGCATGGTAGTCCTGGGATAATAACTGCATGGCCTGCATGAAGAGCAGTAATACCATTGATGTGGCTACCATGAGTAATAAAATCCAATTATTGTAATTCTTATTCTTATTCTTATTCATCATCATCATCAACAACAACATCTTCTTCTTCTTCTTCTTCTTCCTCTTCTTCTTCTTCTTTATATTGTTATCATTATAATCATCATCATCATCATTATTATTATATTTATGATGATGATTATAATTATCATTATCGTCATTGATGAATGCGTATTTCATCCTTATTTCTACCCTTAAGTAACCATGGGTGTGACGGCACTCGGGAGGGGGGGGGGGGCTGACGCCGTTAGGTAGAATATCACACACCCTCAATTTTCACTATTTCTCCGCGCTAGCGAAGCAAGTGCCCAAAACCCAAAACTTTGACACTCCTTATGAAAAACTAAGAAAACTGCTTAATGGATATGTAATGACTTTCCCCCTGAATATCAAAACTTCAAAAATCGGCAACGCCCCCCCCCCCCCACCGCATGCCGATAGTAGCTTTGGTTTCCAGAAGCCTTGATTAAAAAAAGCTCAAGTGAGGTAAATGACAAGTCTATTGCGTGGTATTTGCCGTGCTTGCATAGAGAGAGAGTCTTTTAGGAAGATGCGCCCTCTCTGTTGAATGGTTTACAAGTCACCGATTTCATGCACGATCACCTTTGTAAGCTGATGCCATTATATTTACATGCTCCGGATTTAACTCTGTGGCTGATACTCTAAAACAGCATTTCAATGTTTGATTGCTGAGATTTAGTTTTAAAATGTCATATTTCAAAGAAAATGTCATATTTCAAAACCCAAAACTTTGACACTCCTTATAAAAAAATAAGTAAATTGCTTAACGGATATGTAATGACTTTCCCCCTGAATATCGAAACTTCAATAATCGGCAACGCCCCCCCCCCCCCCCCCCCCCACCGCATGCCGATAGTAGCTTTGGTTTCCAGAAGCCTTGATTAAAAAAGCCCAAGTGAGGCAAATTACAAGTCTATTGCGTTGAATTTGCCGTGCTTGCATGGAGGGAGAATCTTTTAGGAAGATGCGCCCCCTCTGTTGAATGGTTTACAAGTCACTGATTTCATGCACGATCACTGTTGTAAGCTGATACCATATAGTTACATGCTCCGAATTTAACTCTGTGGCTGATACTCTAAAACAGTATTTCAATGTTTGATTGCTGAGATTTAGTTTTAAAATGCCATATTTCTAAAATTACTCTGAAAGCTCTTTACAAGCCTCTAATTTGCATATATATTATGGGGATATGGGCACTTCTGTAATCTCATAAAATTGTCATGTGGATAGATATCCACCAGGAAAGTAAGAAAAACAATGCTATCGAAATCGGTACTTAGATTTCTTGAAAACCATTGGGAAAATTATTGCATCAAACGACTCGCACGCAGCAAAAGGAATTGTGGCTTGCCTCTAATAAAATTTCAATATGAATTAACGCGGTTTTCAGAAGAAAAGCTATTATACTTCATTAATGGATAGGAATTGATTTGTTTTATGTATTTCATTAATCTGAATGAAATAATTGATTTTATGCATTGCATTATCATATGCAGTTTAAACGAATTATGACAAAGAGTTCAATAACATAATAATGCCGTTGTTTTCCTAAGAAATCGAGAACAGACTGTTAAAGACTATATTTTAAAGGGAAGTCACGATGACTTCTTGATGCTGATTTCCACCTCAAACTGTGAGTATACTTCAAGAAAAAAAAATCCGTCATAGAAAAGGAATTGATTTATCAGTGGAAGAAAGGTCATACCCAAGCCTCACCACACTAATGTTGTGTGAGCATATAAGACCATATCAAACCAAATTAATTTTCCTAAAACCTGCCCCTAGAATATTCAGAAGGGTAAGAGGGGCGGATTATGATAAAAAAAGGGTCACAAAATGTTAAAGCTCAAAGCACAATCGCTTTATTTCGAACAACAGACGTGTTGTTTAACCAACCCCCAGAGATTTGATTGAAAAATCGTGTTTTTTTTTTCTCATAGGTTCCATCAAGTCGGCCCCATATGAACAGTTTCCATATTACAAAATAAGCATAGAATATGTAGTGACTCTGAAAGGGGACGACTTCTTTCAAATTCCTCCTAAAGAGTCTCAATTATCCCAGAGTATTTATACATAGTTTAATTAATTCAACAATACAGATTATGGGGTAGCCCCTAATGGCACCACAACCTTTTACCCCACTTTACGGTATTATAAAACAATGTTACTACCAGACCTACATGATTTTCAGTACAAGTCTAACACCTTATCTACATTTCATGCAGAGACCAAAGTCTCCTTTTAGCATATTTAGACAAAGACAAAGACAAAGATTTCATTTATTCTAGTAGACTTTATTCATATCTGAAGTTTATCAGTAACTAATGATTCCATACCTAAACTTGTTGTACATTATGGGAAGGGTTAAGGATACGTGTTTTACTCCTCATTTCAATTCAATGCTTTTATTGTCCATATCAATGGAAATTTGTTTTGTTTACATGCCTATAACAGGATAATTAACATAAACAAACAGGCAAACCAAATAAATAAACAAACAAACAAACAACATATTACAAGCACAAGCAAAGTAATATCGAAAGAAAATACACACAAGGGAGCATCAGCATGATCATAGATGACTGGAGGTACGTGAAACATGTGTTAAATCATCGTAGTTATGTATAACTATATAAACTGCCATAAAGACAAACTTCCAGAAAGATTAAAAAAAAGAAAGAAAGAAAGAGAGAAGAGGATGAAGAAGAAGAAGAAGAAGAAGAAGAAGACGAAGGAAAAAAGAAGAAAACAAAAGAAAAAGAAGAAAAAGGGGAAGAAATAAGAGACTACAATAACTTTGCTTACAAAAATTTCATTTTTGCTATTTTTCTTTTTGTTTTTGTTTTTGTTTTCGTATCATTTCTTATTTCAACAAAGAGAGAAACCAGCTTTAGCCCCCCCCCCCCCCTTTACTGCATTCACAGGCATTCAAGACGAACACCAAATTTTAATGCATTTTTATTGGCATTTCCTCAGATGGAAGGATATTAGATTCAGTATTTTCCAATATTCTGGAGGGGCATTCCCCCTTCCCCCTCCCCCTCCCACAGTATGACATGTTCATGGTAAGCACGCCTGTTTTCGACAGCTCAAGCCCCCATTTTTAAAAGTTTCTGAATATGCCACTGTACTATCTTAAGACATCGATATATTACACTTAACTTCCTCTTAATGACTACAGTAGATTAACGATGGCGCAGGAGACACAGCAAACGTGAAAACAAATTCGATGTTATGATTTAGTGACTTGCTGTTTCGTATGATTATGCACTTCTCAATTCATATTCTTTATTCTGTCATATGAGAGGGAAAAGTCAGTAAAGATGAGCGGGATGTTATCGGATTTAAATGCTAAACAGGCAGATGCTCTCAAGGCAGTAAGTATCCATGACTTTTTTACCATATTCCTTCTCTAAATTCAATTACGACATTTACAACGAGTCTGATTATGAGCCCGATCGGTTTTACACGGACAAAAAGCATTTACCGCGAAGGACATTGCGAAGGTCATGCATTACTAAAGGAGTTGAAATGAGATGACATATGGTTACCCTGGTTGTCTTCTTAAACTAGAATCCACAAAATGATCATTGTCACAGACGGACACAATACCACTCATAACCGATGCAGGCTTTTATTCAGCCACAATAAAATTGAGTTGTTTTTTTTTACACGTGCACACGTTGGTATCAATAATGCTTATAGCATTTTTATTTATTTGATGTACGATAAAAGAGCAATGTAGATAAAATGTCTTGCTCAGGGGCAAGTCAGATCCAGTGAAACATTCTGTCCGCTAGACACGGATGTCTGAGCTTCCATTTTGCGCCATTTCTACATGCTAAGACCAATTATTAAACCAAAATTAAGTGAAGGGGAAAAAAAGCCCATGTTACGAAGATGTCAATCTCTGTGTATATCTTTTCAAGCTATAAATGTATAGACTAGAAATGAAATCAGTCCTTTATAATCATTTTTAAACTGAAGTGGAAATACACGAAATTTTACTGGAAAATAAAATTTTAGAATATCATTCTGTATCCATTTGTTCATGATTAGACTTTATACTCCAATGTTTTCTGGAAAGCTGCATAAAGAAATCTGTCAAACTTTGGGGGCAAATTTTAAATCTCTTTTGACAGATGAGATCCAACCTTCGTGATGTATTACAAGAACAGCATGATGACCATTACTTGTTACGATTCTTACGAGGTAAGGACATTCAAAATAACATTACTGTCAAGACCTAGATTCCAGTATAATATGTATTATTAACAGATATTTAAGAAAATGATTTTGTACAAGTTTTGAATGATTATTGATCATGAGACTTTTCTCTTTGAAAGCTGTTTGAATTATGTTGTAAACAACAATTCTTACTGAAATCAAACATACTGTATAACAAGTTACCACTTACAGTTAAATCTAAAGAATAATCCTTAAATTGAATCTTTGGAGGAGTTCATGATATGATAAGAAACAAATTGTCAATAAAATGATTTAGCAATGTAGCATGCAAGACATACATTTCTCAAAATTAATATGGATGGTAGATAAAGCTATACGTGGAACAGTCATTATAGTGAATCTTTAGAGGAGCTAATGATATGACAGGAAAACAAATTTGAAGGCAACCTTGGAAAATGTAGCATGCAAGATTTTCTCACATGTGGATGGGAGGAGAGTGTCCTAAAACTACCCCAATCCCTGTCTTCGATTCATTATCCATCGTTTGATTCTGGAAACACAGTTCACTGGTCGGCATAATCAATGAGAAAATTGGATTATAGACTTATAGAGGGAAGGGGGATGGGCAAGGGCATACAACATACAACACCTGGCCCACCATAGCAGCGCCTCTTGTAGCTTTTTTCCCCATGTATTCTCCCTCCCTCCCTCCCTCCCTCCATTTCACCTCTGGTCAATGAATGTGAAACTAGAAAGGATACATTAACTTGTGTGGAAATCACATAAAAAGCGAAACTTCATATCATCCTTGTCAATTAAATAAAATAATTTGTTGGTATGAGGTTGATATGAGAGCTGGAGGAAAGTAGGTAGAAGGTTGTTGAAATCAACAACCTGGTTGATATGAGAGCTGGAGGAAAGTAGGTAGAAGGTTGTTGAAATCATGCATGATAATGAGAATGAACAAAGAGCGAAGGAGGAAAAGGTGCAAAATCTCAAATGGAATAATGAATTTATAAAACTGAGGGGAAAAAATGATAAGAATGGACGAAACGGAGAAATACTTTTAATTTCAGCTCCCCTGTGTGAATAATCAAGCTTTACTATCATCATGGATGCAAGCTTGATAAAAACTTGCTTATCTATTTTTGCTTTCATTTATGTATTCATAGCACGCCGTTTCGACGTGAAGAAAGCAGAAGAGAAATTCCGTCAGGTGAGGATGTAGGAAAGGGGGCCTCGGAGGAAGGGGATGGGGGGCGGCTCTGCATGCTTGGTTCATATTATTTGTTCAAATTAAGATCTTGCAGTCAGAATATCATGAAAATGAAATAACAAGTAGGCAGATTATGATCACCTTAAAAGACAAATATACAACCATTATTGTTTGGTCGTTCTTAAAACGTGCGTTTAGGTCTAAATTTATCATATTTGTATAAGTTGCGTCTATAAGTTTCAGTCACCTCTTTAGCACCCCATTGGCTAAAGCCTTGAATCTAAACATTTATCTGAGCCCTGCAGAATTCATGGTGAATTGGTAATAAGATTTCTAAGCTATATGGTGAGCAATTACATTTAAAAGTAGTAGACCATATTTGCACAAAATTGTTTCAGAATTTGAAGAGAAATAAGCCAGTTTCAACTTTAAATGACAGATATTTATGTAAAAAATATCATGTTTTCAAATATACAACAAAAAACAAAAACAAAAGAATAAGTGAAAAATGAACGGTTTTACTCTTAAAGCGTCAGGAAGACGACTTTACAAAACAAAGAAAATAAAAGAAAATCTGTGTTAAATATTTCCTTCTCAATCCTAAACGGGAATGTACTGGGATCTTAAACTTTATGAATATTTTTCTGTGGCTTAATGAAATCTTAAGTAAAACTTTTGTGCAGATTGGATGCCACTTGCAAAATGTACCTTTAACATTTACTGCTATATTAAACAGAAAGGTTACATCTATCAAGTTGCTACTTTCCCAGTAGTCCTCCGTGAACAAAGAACAATGACACCTGGGGCCCGTTGCATAAAACTTTTGCCGTAGTTTTTTATGGCAAAATTTGAGGAAACTATGGCAAAAAAAATATTGCCATAGTTTTCCATTACATAAAAATTTGCCAGACTTTTTTTTTGCCAGAAAAAAAGTCCGGCAAAAGTTTTATGCAACGGGCCCCAGGAGATCTATCAGCGTATCATATGAGAGCAATTATAACAGTGGCAGCACCAAGGGGGGGGGGGGGATGGAGGGGAATTGTCCCCCCCCCCCCCCCCCCACTCAGAAGCTTTGCCCCCCCCCCCCAGTTGCCCTCCAGAAATTTTGAGGACTGAAAAGAAAAATTTATACAGTAATTTTTATTAATAAGTAGATGTTCTCATAAGCATCATATTCAAGCTGTGAAGTGCTCTAAAGTACCATTTTCCGCTCTTCAAAACTTGAAAATTTTCTCACTCAGTCGCTGTTTGCTTCCTCGCACACTATTAGTGTGTAATGTAAATGTTCAGTTCATGATCTAGTTTTGATCAATATCTTTGCTCCATTAAGCATAACCTGATTTTACAAAAATTTCTCTCTATATCAAGCGTAACAGAAAAATGTTTATTGGGGCCACTAAAAGCATTGGTGTAAATCGGGGGGGGGGGGGGGGGGGGAGGGGGATATATTCCCCCGCTTTTTGGAGAGGGGGGAATGGTGTGTACAAATATCCCCCCTCACTTTTTAAGGAGGAAAATATATTTTGATTTATCAGTCAGAAAAATTTTGAATATCTATCATAAACAACCATCATATTTTAGAATTTCTATTTGAAAATGCGATTGAAAACCAAATTAAGGGGTTATTTTGGCTCGCTCGCTTCGCTCGCTTGATATAATTTATGATTTTTTTTCTAAAATGCGATTAAGGACAAGAAAAGTGGCCATTTTTGACTCACTCGCTTCGCTCGCTCGTCATACTTTAGAACATTTATTCGAAATGCGATTAAAAGAACAAAAAAACATTTTTTTTTTCACTCGCATTGCTCGCTCCAAAATTGATATAAAAATGTGTGTAAGAGGGAAATAAATCGTCCAAAAATTCAATTATCCCCCCCCCCTCCTCAAAGTGGATTTACGCCGGCGACTAAAACTCGCGCTTCAACCTCGATTTTTCCATACACGCAAAAAAAAATGACTGCCTCTGCCCCCAACATTTTCTTTTGCCCTCCATTTGCCCCCCCCCCCCCACTTTAACAATCCCACTGGAGCAATATCTCATTTAACAACGATTAAGAACCTCTTCATGGTGTTGAAGTAATTCTCAAATTTCTTTCAGTCTTTCACTTTCGATAATACGATGCCAGACTATCTGCTTAGCTCTTTCTTCATACACTACATGCACGATGTCTAAGGAAGTTCGACTGTCAAGTTAGACAATACAATTTTGATTTGATTTGTTCGTTTGCTTTTATTTCTGCGTTCTAACAGATATAAGTTTAGATAGATATTACATAAAATGAAATATCATGTACGATGATATTATACGGTAACCATAAAAGCATACAAACAAGAGTACAGAATATGATATTTTTCATTGAACTAAAGAGGTAAATCATAGAACGCAGGAGAACCGCCATCGTGAGCGGTTAGGTTGGAAATGGATGGCGGCCTCATGTAAAAAGAGATTTTCGTGACGTTGAATTCAATTGAAACGGTAGACCATAGCTTTACTTTGAATGATATCCTTGTGTAACCGTATACTCATAATTTTCATTTACACACATGTAGATATATTTGAGTAATATTATGAAAGCATATAATAATCATATCACTTAATGACCTTCTGTAAGGTAAATTTGTGAATGTCATATATCGTACGATTTGATCTCATTCTGCACGTCAACATTTCGTAGAAAATAAAAATCCCTCTTACAAATCCAACTTTCTCACATTGTTCACAAAATGTTACTGAGAAGTTTTACTGAGAACGCTCAAACAGTTATCAAGATTTCTCAAGCTTTCTCTGTCCCATGAAAGATTTGAGATCCTGGAGATGAAACAAAGTTATACATAGGAACAAGCATGGTGTTTGACAGAAACATGAGCTATCTTTGTCACCGCGACTTTGACTTAGACTCAAATGGAACGTTGATTTACTATTTTTTTCGGGGAGAGGTGACAACATGGCAAGATGTAGATTACAAGACAGCTATATAGAATGACCTTGATATTCAGCACCATATTTACTGTTAAAATTGTTGATAGCATTTATATTATCAGTGACTCTATCATGATATTAATATCATTACCAGTGTCTTATGACCTCACAATCATAATGATTAATACTTATAGTAACACGAAACAGGCTATTTCAATTTTGAAGCATCCATTGGGTTGTATTTATAGACGAAAAGTAAGTTATAGTAAACAGTGATTTAATAGCTTACATTCTCTCTCTCTCTTTAATAATAATAATAATAATAATAATGATAATAATAAAGATAATAATGATTAATAATAATAATAATAATAACAATGATAATAATAAGGAGCATGTAGTACGCTCTCCATAGTAAACTGTTTCACAGCGTTACAGAAAATGAGAAATAACATACAAGAGGGATTTCATCAAAATGGATAAATACACAATATTCAATGTTTCAAAAGAAGGGAAAATAAAAGGGCAAAAGATTCAGGGAAGAGGTATGCTTTCAGGAGTTTCTTAAATTGGTCTGTGGATTTTTTTTTTCTCTCTCTCTCTCTTCGCTTACAGGATCTTGATTGGCGAACTAAAAATAGAATCGACACCATACTCGATTGGTATGAAATGCCAGAGGTAATAGTTGTACAGATAGTTTAATACTCTGTGCTATCTAATATAATTCTGAAACAGTGGATGTTATAATGGGTTTTGCAGAGAGATCGGGCATCTCACCTTGAGCCCCCAAATATAAGCCGATGAAAAAGAAGAAGAGGAGGAGGAGGAGGAGGAGGAAGAAGAAGAAGCAGAAGAAGAAGAAGAAGAAGAAGAAGAAGAAGAAGACGAGAAAGTGTATGGAAAGAGAAGCACCCGCTTAGCTTTACTGACTGCACTTTCGCAGTATTCCAAGAGAAATTTAGCTGGGACATCCTTTGTTCATTCGAGCCATAACACTTCCGGCTGTCATGGCTGATGGAGGAATAAGATTGATTTCTGGAGTATGGAAAGGCTTTGTTCAGTTCTAGACTCATCTATCAAGCAAAAATATGACCCTTCGTAACGGTTTTGTTTGATCATTGTCAGGATTAATGTAAAAGATCATTTTAAAAAAAGGAAGAAAGAAGAAGGCTGACGATAACATCACTTGATAGGTACATACTGCGATAAAAAGACTCACCATTTTTCCAAATAATTGTGTGCCATTAAAGTTTTTCTGCTACTTCCATTCTCATTACCTGTTCATTGTAATTCAGAGTGACATCGGATAGTAAAAATGATGTTCATTCCCTATTGCATTTTATTTACTCGATTAGCCTTGTTTGAAATATTGGCCAGGAGGAGCAACAGGATTGGACAAAGATGGTCACGTGATCTGGATATGTCCTCTTGGTAACGTGGATCCAAAAGGTGAGTCGAATGACTTGCTCGTATCTTACTCACTTCTGGGTCCAAACGACTAAACGTCTGATTTGTAGAAAACAATAAATATCATTAAGGGGATATAATCATTTGAAGTAACATTTTACCACAACACTCAGAATGTAACTTAATCACTTGTCAGAAGTGAAAAAAAGATCCTCTGATTCTTCATCCCCTCCACCCCCCTCTCTTCTTACCTCTTTTGTATCAGATTAATGTAGCAAATTATAGCAAATTACAGGTCTTATTTCCATTTGTTTTCATACTGTACATTTTCTTGACGACCCTTGGTTGGCATTTTCATTTTAAAATACATGGAAGATAATGTACTTATGTTATTTGTGCTCTGATTTGGATCTTTAGATCAAGAATGAAGAATATATAAGTTCTTCTTTTGTCATGTGCAGAACAATTATTCTAGAAGACTTTCTTCAGTGTTCTTGTAGACTTAATTAATATCTGAAGTTTATCAGTGACTAATGATGGAATACCTAAACTTGGTGTATATATGAGAAAGGTTTTTTCTCCTAATTTTATATTCAATTTTTACTATTTTCGTTGTTGTTTTTGTTTCCTTTCTTATTTTGCTTCTTTAGAAATAACAGAAGTTTTTGTTTGCTGATGTGGCTGATATACAACTAATTCATATTGTAATGACCTCTAATAACTATGATAGAATGCTCTCTGGTAATCTCAATCTAAAAAAGAAATGCCTTCATAGAGCAATGGCGGATCCGACAAAGAGAGAAGCCTGCTTTAACCCTCCCCCTCTCTGCTTGAATTGAAGATGTTTTTTTTTTATAATACACAGGTATGTTGTATTCGGTAAAGGCAGGGGACATTATTAAGACCAATATCTGCATCTTGGAAAGGCTACAGAATGAACAGAAGGTCATCTCAAAGAAGGTATGATGTGCAGCATGAGAAAGAGAGAGAGAGAGAGAGAGAGAGAGAGAGAGAGAGAGAGAGAGAGAGAGAGAGAGATGGAGAGAGAATAGGGCAGATGTTGTTCTTTATTTGAAGCCAGGGCTGTCTGGAAGATGCATAACTTGAACTGAAATTAGATTACCCGGTGATAAAAATCAAACTGAATAAAATAAAGACAAAATGAATTAAGGGGAAAGAATAAAACAGGTGGGAGGGAAGAGAGAGAGAGAGAGGGAGGGAGAGGGAGAGAGAGAGAGAGAGAGAGCAGACAGAGGCAGACAGACAGAGAGAGGGGCGGGAGAAATGGGAAAGGAAAAGAGATTGATTCAGCAGCAAATTTTAGAAAAGTGCCTTCTAATAAAAAAAAAAGAGCAGAAATGAGAAATTTGAAAACACCAACGTAGTAGTACTAAAACGATTTTAAACAGAGCAACAAGAATACTATTTTGGAATAATGATAAATATTTTTCGAAATTACAAAGAGAGAATGAGTTATCTACCGTCTGAAGACATACATCCAAAAGGGACCTTGTAGCAGAGTATGATCATTTTTCTTTGATTGCTATAGCTTGGTCGTCATGTAGAGGGCGTCACCTTCATTGTTGACCTGGAACACCTCAGCACTGGGCATATGTGGAAACCTGGCATGACAATCATGACGGAGGTAATCTAGAACTTGTTTATAAGAGGACCCCCCACACGAATTTCTCGGAGGGGGATTTGACACAATATCAAATGTCTCAACCCTCACCCCCCCCCCCCCCCCCCGATTTGTAATCCTTAATAGATAATAAAATTCTGCTTTAAAAAAAGCACGCAATAAAATAATAAAACTAATAAAGCCGAGGACACTATGTTATAACTTTAAAGCAATCGTACTGAATCTGCACTTATTTTTTGTTTTTGATTTGTTATATCTTTAACTATACCTTCATGTTATATATTTACAAGTCATGTGAGTCCATCAGTTGGTCGGGAAGAGGGACCATTGTATTTACAGTGAATAAGTTTCTTTCTTCTTCCCAGCAGTCAACTGTATCACGCAAAAGATAGCTATAAAGAAATAGACATTTATGATTGATGCTCTTTGATTTACTTTTTTTAGATCATTCTGTTTGCATTGTTACATTTGTTTTATGAAAATGCCGAATTAATATTAAGAATTTAAAAAAAAAAGAAACTTGCTTCTTGTGCTGTTGACATGCAAGCACTAGAACATGACTGTATTTTTTGTATTTGTATTTTGTATTTATTTTCTCAGTACAAAAACCATGCAAAAGAGCAGGATATAAAATATTTCAAACAGTACAATTATTTACAAGAAAAAGAAAGAAAAAAAAAGAATACTGAGTGGGTAGCAGCCAAAAAGGGGAGTCCTTATAAAACTTAACAAAATGTACAAATCAATTTATGCAGAAGAAAGAAATACCTAACAATCCACACAAAAAAGGTAAAAGACAAACAAACAAACAAACAAACAAACAACAATTACAGTTAAGAAGATGCATACGTAGTGATGACATTAGCTTTATATTTGCTTTTGAATGTGTTGAAAGAACAACTATTCGTAATTTCATCCGACAACAGATTCCAAGATATTGGCCCACAATAAAAATTGATTTTTGAAATAAATCTGTCCTTACTTTGGTATATGAAAATTTTTACTGCTCCTTGTGACATAATCATGCACACTACAATTTAAAACGAAATGATTGTGTAGAGATTCTAGTAAGTGACCTCTATGACAATTGTACATGAAATTGCAATCTCATATTGATAAATATCATAAAACTTTAACATTTTGTTGGATTTGAAAGTAGGTTCTGTATAGGCAAGAAATGAACAATGAAAGATTATTCTCAATGTCTCAAAAAGTCTATCTAACTGTGAATGTGAAGCACTGTAAATTCAGAGCCCTTGTATAAAAAAACTCCCTCTGGAACGTCACAACAAAGGACAATAAAATATTATGTATTCTATTCTGAAATGACGCCATCACCATTATAATGATATTAATCACCATCATCATCAACCTCATTATCACCATCACCATCCTCATTACCACCACTACCATCATCATCATCATCATCATCATCATCATCATCATCATCATCATCATCATCATCATTTTTGTCATTGTTGCTGTTGAATTTTGAATATATTACTGTACTGTACTTAAGCTTGATCTGTTTATAAACATCATATTTCGTGTGACACTGATGTTTTCGTCATCCAGATCGCATCGTTGTTCGAAGAGCATTATCCCGAGATTATCCATCGGATGTTCGTCATCCGTGCAACCAAGATCTTCCCCGCTGTCTACTTCATCCTCAAACCATTCCTCAGTGAGGGCACCAGGGCAAAGATTAAAGTTTTAGGAGGTACCTGTATATGATCATCAGTGGTTTATCTAGGCATTATGGCGCCCGGGGTAAACGGTGAAGTTGCGCCCCCCCCCCTCCCGAATGCCCAAACGTATCTACATAATGGTGCAAGCGAGGGAGCGACCAAGCGGCGAATTTAAAGAAAAATTTAATCCGTAAAAACACAATTTCTTGCACATTTTACCAAGGAAATTTGGCCATTGACCAATGAAAGTGAACGGTAGAGAAGATCGAAATTAGATATTAATAAACAGTTTTCTATTTTCTCAGCTTTAAAATTGGGAGTAACGAAAACCCTTGAGAAATAGCCGAGGCCTGATTTTAATAGCAAGGCGACAAAAAAAAATAGATTTCTTTCAAATGTTTAACCTTTTCAAATGCTGTATTATACTGGGGCGCAGTATTAATAGCGAGCGGCAGATAAAACTTATGGTAGCGAGCAAAGCAACGACAACTGCACCATTATTTTTCAAATCCTGAACCCCTTTTAAAAGGCTATTTAAAAAAGCTCTTCCTGCAGGCCCTACCCCAGCAATGCCAGGTACCCATTAAGTTCCCCCTGGATCGAGAGGGACACATAATTTATGAGCAAAACACCTTGTCCAAGGGTGTAAGCACCGGGCGAGGATCGAACTCAGGATCTCTTGTATGAGAGACAAGAGCCTTCATTACTATGCCACAATGCTCTCATTGCAACCATTCTCTTCTTTTTTTCTTGTTGCTGCATATTGATTTTGTTTATTGGGAGGGAAGCGCGGGTCATTAATATTGACATGATATTCTCCATAATCAAGTTAAACTATTAATTTCGAATTATGTTATGTACAACTGTCCTCTTTCCCTCTTTCTCAGAATGCCTCTGTAGCAAGCTAAGAACTAGAATAATTTCTTATTCTGACTTAGTTATTTAAGCACTAACATTCCATTCTTCTTACAGGTAACTGGCGTGACGTCCTCCTGAAATTCATCGATGCTGAAGTTCTTCCAGTTCACTGGGGTGGTACCATGACCGACACCGATGGAAACCCTAACATGTGTCCAAGCAAGGTACACACAGATCTAATACACGATCTATGCACAAAATAACCCCCTCAAAATGAGGAACTTGTATTCTGGCATATCCAGTATAATGATGGAGCTGAGGTAGGCTTTCTTGTTAGTAAGCCCCTCCTCCCCCCTAAAAAAATTGTTATACTTGCAATCTGTTGATCACTTGAGAAGAATTCCCCCACCCCTCACAACTGACAAAAATCATATGCCTCCATGAATTCTTCAAGCTGCGAAAAGTTTCGAAAATTTCTGTAATAAAATATTTTGTTGTTGTTGTTTTAACGATATTTCCTGTGTCATATAATTAACAGATCAATCTTGGGGGTAAAGTTCCCTCATTTTACTACAAGAAGGGAAGTGACCTCACACATGCTGACATGACATCGCAACAACTTCCGGGTAAAAGGTCAATTGAAATCAAGTACAAGGTCAAGACACTTGGCAGTGTCTTCAGGTGAGTCATTATTGCTGATGTAAAGGTTCGTCAAACCCGAAACCTTCTTTAAGCGTGTGTCTTTAAAAAAATTATTAGCTTTTCACGTACACTGTCCTAATAACGAAATGGCGATAAACCACTGACATCATTAATACCAGCACGAAAATACAGCAATCCACATTTATACTATAAAGCAGTACTTTAAAAAAACAGTGTCATGACATCAAGATAGTAAATATTTAAGGCCTATAGGTTTATGACCAAGACACCAAGGAGTGGTCACGAAGTTCAGTGCATAAATTATTTGGTCAGACAAATTTTGCCAAGTTGGCCGACAGAAGTGTAAAATTAGGCATGAATGAAAAAAGAAAGAAAGAAAAAAAAACCCTCAGACTTGAAGATAATCACCGACGACACTAAAATCAAACCTATAATGTACCCAGTTATTTGTATGTTGGGGAAGGGGTGTCACAGTGATGCCTTCCTCTCCCTCTTGACGTCTCTGACGGTGACGACAGAAAAACCAAGCCAAAATTTGACGTTAGCATTCTTTCATAACATGCTCGTTTCTCTACCATCCACGAGGTATGAATTCAAAACCGAATCTCACGACATCGCTTTTGGAATCTACCGGTTGTTGGAGTCGGGAGAAAAGGTCCCTATCATGGAAGAGAAAAGGTATAACTGCCATATCGTGCCCGAAGATGGTGAAGTTCTTTTCGAAGAACCTGGATTGTGTAAGTATGAGTGGGCGTGTCCAGCATAATTGTGGAAGAATGAGTATGCCTTTCCGTTTGATATCCCAGGAAAACACATACATGTATAACTCAAAAGTGGGTCTCTAGCACACAAGTCTGCCTACACAAGACCCCGGCAATCCGGGGGGGGGGGGGGGTTGTCACTCGCAGACTGAAGTGGTACCCATGCCCATCCGAGCATCTCAAAATTGGACCATAAATGGTGTATGGCATAGGGTTATGTAAAATAAACCCCTAAATGGCATAAATGGTATAGGAAAATCTACCCAAAAAAGGTGGAAGAAAGCTTTTTTCTCAAAAACGTCAATGTTAGACTGGAAGAAGCACTCCTTATTCTAGTCGGTTAGCCAATTTGCAAACCAAGAAAAGTTCTTTCCGTTGAAATTTTTTCATTGATTTAGGTTCCTATATAGTTTATTAACATTTTCAGCTTGGTTGCCCAAACAGCAACCTTGAGCAATTTGCATAATTTGCATAAATCTGTATGCGTAAAGGTTTTACAGCGCAAAGACAACTTACACAGAACGTTCAAACCTATGGTTCAAACTGAACTACGTGCCAATTGAGTATGTGCGATGATACGCATACAGATTTATGCAAATTATGCAAATTGCTCAAGGTTGCTGTTTGGGCAACCAAGCTGAAAATGTTCATAAACTATATAGGAACCTAAATCAATGAAAAAAAAAACTTCAAAGGAAAGAACTTTTCTAGGTTACACTGTTAGTTAAATATTACTGTCAAACCGGCTATTCCCCCAAACGTCGTCGATACCTTGGGTCAGAAGTCCGACCCTTTTACGCCGCTTTTTGGACGCGCATGGGTACCACTTCATTCTGCGAGTGACCCCCCCCCCCCCCCCCCCCCCCCGCCTGGCAATTCCGACCTCTTTACTAATTTCTGGATGCGCACCTGATCCATGAAATAGTTTTTTCAACAGCATTCTTTTCATGAGCATTATCATTTGAATTAATTTACGAAATTGAGCTAATCTCATCAAATGTAAAAAAAAAAAAAAAAACAGCAAAATTGAATTAATGATTACTAGTACTTTTAGAAAGAGCGTGGCTGGTTCATACGATAGAGGAACTATGTAAATTTTTCTACATGACCTTATAGCGAAGAATGTAAATCACTCTGAAATCGGGAAATATCATGTGCAAACTCTATAAAACAAACTTGACCTGTGGGTGATAAAGGAGACATGTCTGCGCCAGTACCAATATTTACTTTGATTGTGTATGAAAAATGATTATACTCAAATAAAATACCCAGTATTTCCATCAACATGATAACTGTACTTTGTTAAATTAAGAACGTTTTCCTCTGCATAAGAAAGAATGTCAAAACTAAATTGCTTTAAAGGAATAGGAACTTTCTTACAAAAGTAGCCTTCACGCTAAATATATATCTTCTCCTAGACGTTGTGAAATTCGACAACCACGGCAGCACGTTTCAGAAGACTCGCAAGCTAAGCTACTGGATGGAGGTCATCGAACCCCGACTCGAGGTCACCAGTCACATGCTTGACGCATCGGTAGACGAGATCACAAGAGACAGTGGTTACCTCGATGACAGGGGGCCGACATCGAGACTCCGTTCGAATTCGATGGAAAGGGCCTCGACGTTACCTCGACTACAGACTCAACTTAGTCAAGGATCTCTGACGAGAGTGGCAAGGAAACCGTCCCTCTTCTGAATCCCGTACTAAGCTCCTCCTCATTGACATGGATGAGCAGAGGTAGTCTATTGGTTAACAATACCTTTTCCTTCTCCGATTGCTCCTTATGCTTACATTCGCTTATTTTTCTAAAAACTGTCAGGACATTTAAAAAAAAAACATTTTATGATGATATAAGCAAATCAAGTACATTCCAAATGATTATTAGTTTTCTTTAAAAGGAATATACTGTTGGCAATTGCGGCACACCAGTCGGTATCTTTAGTATACGCAACAACTCTCTTGAACGCTATTTGATGTATTTTTACTCAGAGCATTAATATCATTTTGTCCCAATTGGGAGCCGATATCATGCAAACACAAACTTGGATCAACCTGTGGTTTATATATATATATAATATTTTATATGCATATTACTATTTGTGATCAAAGGTGGTTTGACTGGAGTTTGTAATATTGAATATTTCTGAAGAAGAAGGAGAAAAAGAAGAGGAAGAAGGAAAAAAAAAAAAAGTAGTTTGAAGACATGCATAAGAGGAGATTCAAAGCGAATACTTATGACGTATCCCGTATAGGATGAAGCAGTGCCTTATATATATGGCACTGGGATGAAGCCGACTTAATTAATTTTTTTTTTTAAGACTCCGTTGTATATTGTATCCGAGTGAATAAACTAATGACGCCGGTCGTCAGATAACATGGTTAAGAGATTCGAACCATTCGCTCTCTCTATCACATGAAGCTAAACCATTTTGTAACCAAACTTCTGAGGCAGTAGAAGCTATTCCGTCCGATATACATGTATACGTTACGAACTATCTCTGCGATGATATACAGAATGACCTCAAAGGAGCTAGAAAATCAATGCAATATGAAGTGAAATGAATTTTTTTTTCATAATATCCTCATACTTTGTAACGGATGGGACAAAAAAGTTCAACTTCACAAAGTTCGCGACCAAAGGGGTCAACTTTGCGGCCAGGTAGCAAATTTCGCGACCAAAATTGCGAATTTCACAACTTGGCCGCGAAATTCATGGCGTACATGATCTATCGTCGAGCGTACTTCAGGGCCACCATAGATCAAGAATATAACAGATAGGACGAGAGAGTAAGAAAGTGTGGGCATGCAAGGGATTTTGGGGTGGGTCTATTGGAGTTCATCATCGAAGAACGTTTGACATCCATGACAAAGATATAAGATGAAGATCAATCTTGATAAAGATCAAGAAGGAGGTGAAGAAAATATCCAAAAATTCTGAGGGGGCTTACGTCTTTTGCTTGAATGTCAACTGCCCAATTTCAAATATTTGCGCGCCAGCGAGCGTAGCAAGTATTGTGAGCTACAATTTTCACTTATTTATAAAAGCAATGTGTAACTTTTCATATTGGTACTTATATTTTCCCCCTTTTTTCGCCCTCCCCTACCCGCACCCCACCGGTACTCCAGGGTCCATCGGTGATGATATATTCTTTCCACTGTGTTTTTGAAATGTCATTTTTTTTTTCTAAAATATTGCCCTTTGGATCAGACATGTTTCGCCTTCTTCCCTCGAAAGATCTACATAACCAGCAATGCACCGTACTGTATAAATAGGATGCAATGTTTTGTAATGTTGGCATTATATTTCTTTTGATTTCTTATCCTTTTCGGCAAAGATACAGTTCTAAATTGGCTGTTTGATTCATTCCAGCTTTAAAAATAAGAGGATACTTATTCACCATGTTTTATTTTTACAATTTTGTACTGCTAACACATTTATTTCCTATTTGCCCTGGATGAAATGTATGTAAATGTGCGATATCATTTTAAAATGTTAAAGCAGTAATTTTCAACTGAAGAAGTATTCTGATGCCACTTGGTTGTGGACATTGTTTGACACGGTAAACTCTTCTCACTATCATAAACGCTATATTTATATCATATCTCATTTTATTTGAATTTCAAATCACTAAGAGAGTGCCGGAAAAGCTCTTTTTATTAATTGTATGTACAAACTGCAATTATTCAAAGACATGAAGTGGATTTGAAGTGTGTTTACTTAATAAATTTTTCATGAATGACACCCAGATTGGCCTCGTGGTTTTAATTTTGAATATTTCTAAGTTAGGACCTGTGGAAGGGACGACCGAATTGGGAAAATCCAAGTTGGCCGAAAGTGCACAAGACCAAGTTCACAAGGCCACGAGACCGATAATCCACTGGTTCGAAGGTCCATAAAACGGAAAAATTACAATGCCGACTGCCCACGCGACCGACGGTTTCTGTCAATGGGCGTTCTGACTCCATTTCTGTAAGTTCTTAAGACTAAGTTTGGGTTATTGGAGCTTTTGACAATAATGTAATAGTAAACGAAACAACAGGTCTTGTAGAACCAAAGTTCGTAAGACCTAAACTTTAACTTTAAGACTTTCGGTCTCATAGATCTTCAGGAAAGTTTAGTCTCGCAGATCTCCAAGAAACTTGGCTGTAGTCTTCAAGATTTTGATTCATGTCTAAGTTCTCTCAGACTTTTTGTCTTGTAATCATGACAATATACCGTTGTCATTTTAAAACAAAACACATCACCAAATTTCCTTGCAAGCTGTTCACCAAATTGGTTCGTCCAGTCTTTCCCCTCCGACATCATTGAACTCGGGCACGGCGGGAATCTTACAAACGAACGCCATTCCTCCCTGGCGGTCACACCCGATGTCGTCCCACTGCCTTGTGGACTCGTACCCATCATTGTTCTCCCAGATGGTGACACAATCCTCGCTAGGACGACCCCTGGCGTGGTAACCGTTGTCTGGTTGACCGGGTAACCAATGGGTGAAGTCATTGGGAGAACCATCAGACCACACCCAGGGACCATCGCTTACTTCTTGATGAAGTCCGATCCACATACTGGTAGGAAGATTGGTTCTGATGGTATTTTCCTATCGGAGAATAAAATGCATAGGATGTACTACATAATGTCATTCTAGAGTCTGAATAATCGTTGGTCAGTCAGAAACTGGTGGAAAGAATTAAAGGACTATAAAATGAGGTGGTATGCTCTGGGATAAGGGGAAAAGGTACGATTACTTTGATCATGCACCATTTGTTGTCACCCTTCTTTCCACTCCGTCATATTCGATTTAATGGTCTTAATATGTTTTCTACAGTGTTAAGGCAGCTACAGAAAAAAAAAATCACCCATTTATGACTATGACTTAAGAACTGACGAACATAATCATATCAAAGCTAAAGCGGCAATGGCCCAACGAAAATTATTTTATAGAAAGAGCACCAATCATTCCAAGCATATCTGCATTGTAGACATGATCATTACGATAGTTCAAAACCTATTATGTTGTGTTAAAATTGCATTTGAAACAAATAACATCAAATCCCGGTGCAAACAGGGAAATTGCATTACAAGGAAACAAGAATTGAGATAGCAGTGTCTTAACTTTGCTGGTTGTTTTGATACGAATTTCTGTTTTTGGTATTATGATCAAAGAAAGGCTATTCTATCAATCCATCGATTCATTCGTCCATCTAAAAAATAAACATGGAGAATTGACATGCGGAACTTTTACTTTCACAAAACGCATTTTTGCAACACATTTACATGTAGGTGAACAAACTGTAGAAGGTTGTGAAGATTATCACTAAGCGGAAGATTGATCTATTAAAATGTTTACTGTCTGGTGAGGAAGGAAATGGGATATATACTAAAGACCGGTTTCTAATCAGTTATATAATACATAAATGTTATTGAACGGATGTCATTATTATGTTTTGAAGGTGGGATAAAATGAGCATCGCTCTCTCCACCCCGTTCAGCCATATTATCCCTCTATTTTTATCGTCTCTCTTCCCTCTGCCTCCGTCCCCCTCTCTCTCTCACTTTCTCTCTTCAACTCATGTAGTATTCATTGGCAGCAAAAAAGGGAGGATCTTAGGCATATGCCTCTCCTCCACACAACACCCTCATATAGTATCATTCCCTCTTCAAAAGTAAAACATCAATTGCTCAGATCATCTAGAAAAACAGCTGACAGTGGCTGTATCAAAAACGTGGAACCAACATCTTAGATTTTATCAAAACAAATGAATCGTCATGGCTTCAGAGATAAAAGAGAAAAAGAGTAATAGAATACAAAATAATGAGGCAATATTTTGGGAAAACGAAAGACATCGTGCTATCATCGTCCCTTTAACTATTGGGATCGTTAATCCTAAAGAATTGTGTGTGAGCAAGAAAACAAACAAATAACAACAACAACAAAAATGATGATGATGATGATGATGAATATGATAATAATAATAAAAACTTACACCGTCGGAGGTAGCAAGATCACTGCTTCCTGATTTGAATATTTCATAGACGAAGTCGTTCTCGGCTTGATCATGTATGGACACCAGATGAGCGATGCCTTTGGAATCGAAGTGTTCTAGGCATGTCGTCTCTGCTTTCGACCACGGCAGCGTCTCGTTAAAGTACCGATAACAGTATCCGCTCCTCTGAGTCCAGGAATGGGGGCAAGCGTATTCGCTTGGGATGTCGCCATGCGAATAGGCCGTAACAGCCAACAGCAGGAAGAACAAGATTCCCTTCATGATGTTCTATCTAAAATTTAGTTACATGTAAACAGGTAAATGGGATAATGACGATAAAAAGTTGCATAGTTGACAACATTCATTGACATATTTTCAATGCTGCACCCTATGTTGTTTTGAATTAGAACTCTGCTCCCCACTTTTGTACTTCTAATAGGTCGATTTTACTACTTGGAATGAATTTAATAAGTATAAAGAATACTACACGATTTCCCCCGTAAATTGCTAGTCTTCTTGTCCATATAAAGTTGTTAGCACCCTCCGTCAATAGAAGCTTTTGGTTATGCAAGACAGATGCAGGGAGATACAGTCATAATACCATTATTATATTCAATAAAATTTCTTATTTTCATGCAGATCAGACACACATAGTCAAGTATGTTGGTAGGTACAGATAAATCTGACACTCTTGTATACTTGTCAGTCAATCAGAAGCCTTCACGGTCCTGCCGATAGGCGTGCAAGTAGCATTGAATTATACTATCTCATCCGAAAGATCTACGAATATATCCCATTTTAAAAATCTTGTAAAATCAGAAAGAGCACAAAAATTACCTGGTTATCTTAAGTTGAACCTGAAGAAATGCCTGATTCCCTTGTGAACTTGAAGAATGGGATAGTATGATTTCCACAATAAGAGAGGATACTCGGCATGTCAAGTGTAGATGCCTTTAAGATGTCCCGGAAGATGTCTACCAACTCCAGTTCATATCATTATAGACATACCGAACGACAACACATCAAACGGCGTAATGTCCAGCTACCAGCTCCCTCTCAGAGCAGAAAGTAATTAGCCGAAAGATAAGCGGTACACTGATGAGCGAGGCTAGCATTCCAGTAATGACTGAACTGTATGTTGTTTAGATTAACTCTGATCACTGCTGATATCTCTACAAAGGCGCATGTATGATCTAATGCTCATTAGTTGCCAACTTCCTCCGCGATTGGGATTCCGTATACCCGAGTGACTCCGAGAAAAGTAGAATATGCGCAGTATTGCACTTTTTGAACAGAAAAGGGACTTTTCTGTTATGGCCTGATCGTCAGACGCCAAAGCGAAGAGCCATCTGAGAATGAAATGCCTGTACAGTTTCGAAATGAAATACGCAGATTTAAACAGGCACAGGCCTATATTCGGGCAGAGTCCCTGCTCTTCAAATGTCTCTACTTCTTTTATTACACCACACACTCTGTCTCTCTCTTCCTCTCCCTCTCTATCTCTCTCTCTCTCTTTCGTATATTCTTTAACTTAATATTTTCTTTTAAACTCCTTTCCTCTTTCTTTTCATCTGCCTCAAATCTTCCATTCTCTCTCTCTTTCTAGCTCTCTCTCTCTCTAGCTCTTTTTGCTCTCATTCCCATCTTCCGCCCTACTCTCCTCAGTTGCTTATCTCCTTCTTGAAAATTTGTTTTCTGATTCCTCATTCTGCTATTCATTGTCTTTATATTCATTCAATAATTCCTTTTCACCTCTGCCTCCCCCCCTCTCTCTCTCTCTCTCTTTCCAGCCCACCATACGACATTGTGTTCTTATTTCTCTGAATGTTTGTATTTCTGCTGTTCCCTTCCCCTTCATTCCCTTTATTCACTCACAATCCGGGCCAATTAAAATAAAACAAAGGAAGCTGTAAACCCTTACCAAGGAAGGAAGTTGCATATACGGGAGATGCCGCCTCTCGTGTTTGTTGATTGTTTTATAGGTGTCAACAACGTAAAAATGATAATCTCAATGGCATACATACACTTGGAAGTTGAAAATGTCATTACTGCTTATAAGTCTGCTTATACATTACGTTATTATGGTGCAAATTCGAAGGAATAGGACTCATTTCACATCAATACATAGATAAAGCATAAGGGTACTCCTTGCCCAAGATTGCTCTTACCGTTTTAAGATGATTTTGGGGTCCTATTTGTTGCCTTTTAATAATAATAATAATAACAATAATAATAATAATGATAATAATAATAATAATAATAATAATAATAATAATAATAATAATAACAATAAGAATAATAATAATAATAATAATGATAATAACAATAATAATAATAATGATAATAATAATAATGATAATAATAATAATAACAATAATAATAATGATAATAATAACAATAATAATAATAACAATAATAATAATAATAATAATAATAATTACACATTTCACATTATGAATAAAACTTAGTCTAAAGACCAATAATAGAATATAGATAGGTAAAGGTACAAGCATAATAACAATAGAAAGGGACTAGCATAATGTATAAATAATATTACATTTACTTGACCCTATTAATCGCATTATTCCACGGACCCAGTCTATACCTTTGCGTGACATTCCACCCAATGTTTTAGTGGCTTACTTTTGATCTGGTATGAATAACAAGACCATATTTTTGGGACATTGGCACACTTTTGAATTCCATGTTTTTAACTCCATTGCCGGCAAAACATTGACGAATAATGTGGCTAATAATGTTATGACGGGGAAATGTCTCTCTGACATTATTGTACATTAGTTGTAACAGAGCTTATGTCTTATTTTGAAAATAATTACACGATCAGTACATCATGACTGTGTAAAAATTCAATTCAGTTCATTTCAATTCATTTATTTTCCCAGTACTTGTAAAAAGACATACAAAATGTACAAAATACATTACACATGTATCATAATTTACATTATTACAGAATAAAAGAGACAAGAAAATTACACGAGAAACTAACATACAAATGGAGAGGTAATAATGAGGGGGTAACAAAGCAAATTTGCTTGTCAGGGTTAGCCTCCAAATAATCATAATTATAATAAAATTGTAAAAAGAGGGGGGGGGGGGGTCATTTACACTCTTAATATTATAGGCCTAAGAAGATAGTTGCATTTTTAACAAACTTTAAAAAATATCCTTTAAAGCTTTGGAGTGATGCAGAATTGTTTAAATCACTGCTCAACCCATTCCAGGGGGCTTGCCCTCTATACCTTATACTTTTTTGCCCAAAGGCTGTTTTAAATTATATGCTATGAAGTTGTTGTGAGTTCCTGGTATTACATTCAGACCATTCAGATCATTGATATTAGAATTTACAGGCACAACCTTTAACTTAGGAGAATGGATAAAATTATATAGATGTAAATTTACTTTCTTGTTTAGATATTATCATAATGACGAATGAAATATAATTCACGTTCACCATGGGTAGGGCTAGCGCAATCCTGCCCATTTTTTTCTAGAATATTTTCAGCCAGTTCTAGGATTGGAATAACTTCCCTTCAGCCAAAACAATGTTAACAGGTCCAAACAGGAAACCTGTGGTATGTTTACCTCAATCTTATCAGGATATCCAAAGCGGAACGATAGTCATTTTTATCGTCCTTTAGCCTTCTAGAACCTGTGTCTACTGGTGATAAAGCCTTTGATATGGGAATAAAGTAGTGTTAAACGTTCTGTTTAGAAGGCCTTTAAATTAAATTTGTTCCTTCGGAATGGTAGAAATCGACGTGATGCACTGTGAACTATGCATGGCTTACCTATAATGTCAGAGTCAGAGCAGATCAGTTTGAGAACAGATTGAAAACTTTCTTGCTTAATAGCAGTTTTTAGTTAGTTTAAGATGATTTAACTTGGTATAAAATTTGAAAGTATGTCTTTTTCTATCATTGTCTCCCACTATCTTAACTATATGTCTTTTCCTTCATTCTAAGGAACTGTAAAGTGATATGTGCTATGCAAATGTAGTTTATTATTATCTATTGTGCTATTAATTTGAGAATTAGCACTTTCCAAGTATAAAGTTATAAAACATTCTATTATCAAAATTTAACTTGAAAACAATCATGACAATCATAACTTAGGACACCCATCACTACATAATGATAATAAGAGGAAAAGGGATGAAATAAGACAATATATCTCAGTAAAGCTCTATATCAGTCACCAAAATATTACAGAACGAGTAGGAAGCTGTATTTGTAATAAAGATAACATCAGAGAGATCAAAGGGGGAATTATTGGTTGTAAAACAAGGGGACCTTCACTCATATGCTTAATATAGAGTTAAGGTCCTTTTGCTTCCTAACCAACGAAATTTTAAGAGATCGTACCGGGACAATAACAAAATAAGAGAGTCTAGAAAGCATTCATTGTAAATTTGTTGACAGATGCACTAAGATATCTTTCAAATAAAGCCTTACAAAAACATGGAAAAAGAGAGTTAATGTGAGCAAAAATAACGAATTACTATGATGAATCATTGATCAATCGCGTCCCAAAGAAAAATTATCAATGTCTTTTATAAAAGGTGTCGATGCTAAATCTTTCATGAAAACGTGATGCAAAAACTTGGATATTGACACTCCTGTATTCAGACGTCTGCTAAGCTCGTCAACATGAACTTGTATTGTCAAGGGCTGTAAAACAGGATGTTGTTGGCCTATATTTGGTATAGAATTATGGGAAATATCATCCGAAATGGAAAGAGAGAGAGAGAGAGAGAGAGAGGGGCAATAAAACTTAAAATAATAAAATTTCAAACCTAATCGTATCAAGCTAAAACAATCAGAAGGGGGTGTCATTATTTTCAAGATAATTTGAAAGTCCGTGAGAAAGAACGATATACCTACCTTTTCCTTTTCCTTTTCATAGTTTTCTTTGACAATAGAATCGATGTAGTACTCACATTGCACTTCCACTACAACACTTTTGATTTGGTTCACCTTTCTGTTTGTATATCTGTCTGTCTTCTCTTTTTTTCTTTATCCGTTTGATCTCTCTTCCATCGATCCCTCTCTTTATCTTTCTTATTTTTTTCTCTAGTTTTTTCTTTCTTTCTCTCTCTCTCTCTCTCTCTCTCTCCTTTCCTCTCTCTGCTCATTCTCTTCTTAGCCTGTTGATTTTGATAATCTTATGTCGTTCTCCTTTGTTTCAGTCTCTCTCTCTCTCTCTCTCTTTATTCTGTTCTATGCTACATAGCTTCAGCTAGCCATTTGTATTTTGTTTTCAATTTTACTTGCGTTTTTCTATACACGTCATTCGAATTTGCTGTGGCTGCACTCTCTGCTGAAATCATAGTGTGCCCTCTTTTGATGTCGTTCTTACTTCACTCTTATCACATAGCATTCGCGAAAGAAGAATGGTATAGACATCAGACCAAATCAATTACATTTATAACATTTTTTTTACTGTAACAGGCAGGTGAATAAAACATAAAAAGGGTATTACTACAATAAGGAATATAACTCCGGCATATTTCATCTTTACTATAGACATTTTTAAAATACAAGAAAGATTATACACCAAGAATGTAATATGAATGTGAACATAATGCAGTGCACAATAAAGTCAGCGCATGCCACAACATTCATTAAAATTGAGCAAATATTTGCTTAAATAGCTTTACGACAGCTTGATATTATTACCGATTATTTGGCGTCACCTATCAATACTTAAGATTCTCACTTAGATCTCAGATACTGATGATCCTCATTTAGCTTTCCAGATTTACTTTTTTGTTTAAAGTTAGCATTTAGGAAACAAAAAATAATGCTTTGATACAGAAAAACACAGGACGGCTTAAGCAAGGCATCGCCAATAAATAGTGTGTTGCATCAATCGGATATGTAAAATCATAAACATATGATTGTTCCAAAGTCAAACAAAATAACTATGATGAAGTCTTACTTTTAAAGCAAACTCCTGGTTGTAAGAAACGCTCTTTATAGAGTAACAACATACACTGCAAAAACGGTGGTGTTAAATTAGTGTTAAATTAACACCACTGGTGTTTATATACTCTGATGGGATGTTGTCCTACATAAACACCAGTGGTGTTGATTTAACACCAATTTAACACCACCGTTTTTGCAGTGTAGTTTTCTTTTGAATACTTGTAAATAGAAAACTATGGAATATAAAAGTAGAGATGTAACATGGATGCAACCAACAGGATAGTTATTGCGAACTTACGATTTACGACTCTACGGTATAGGAAACATGCTTTTGTTTTCTTACAGAAGTATGAGGTTCCGGATAGACAAGAGTCGGTCATACTTTTATTAATGATAGGTTTAATCATACTGTATGTTTTTTTTTACATATGCAAATATATAAGAATATAATAATATAAAATATCATGATACCGTCCACAACAAGTGTTATGACCTTGCTGAGCAGCAGTTTTTTTTTTCTTCTTTCAATTTTTTTTTACAGATTTAATTGTCATAAGATGTGCATAAAAGACATTTCATTTCATTTATTCATTTATTCAACCCTTTATATGTATCTATATTTTCTTTGGAGAGGTGAGTTTCACAATCCGTCTGCCCATGAACAGACGTGTTTTTTCGTCTGTTTCAGAAACGGATTTTGATTTACATCTTTTTGTCACACCGTGGGCACTGACGAAGAGTGTGACTTCGCCTTTCATTTTTGAGAGTATGCTCCGTTTTCTTTTGAAATCTATGATTTTATTTTTTATGGCATTCTACTACCAACTCTGATTCTTATATATATATATATATATATATATATATATATATATATATATATATATATATATATAAACGTGTATAATTAAAAATGTACACACATGGGGTAAGAAGCCCCGAAGTAGTTCATAAAAGAATTGTAGGTTGGGCACCAACCGCAACATAAAAAGTAAAATATACTCACAACTACAAAGGGGTCAAAAAAGTAGTAAAGATAATAGAGACATATTAACAAATAATGTGAATCTAACATAACATCACAAGAAGTTGAAACATTCTGTATTGAGTGAAATCATATTTTTGTACTGTATGAACATTTTATTCTTCAAGAGCTTTTTCAATCTGTCAGGAGTTTTACTTAATATTATTTATTATACGACACCTAGATAGATCCCTGTCATTTGATTGGTTGTTTGATATTCATCATTTGTCCCATTGCACTATGACGTCATCAATCGTGCAAAAGTGGCTCCATTTACCGTGCAATTTTGGATCCATACGATTTGCTCCATTGCACGCTGGCCGAGAGCCCGGCACACTACGTACGTAAAACGCTTGCGTTTGCAATGTGCACCACGAACAGCGCGCTAGCGTATAGCGCTATTGATTTATTGCGATTTGATCTATTTTTAGGTGTCATATAAAACAGATAATGAATGTTTTTTCATTCGTGCAATGGACAGAATATTTCATTCGGTGAAAGATGAAATTATTGATCCATTCAACGAGGCGCAGTTGAATGGATCATTTCATCTTTCACCTCATGAAATATTCTGTCCATTGCACTCATAAACATTCATTATCTGTATAATATCATCATACCAGTCATTCAATAACTATGTTTTTGTCTATTGTGCACTAGAAGAAAAAATCTGATCAAATACTTCTCGCAGCCCAAGTCAAGGATATTCAACAACAATCAAAATAAAGATAGCACAATAACTAAAACGAGGACATGCACGGATAATGAATAGTTCTGACGTATGCAGAGTCCTCTTGGATTTCACGCAGTGGCGTAGCATGGGTACAGCCAGTGAGGGGGGGGGGGGGGGGAGGGGACACCGGTCATACTCCTTGAAAGAAATGTGGTTCACTCAGTGGGGGGGGGGGGGTAGGGTGTGGAGGGTGAGAAGGGTGCCTTGCCTCACTTTTCAGGTTGCTACCCCTCTCCCTTCACTCTTTTATCAATTTTTTTCCCGTACGAATGACAGTGGACGGTGCATGGAGGGGGGGGGGGGGGAGGGACTCAAGGCCCTTTATCTACTCCACTGATTCCAGGACCAAATTTGACTGAAAATATTAGGTTGGCATAGTTGGTGTCAGGTATTCATTCTCTTGATAACCACTATCTCTTGGTTTGTTTAAAAGGTAAGCCGGAGTACCTCCTGACGACGACCGGTCGATTTGGGGTTCAACGACCTCCATCCAGTAACTCAGCTTGCGTGTCTTCTGAAAGGCACTACCACGGTTGTCAAACTTCACCACATCTAGATATAGGGGAGGAAATTTTTATATAGATATCAAACAAGAAGTATCTAGAGGGAGACTGTAAAAATACAAAAATTAGCGGATAAGCAAAATCTCTATAATTCTGTGCTTTGATTTAATGATAGTGGAGGAAGGGAGGGGGCTCTTCAGGATATAACTGAAATACATTTAAATGGAGCGAAGCTTGCTGCAATCGGTGGAAGTAAATATTTGAATATCAATTTTACTTTCATTTGGATAGTGAACAAAATGCAAGTCGGTCATAACGATCATAACTTCCAATTGTTTTGGGTGACATATTCTTGTCAACGTAAGAAGTTAAAGCATATGTTAACAACTTTGAACTTCCAGGGAGCAGGAATTGGTCTAACGGTAACGTGCGCCGTCAGCTCTACGTCTTCGCCTACAAAACCGACTCTGATCGGACGAAGGTTCGAACCTGAGTCACGTCATTCTGATGGTGACGTTAAAAGTAAGTCCCAGACTGAAATAATTATATCTGATTGATACACGTCTTTAAAAACCCAGTAACATCCGCATCTCTTTTTTTTTTAAAGGAAATGTCTTACTCCTGTCACTCCTCTCTCCTTCTGTGTTTCTTTCCCTTTCCTCTCCATTGCATGCAGCGCATACAGACGTTATAATGATATGCACTCTAATTAATATGGTACACGAATATATACTATTATCATTATCTTTATGATGTAGGGTTACATAAGAATATATACCATCGCTGTTCGCTCTAAAAAAGAGAGGGGGAGAGAGAGGGGGAGGGGAGAGAGAGGGAGAGGGGAGAGAGAGGGGAGAGAGGGGGAGAGAAGGAGGGAGAGAGAGGGGAGGGAGAGAGAGAGGGGGGGGGGGGAGATGCGAGGAGACGAAGGAAGTAAAGTTAAAGAGATCATGATGAAGAGTTTAAAGACTGAGACATGGATAATGTTATACTTACACAATCCGGGTTCTTCAAAGAGAACATCCCCGTCTTCAGGTACAATGTGACTGTTATACCTCTTCTCATCCAAGATGGAGATCTTGTCTCCAGATTCCAGTAACCGATAGATCCCAAAAGCAATGTCGTTTGAAACTGTCTTGAACTCGTATCTGGTGGGGAAACAATGTTTATGCTTTCAAATATGTTTACCTAAGATTAGGTTCAGGCTTATGCTTAAGTTTAGGCTTATGCTTAAGTTTCGGATAGGGTAAAGTTTAGGGTTATCCGAAACTCACAACCCCTTGACCATACCGATGAATAATTTTGTAATGATTTTTATGAAGAAATAAAATCATCTTCTCTAAGATAGAGGTGTCGTGGTCTACATGGTCTAGTGGATATGTCGCCGGACTGTAGATCACAAGGTTGGCGGTTCGCGTCCCGCCGTGGCACCAATGTTTTATGGCAAGACATTAATGTACAATAGCCACTCTGGACCCAGGTGTAGTAAATGGGTACCTGGTAGAAAGAATTTCCTTGAAATGCTAGAGCGCCTCGATGGCAGCCATGCTATAAGACGGAGTAATAACAGCTGAGCCCCATTAGCGTCAATTCTGACAGACATGAATACTATTATGTACAAGAACCCACTTCTTTAAAAAAAACAAACCTGAAGATACTGCCTGCCGTCGAGACTTTGTATTTGACTTCAGTTGACCTTCTACCCGGAAGTTCAATGAAGGTCATGTCAGCATGTGTGAGGTCATTTCCCTTTTTGTAGTAGAACGAAGGAACTTTTCCTCCAAGGTTGATCTTGAGTGACACAAAATTAATTATGAAAACAAGCAAAATGATTAGTTCGATAAAAAAACCTTTGAACAGGGGCATTTTTGAAAGTTTCTGATTTTGAATATTATGCTGTCATATTTTGACGTCACGTATATATACGTGACGTCAAAATATATATATAGTTTCATGTTTTCGAATTGTGTTATATGACTTTTTCGTAAATTTGAATGTAGGTTTCATGTTATACAGGGCCCCCTGGAAGAACAGTATTATGTTTACTGGGGGCTACCCTGTTGAAATAAAACAAAATCAAATCAAATCAAATCAATCACGGCTTTGGTGAATTATAAACTGCACGGGGGGGGGGGGGGGGGAACTGAGGTTTATGCTAACCATAACCATAACCATATAATATATTTTATGATATGCTTACGTTTAAAGAAATAATTATATTTCGGACAACAAGGGTTAAGGCCAACTTTTATTTTACATCCTCCTTATACTGGGAGTCACCAAACTGCCGTAACTTTGGTCTGTTCTTGACGACAACATGGTCATTTATCTGCATATACATGTAGATCACTACAAAATTGACCATGCTATCGCTAGTGAAGATGATATGATGCAGACTGCATGCAGGTCACCCTTACCTTACTCGGACACATGTTGGGGAAACCGTCTGTATCGGTAAGAGTACCACCCCAGTGAACCGGCAAAATCTCGGCATCTATGTGCTCCAAGAGAACGTCACGCCAGTTACCTGCATGCATATAATTATAGCAAATCATCAATTCTGCACGATGATCACTGAACTAATATTGATTATGTCTATGAAATAATACTTAAATTTACAGATATTTTATTGTTTTTTTTTTCTCTTCCTATTTAATTAATACAAAGAGGCAGCAAGCTAAATATCTCGTTGACCCCTTTTTTTCGTCACCGATGTGGTTTGGTGACGTTTTTATCAATATGGTTGTAGTTTGTCTCGACCGATAACATTAAGTCATGTAGAAAAGTTTGTTAAAATTGTATCAATGTCCATTCATATCAACTCTAGCATATTCTAAGCTATAATTTCGAACCTTGACTTCACAAGTAAAAAAAAAAAATCTATCTAACGAGATATCGTGGTTGAAATAGCTATGTTTCTCGTATGCTATTTAGTTCAACTCAGCTCATTCAATATTTAGTTCAGTTAAATTCAGTTTAATCTAATTCAATTCAATTCAATTCGATTCAATTCCATCCATTCGAAATTCAGTAGTCATGCACGAAATTAAAGATGCTCTGATTTGGATTTTCATTTTTTCACTGCCTATGTTGTTGTTGTTGAATGTTTGCTTTTGTCGCTGTTTTTAACTTTCTTTTTCATAAATCTGGTCTGGTCTCAGAAGAAGAACTTACTTCCTAAGACCTGTATTCTCTCTCTGGTGTCTTCAGTAAAGCATGTTCTGAGTTGGTAGTAGGCCATCGGGAGTAACTTGGTAGGTCGTACCAAAAACATCTGATGAATAAATCCTGGGTAATGCTCCTCCATGATTGTGAAGATCTATAAGAGATGGATCATATTAAAAGAAGCAAGTTTGCCGAATGAACGATCAGGAAATTTAGACGATTTCACTATGTCAACTAACTGCCTTCTTGAAAAAAAAAAGTAGCGTAAAATTTCGAAGAAGTCTGAGAGTATACTGAATGATATAATGAACGGAACTTAAAAATCTATGAGGTGAGGTCGTCGGTAATATATTGAATAAAACGTGTAAATTAAGTGGGTTTCTAGTTCAGATTTCATATTCATTATTGATCGATATTTAAAAAAAATATAGGAAATTGTCCTCCACTGGCAGGAAATGAACGAAAGACATTGTAATTAGCAAAGATAGACACTTTAGGCACAAACATCACATAGGATAAATGCATATAAAGAAATATTGTATAAGGGAATGGGGAAGTGAAGAAAGAGAAAAGATAACAAAGCATCCAAAATAAAACAACGACAAAAAAAGAAGAAATAATTAATTGCTAAACATTCAAATATACAGTACAACAAATAAACAAGCCACCCAAGAATCACATTACATTTAACCTAGAGGAAGGTAAAATATATTGTAAAATAACAAGGAAAATATGGGGAAGGGACAGTTAATGAGTGGAGATGTTGTCACTGGCCCTGAAGATCAGGATGCACGTCGCTCAAATCCTTGCCACATGCAGAATCTCTAGCCTTTTGGAAACACAGTTACCATTCTCGCACTGGTGGAAAGAAATTCAGTGGCAGTGCCCCAGCGCCCTATTACCATGATTATACAGCCAGTTAGGATACTGTAATGTTATGTGCCTATGAATGTATCCCGGCTTTACTCTTAGTATGAGTGCATTATTTATGTCATCATTATGAATATAATTCTTCTCTAAGTTCTGCCATGATTGTTTTACCTCCTCCATGACGGCCATGCCTGGCTTCCACATGTGACTTGCGCTAAGGTTATCGAGATCCACGATGAGTGTGATTCCTTCGATATGACGCCCGAGCTGGAGAGGAGAAAACGGTAAAAGTTCACACTGAAACTGTGCCCTATTCAACGCCTTTTCATGTCACCCGAACTATATCAGTTAAATTCTCTCATCCAGATATCAAAATTGGGATTATGAGTTATTCAGTAACACGATTTAGTTTGATGGTATCAAGATGTCATACTACGCAGTAAATATACTAATAGGATGGTGAACTTTTTTTCTTTTAAAAATGTGATTTGAAATATTAGATTTTGTCATTGAAGCTGTTGATTGTCGATGCTTAAGTACAAATCAATCCCTAAATGAAGATTTAATGGACATGATATTATCAAGAACACCTGGAAACAGTTGGATTTCAGTTGAACGACATTTACCTTTTGTGAGATGACTTTCTGTTCTTTGACCATTCTCTCAACCACACATATGTTTGTTTTGATGACATCTCCTGCCTTCACCGAGTATAACAATCCTGTCGAGAAGACAACATTATTTTTTACGTACATGAACAGGGCGTAAATCATGTCTGACTTCATGAATATATGGATAGATGTACATAAACTTGAATGATCATGAAAAAGAACAATTTCTCTTTGAAAACGATTTTGCTAAACCAAGTAAACCCTTTACCAGATACTTCTTTTTGTAAAAAAAAAAGAAGAAGAAGAAGAAGTTTGAATAATATCATTTCGTGTACCGTAGACTGTATATTAATACGAGTAGCAGTTTTAGTAGCATTAATTTATAGAGTTGTTAGTCTTGTTATAGCTAAATATTATAAAGCCTATATACTATTTTCAGTAAAACGCAAAAGGATTGTGAAGTATGTGACTGACCTTTGGGGTCAACGTTACCGATTGGACTAAGCCATACCACGTGACCCTGCTTGTCAAGTCCCAGAGATCCACCTGGCCAGTATTTCAGACATACCTATAGATCAAAAGAGTAAGCATGGGAAGAAAAGGGGAACAAAAGAGGAAAATGTAATGCTGATTAACCCATTCGTGACAGGAATTATTTAGACCCTAATTTGATCAGCTTTTATTCTTCAAATTGGCAACACCAACATTCTTATTTTATTGCTACATTTTTCTTATAAAACGTCATGTATCTGAAATGAATATAAATTGACAGAAATTATGGTGAGAAGTAAAAAGTTGCCAATTTGCAGGGGAAAACGGTGATTTTAAACCTTCTATCACATTGCCAATTTAAGGATTTTAATGCTTATTTTCCTTTAAATAATTTTCAGCATCAAACAACGAATAATGACGCAACCAAAATGGGCACAGTTTGTGTAGAATTTTTTGCTCTTTCTGCTTATGTATTTGGTATGATTTTAGGGCTTTGCATCAAAAGATATAAGGCCAAACCACGAAATGTGGACCTTTGTCACGAATGGGTTAAAACTTTTCTTGTCCCACATCTGGAACCACGAAATGTGGACCTTTGTCACGAATGGGTTAAAACTTTTCTTGTCCCACATCTGGAACCTTTAAAGGTTCTTCAAAAAAAACCCCAAACAGTAATAGCCTATAAAGGTTCTCTAAAGGGTTCTAAATGGGTCTTTATAACCAATATCGGTTGTACAAGGAACCTACTGGAGTTCTTGAAAATGCGAAGAACCCTTATAGAACCCCCTTTTCTGGAGATTCTAAATACAAGACAAATAGGTTCTAACTGGTAATTTTTTCTATGAGTGTAGCCAGCATAAAAAATGCTTCTAATTCCCCCCCCCCCCCCAGTTACTTCACAAAGTAATAAAGAGATCAAAGAGTTAAATGCCATTTAGATTGGTCTATTGATTATCATTACAGACTGGTTTTGCCCCAAAGGAATGAAAAAAAAAAACAAAAAAAAAACAACAAAAAAAAAACATATGGACATTAGCAAGACTCTGTGATCTACATTCGTCACTCCCAACTCAGGTGAATATAAGTTAGTTTGTTGTAGGAAAAATTCCTTTCATACGAAAGGTCCTATATGTTCGATCCTCTCCAGTGCTTTTACATCCTTTGACAAGGTGTTTTTGCTAACATGTCCCTATCGACCCAAGTGAATTAAAATGGGTGCCTGGCATGATTGTCGGGTAATAGTAATTGCAGGGCCCGCGGAAAAAGTAGTAGTAATACTCATGTGGCTATAAACTCTTGTTAAATAAACTCCAAGTAATAATCACTGAAATTCGGAACAGCATCAGTTCTCACTGTTTATGTTTGTATATGTTCTCTTGGGAGAAGCTCTTTAAACCGGACTAGTATGATTAGCAGTTACATCATTAGTCGTCTCATTATATAGAAGAAAGAAAAAAACAACAACAAAAAAAAAAACCGCCGCATTAACGGATTTTGAAAAATATTTAGACTTACCTCTGGTATTTTAAACCATTCGTGTATGGTGTCAATTCTATTCTGCGCTCTCCACACAATGTCCTATGAGAAAGAGAATATCTTTTTTTATAGTAAGTTCTACTTTACCTCAAGATGCATAAAGACAGGTGGAGACATTGAAAATGTTATGATTAAAGTATACTGGTATGAAATAGAAAAGCAGAAAATCTTAATCGTGTTTATACAAAGGTTAATGGATATATCAATCAATAAATGAATTAATAGAAAAGTAAGTAAATGAATAAATACATGAATAAACAAATAAATATATAATCAATCAATCAATCAATCAATCAATCAATCCATACATACATACATAAATAAATGAATTAATCAATTTTAAAAAATAGAGGTGTCTTGGTCTAGTGGATACTTCGCCGGACTTTAGATCACAAGATTGGTGGTTCGAGTCCCGCCGTGGCAGCAATGTCTTTTGGCAAGACATTAATCTACAATTTTTCAATTCTCGACCCAGGTTTAGTAATGGATACTCCGCAGGAAGAATTTCCTTGAAATGCTAGAGCGCCTTCATGGCTGCCTCGCTAAAGCTGGGGTAACAATAGTGGGGCACCAGGAGCGTCAATTCTGATGGACATGAGTGCTATACAAGAACCCACTATTATTACTATAATAAATTTTTAAAAGTCTTGTAACAGCTTGCAAATGTAATATTGACATACTTCCAAACATTATGATCAGTCCACTCGAAAGCATGCAGATGTGTCGGTATCCCAAGAATCTAATCAGTTTAACAGGGCCTATGGGTATGTTTGACCATCCTCATTATAAATGCATGAGTATTTAGAATGTTTTTTAACTTTATGTGAGTGCATTCAACATTTGGTTAGCAAATAAGAGTCTTTCATTCCTGTTCCATTTACCAGCATGGTGATACTGACTGTTCCCATCACCCCATGATTATAATTCCTATATGAATCTTGGAAATGCACTGTACATTAGATAAAATTATGATGACTGATTAATGACTTACAAATGATCTCGGTAAGAATAAAATCCTTGTTCTTCTGACATCAAGAATTTTTTGTTCTTTCTTTTTCCCCTTAACTCAGCAAGAAATTCTCAAGCGAGAAGGAATATGCAATCTAAAATCATCGTAGCAGTTGTTTGTTTGTCATATCGTAACTTAAATATTTAAAAGGAAATCTCCATTAAAAATCAATTATGGGGATTTCGGCCATCTTTACTTCTCCTGATTATTCGAGAATGATGAAGTGGAGACAGGGGCAGCGGCTAAAGGGGGCAGGGGCGAACGCCCCTATGATTTTTCGAGTGAGCAAAAAAAAAAAAAAAAAATAGAGAAAAAAAAAAGAATAAAGAGGAGAAATAAGAAAAACAGTATGGGAAGAGAGAGGGTCGGATCATGGAACTACATGAAAACCTATTTTTTGCATTTAAAACGTAAATAAACTCAACTTTGGGTCATTTTGCCCCCCCCCCCCTCTCAAAGTACCCTGGCGCCGCCCATGAGTGGAGATAAATCATGCATAAATTTTCATAGTTTTCGCGGTGACGGTATGCGTGAGGGAAGTTTGTCATTAATCTAATAAATCAAAGACACCTTTCATGAGCTGTTTCGGTTTTTGTAGGATGATAACTAAAAGATAATGCCGGGACCTACAAAGTTACATTGAACATAAACACAATGATTCTGTCTTCTTAAATCAGTACTACATGTACTACATATCAAGTAGTCATTTCTTCATAGTCGTTACATTGTAGTAGGGGAACAAAATAACGGTTACAGTTCGTTATTCCGAAGGTTCGTTATTCCGAAGGTTCGTTAATCCGAAGTTCGTTAATCCGAAGTTCGTTAGTCCGAAAATGAAATTAGGTTCGTTATTCCGAAGGTTCGTTAGTCCGAAAATGAAATAAGGTTCGTTAGTTCGTTAGTTATTTTCGGACCATCGAACCTTCGGAATATCGAACCTTATTTCATTTTCGAACTAATGAACATCTAGGTATACGCAATTTGCGTGTTTCGGAATAACGAATATCACCCCAACATAACTACAACCGACATACTGAACGCTCTTAAAAGATAAAAACCACAAAACTTATATCACGTTTCATGCACACATAATGATTTGCCCCCCCCCCCTCTCAAAGTACCCTGGCGCCGCCCATGAGTGGAGATAAATCATGCATAAATTTTCATAGTTTTCGCGGTGACGGTATGCGTGAGGGAAGTTTGTCATTAATCTAATAAATCAAAGACACCTTTCATGAGCTGTTTCGGTTTTTGTAGGATGATAACTAAAAGATAATGCCGGGACCTACAAAGTTACATTGAACATAAACACAATGATTCTGTCTTCTTAAATCAGTACTACATGTACTATATATCAAGTAGTCATTTCTTCATAGTCGTTACATTGTAGTAGGGGAACAAAATAACGGTTACAGTTCGTTGTTCCGAAGGTTATTCCGAAGGTTCGTTAATCCGAAGTTCGTTAATCCGAAGTTCGTTAATCCGAAGTTCGTTAGTCCGAAAATGAAATTAGGTTCGTTATTCCGAAGGTTCGTTAGTCCGAAAATGAAATAAGGTTCGTTTATAGTTCGTTAGTTATTTTCGGACCATCGAACCTTCGGAATATCGAACCTTATTTCATTTTCGAACTAATGAACATCTAGGTATACGCAATTTGCGTGTTTCGGAATAACGAATATCACCCCAACATAACTACAACCGACATACTGAACGCTCTTAAAAGATAAAAACCACAAAACTTATATCACGTTTAATGCACACATAATGATTTTTTTTGTAAACAAACTAAATAAAAGGAAAAAAGTTTGCTGCTATATAAGTGAGAACAAAGAGGAACAGGAATCAGAGTATAAAAACTGTTCAGAATGATTAAACAAATGCGGGAAGAGCTAGGTTAATTGATTAATGATTTCACAATCCGTGAATTATGTAAACATTTACATAGAGATGATAACATAAGAGCACACAACATGGAACATGAGCATAATTTGTTTATTCCATGCGTACAAAGACTCATTATAAATTTCTATTAATGGACAATATGATTTGAAAATATGAAATCGATTTAAGATAATCGTAGTATGGGAAAAAAGACAAAAATGAACACAAGGTGGAAAAGTTCTGCACAAGACCACATCATGACAATTCTTTACCGGAGGAGAGATCGGAGGGTTACATTGATTCAGTTCAGAAGACCCCCCCCCCCCCCCCCCCTCTTTGACACAAATATTTAATACTCACTAATGATATTGATAATGACAACCCCAGTTTATTGCCCACATTACTACCATTCTGATAACACTAACCTGTCGAACTATGGCTTCTGTCTTTTTGACATCAAATTTCCGCGCTAAAAACAAAGAAGGGAATGATTAAAATTTGTTTTAAAAATTTCTAAAAGAGAATCGTGATCGTAAACATTATACACTAATTAATAGATGTACTGTTTCTTTATTTCTGATGCTTATCCGTATTGAAGTATTCGGTATTAATTTTAGATGTTCATTTATCCTCCTCTAAATAATATTCTCATGCTTTTGATATTCTATTATTATTGTATTTATTTTTCATGTCTGTATATGTATGTGATAGTTAAGGATTTTCGTATTTGTGCAAATAGACCTTGTGGCAGTTTAGCCTTGCGCCATCAAATAATTATCAAATAAACATGATAAAATCTTACTCTACTACAACACTAAACTACTACACCTACTACTACTACTACTACTACTACTACTACTACTACTACTACTACTACTACTACTACTACTACTACTACTACTACTACTACTACTACATGTACTACTACTACTGCTGCTACTGCTGCTACTGCTGCTACTGCTGCTACTGCTGCTACTGCTGCTACTGCTGCTACTGCTGCTACTGCTGCTACTGCTGCTACTGCTGCTACTGCTGCTACTGCTGCTACTGCTGCTACTGCTGCTACTGCTGCTACTGCTGCTACTGCTGCTACTGCTGCTACTGCTGCTACTGCTGCTACTGCTGCTACTGCTGCTACTGCTGCTACTGCTGCTACTACTGCTGCTACTGCTGCTACTACTGCTACTACTGCTACTGCTACTACTGCTACTACTGCTACTGCTACTACTACTACTACTACTACTACTACTACTACTACTACTACTACTACTGCTGCTGCTGCTGCTGCTGCTACTACTACTACTACTATTACTACTACTACTACTGCTACTACTACTACTACTACTACTACTACTACTACTACTACTACTACTACTACTACTACTTTTACTACTACTACTACTACTAATGAATATTATGAATTGCAGAATAAAATATTTCATCACACTTAACACAAGAAAGGTCCTTAGAGATGTCACCTTGGTCATATTGACAAAATGTCCCATATCCACATGGGTTTTAACTATTTATTATCCATATCTCTCACATAACAAACGGAAAGAAAAGTGGGAAAGTGATGTTATGGTAAAAGTATAATAGCTATGATTGGGGGCGTTTAAAAATGTCCAACTTGATATCAATCTTCGATACTTATTTTTTTTTAATGTAGGGCGTAAGTTGGCTTTATGTTTTTTCAATTTTATAGTTGCACTGTCTTTCGAATGACTATGCACCTTTTAAAAGGTAGAATATTGTATTTAAAATTGCATATTATGCACTTCCTTCAAAACCAAACTAATTATACAATGGCTTCCTTTTCGGTATGGCTAAAAAGAAATGCCATACTAAATAAATGGAAATTGATATGAATCAGTCTTCACCTCGTAGAAAGCGCAGTAGATGGTGGTCATCATGGATAGGTTTCTGTACATCACGCAGGCGCGATTTTAACTGTCCAGAAAGACAAACAAACACAGATTCTGAGGCGGTTCTACTCTCTTTTTTTAAAAAAGGGTGAACGCATTCACTCTGTTAGGGGTGAATTTCAGAAAAGAGTGCATTTAGAGTGAATTAAGAGTGAATTAAGAGTAAAAATTTTGATATTCACTCTTTAAAGGGGTGACCTCAGTGATCACTCAAGGATTTTGAGTGATCATTGAGGTCATCCTAAGGGAGTGAATAAAGAGTGAATATCACAATGTTTACTATTAATTCATCCTTAATTCACTCTAAATGGACTCTCTTCTGAAATTTAACCCCCAACAGAATGAATGCGTTCACTTTTTTTTTTTTTTTAAAGAGAGTATTATGAAAAATTATTTTGAAAAATAGAATCAATAAAAAGAACGGCAACTATTTGCTTCAATAAAAATTGGTGTAATAAACGTACAGTATAAGACAGTGAACATTATTGTGGCCGGTAGCCGGTAGCCTCGTTATTGTCTACAGTAATCTTTATATTAAAGGAGAATGCAACACAGGCATCAGTGTGCTTCTAGTGAATAGAGATGGACAAAACAGATAAAAGTTTGAGTACAAATTTGTTCAAGAGTTATGAATTTTGAAAGTTTAAGCAAATCCCTACACTCTAAAAAAAAGAATTGGTCAGAACAAGCAATGTGCCATTGTGTCCGACCGAAGAAATTGGTCAAAATCAACCAAAATATTGGTACATTTTAACCAATAGTTTTGTCAATCTTAACCAATAATTTGGTCAATTTTGACCAATATTTTTGGTCGGACACATATTCACCAAGACATTGGTTATTCTGACCAATCCTTTTTAGAGTGTATAATAGGGATCCTCGAGTTGACAATTTTGCCACTGAGCATCTGTGATGTCATTGTGGACAACTCTCCATTCATTTCGTGCACATAATTGAACATTTTCTTCATTTTCAAGAAAAATAGAAATTCTTTCGATTAACTGTTTTGAGTATGACATGGCTACATCAATTCTGCAAGTATTTTGGAAAGAATTATATTGATTCCTGACTAGAACTTCATATAAAACAATTCTTTTGAAAAATCATACACAAAATGAATGGAGAGTTGTCCACGATGACATCACAGATGCTGGCAAAGTTGCCAACTCAAGGATCCCTATAACAGGGATTTGCTTAAACTTTCAAAATTCATAACTGTTGAACAGATTGTCCGATTTTGCTCAAACTTTCACTGTTTATCTTTCTTGTTCATCTCTATTCACTAAAAGCACACTGATGTCTGTGTTGCATTCTCCTTTAACAGTTTGACTGTCCATGTAATACAGAGGTTACAAAAAGATATTGACTAAAGCTTTGCAGTAATGCTGATCTTTAAAATTACACTGAAAAAAAATGAAACAGTATGACGGTTGTGAAAACATAACGGTGCCTTCCAAATAATGAAATAAAAACCGATCTATAAGTCGGTGTACTGGCACCGTCTTACCTCTTTTAAAGCATCTGCTTGTTTGACGCTCAGCTCACTCAATGCACCATTCATTATGAATCCTTACAATAGTATACCAACTCTTCTTTATAATCAAGTCACAATATAAACTAATCAAGTCATAACTCTTTTAAATCCGGTTTGCAAAAAACATGCAGAAGATAAAACACACATTCAGAATAATTCGTTTAATGGGTCTAAAAGTCCTTAAGCAGGTTCATACATTCCGAAAAAGTGTGCATGAACATTAGCTATTTGTCATTAAGGAGGTATGTGTAAGTGCATGTATTAGGAAACTTAGTTTCATTTAGGCGGAACCAGAAGTTATAGATAAGGGTCAGTGCCTGGTAAAATGAATAATCCTGAATTCCCCATATTTCTCACAATTCCTGAACAACAAAAATTTCAACAGCTGCTATGATGACATTTATTCATTTCTGTATTCGTTTTGGAAAGTGATTTTAATGTTTTTTTTTTTTTACTCGTTGTTTTGTCTTGAATGGAGGAGTTTGAATATTAATGCTGTACCCCTTAAAAAAAACAACCTGGACTAGTCCAATGTTCATTTTTCTTGTAAGCTAATTTATCATTTCCAAACAATCTAATGATAACCCTTAATAATTAATCGACTATCTAGCATAGTCATGTCATACATCAGACTTTGAACATTTCGTTTCATCAGGTGCATAGGACAATCATCGTCTTGTCTCTATATGAATTACACAGTTTCAGTTTTAGCAATAAAAGAGTTGTCTTTTTGCTATCATGATTGGCTAGGCCAATAGATTGATAGAGAGGTAGAAACTAGACAGATAGACAGATAGACAGATAGACAGATAGAAAGATAGAAAGATAGAAAGATAGGGATAGAGAGGGGCAGACAGACAGATAGATGAATTAGATATAAACTTTATTGCAATATAATCCCATCCCAAATACACAATGGTCCAATTTAATGAGATTTGCTTCTTGTTTTCCCTTAACTTTTCTTTTCATCTGTCTTTCTCTCCCCCCTCTCTATTATCAATGCAATTCTTGTATTCATTATATTATTTTATTTTTCGGTGCTTTGTGTTGGGGCGTATAGAGGGAGGGTATAGAGGGAGGATGAACAGGGGTGGCCCCCTGTTCATCCTCTGAGAAAGGTGGTACACTCATTGGCATAGATAGGTTCTCATTACTTGGGGGAGGGGGGGAGGGATGATTCCCTCTTGGCCCTATACACACAAATATACACACACCCCCTTCAAAAAAGGGGGATGTTTACCCCCCCCCCCCCCATCGCTATCTACGCCCCTGTGATCCACAAAACCCTACCACCACCTCTACTTTGGAAAAATTGGATTTTGTGTGTTACCGCCGCCCTCACCTCCATTTGTGTAGAAAAGCTCTATTTCTATTGATTTTTTTTTTTTTTTTTAAAATCTACCTGAAAATGGACTATCGTGGAGGTTGATTATTTTCGCCCGCAGTTGCAAGTTTTAATCTAGTAAATGAGCCGCGACAGTCAGGTAGCTGGCGGCAGTCAGCACACAACGAAAGTATAAATCAATGCAAAGATGGAATAAAGTAATACCCTCCTTTTTCTCAGAAAGTTGAGAGCTAAAATCCGTCCTGACATATGCATAAATTACTGTTCTTATTAAAACACTTTATTTATTTCTTTCCTTCTTTCTTTTGATAATTGCAGAAAAAGAAGAAGAAGAAAAAAAATGTAATCTACACACCTCACTGATCTGTACGTTTATTTTTGCGTACAGATCAGTTTCACACATCGACGCGACATCGACATCGACATCGATGGACGCACCGTACCTGGGAAAAATTGCAGCGCCATCTAGAGGTGCCAAGTGTAACGCAAGCAAAAATGACGTCCCTGGTAGCAGACTACGCCTCTTCTTCAGGGTCTGACTCGGAAAGTGAAGCTGAAACTTCAAGCAAACGCCAAGAAAATGAGAATAAAACGTAAGTTGCATGGCTAGGGAAAATAAATAGTGCAATTTAGAACAAGCAATCACCAAAATTACACTTTTAAACTGCGAAGTAAACTACATTAAGCCATTTCGTTACCCCACCTATTCAGGTTGGTGTAAGGTCATTGAAAATGATGGTGGGAAACTCCAGATGGCGGGGATCACTCAGCACCCGCGTAGCCAAGGGGAGGCGGTGAGGGCGGTCGCCCCCTCCAAAACGCAAAAAAAAAAAAAAAAAAAAAAAAGTAAGAAAAAAAAAGAAAGAAAAAAGAAGGAAAAAGCATGAGTGAGAAAAGAAAAAGGTAAGAGAACGTAAGAAGAGCGGGAGCAGACAAAGAACAATTCAAAGAAAGGTCGGGGCTTCCGCGCTTCGCGTGGGAGGGAGGAAACTGCACCCTCCCCCCCTAGGGAGCGTGCTTTGCGCGCTCATTAAGTGATTCGCACGCTTCGTGTGCTCACTATACCGCCCCTCCTAAAATGAAATCCTAGCTACGCCACTCTCACTCAGTCATAGTAAATCATAGGGCCAAACATGTGTGGAACTGTAGCGAACATTCACCGTTGCAGCAGTCAAAAACAGACAACAAAATTGCACTAAGCAAGATTTAATTTTCTTATATTTGCTAGATTATCTGATTCAGCTGGGACTCTTCAACTCTTAATATGCTACAAATATTATGGGGATTCAGAGTTGAAAATGTAATTTCAAATAATTATTTTTCCTCTCGTGTGTGATTTTCTACCAAGCCCAAATGCTTGGGAATACACACAAAAGCTGTTGAAGCTTTTCCCCTGCAATGATTACTATGGAATACAAGCTTATCTCAGAAAAGTTTTTCTTTTTTTTTTTTTTTTTTTTTTTTACAGAGGAAAAAAAAAACACCTTTATCAATTTCAATACATTGACAATCCATGTACATCAGTTTCACCAAAAACAAAAACAAAATAAAACAAAACAAAACAAAACAAAACAAAACAAAACAAAACACAATAACCAATATTCAGAGAATTTAAGGAGAAGCACAGATGAAGCCTACTGCATAAAAATACTCTAAGTGCAACACCCATACCTTATTAAATTTAACACTGATTGTTTTTTGTAAAGATATACCTCTCTAGATCAAAATACCTCTGAACCTCACCCTTGAAAATGCCCAAATTTGGAAGTTTATTATTCATTTTCATCTTGTAAATATAAAAGCAAGAAATCAAAATAATAGTATTCTAAGCACAAAATTGATGACTCCAAAGAGAGTCAGATAAGCTTGTACATGTATAAGTGACGGGGATGGAGAATGGGGCTCAATGCAGGTGTGGGAACAGAGGGCCGGAGGAGAACGATCATTTTAAGCCCAAGTGGGTATTCAGAGCTGTCTCACAGTCAGATGATTTTGATGAATTCCTTGAATCTTAGCCAGACAAATAATGATTCAGAGTGTTGAGAGTGAGAGTGGTAGTGCCAGTCTATGACTATGGACTGGTAAATTTTCTTGTAATGTATAATTTTTTTTTTTTTTTTTAAAGCCATAAGACAGTAAATAGTCTACTTTGACTCTTGATATGTTGAAAGTCTGTCTCAGTGCCTGACAACAGTTATTGGGAATTCTCCTATGCTTCCTCTGCCTGTTTCACTTGTCACAATAACTGTATTCTGCAACAAAATTTCACTTTTTTGTATTACTGCAGTTCCTATTTAAATGATGATTTATTCGTAGACTAATTATACCCTTTTTTTCTAAAATGAATTCAAGTTATAATAATCAGGTTTGATTATTTAAATAAGTGATCTGCAATTGTTTTTACAGGCAACAAAATCTATTAACCAGCCAAGACACATCAAGTTCAACAGACTCGGACTCCAGTGACTGTCAAAAGAAGGTTTCAGCCAGCTACACCAGTAAGAGCAATGCAACGAAAACTGTCGGTAAAAACAGTGATAACTGTCCACTGCCATTACCTCAAGTTTTCTCATCATCAGAGCCAAGCAGTAGTGGTAGTAACCTTCTAGGTTTATCTGTCTTTGCAAATCCTTTTGAGCAAGCCAGACAGGATCAACTGTCTATCTTGGAGAAGCATGTCAAGATGAAAGAACAAGAGAAGTCAGACAATACTGTAAAAGGAAATCAGAAAATATGCTACAAATTTCAGAAGGGAAAGTGCAGATTTGGAGACACTTGCAAGTTCTCCCATGGCAGTAATCACCAACCAGTAGTACTGACTGGAGGGAATCGTGAAGCCTACCCTGGCACTGCAAGCGGGGGACACATGGGGGCGCCCTTTCATGGTGGATATTACCACGATGATGAAAGACAAAGAGCAGAAGAGGAGGAAGAGACAGTAAGAAAGAGAAAGAAAGACCGTGCAGGACTTAGTGAAACTCTGATCCCATCAAAGAAAGCAATGAGAATCTATGACAGGCAAAGAACGCAAGAAAGGCCTTGGACTGAAAAGAGATGATAACTTGCAAGATGGATCTTTGTAATTGTTATTCATCCTTCATGTATTTAAATATGTCATTCAAATAGAAATTTTTAAAATGTATATATGAGAGCCATAAGGTCATTAAACTTTGCAACTGAATTTGACTTGGTTGTTATGGCCTTCTGGCTTTTGGAATTCAGGATGCAGCACTCATCAGTAGAATTTGTATGAGTGTTCTATATCCTCTCATGTTTCATTGCAACTGCCTAAAAACAGTAGAATCCATTTTAATTTGATGTATTCCTTTTAATTAACATGTGTTTTGATGTTTTTGTCAGAGCGGAAATCTGTAAAGGGCACAATTTCAAAGGCCATGAATAGAATCTTTCTGTTCTATCACATCATGATTTTCACTTTGGTAAACTGCTTTTCTGTGCATATGTTGTTAACAGTCCAAAGAGCCAGCTCAACTGTCGGAAAAAAAAAGCTTTTATTTTGCAGCGCCGTCTCTATGGAATGCTCTCCCACTGAGGATCTGATCAGCAGAATTGCTAGAAACATTTAAAAAGAGTCTTAAAATCATACATGTTCACATCTGAATTTAGTTAAATATTTGTTAGATGTACACATATATATATACATTTACATTTACTCCTTTCTCTCTCTTTCCTTATCTCTTATACTTCTTATATCCCTCTGCACCTCAAAATTGTCAACTAGATCAACGGTGCATTACAAATGCTGTATTTATTATTTATTACTGAATACTGATGAATTTAAACACTACTGAATAATGACCCTAATTGCAAGGAAAGGTTAACACACTAATTTACATACTTCCTTTGGTAGAAATGGGTTTTCATGCTCCACTATGATTCTTGTCAATGATTTACCTCCATGACGAACAAACCTTCTTTTTCTGCTCATGGAGACTGTTGAAGTCTTCTAACAACACCCTGTATAATGTAGATCTGATGACCCACCATTGTACTCTGCATAGTACATTCAGGTGCTCCATAGATGCTTAGATGTATTAATTAATTTACTAGACGAAAAGCAGCACGCGCAGAAATAATTACACGAATGGCATCAAGCCCCGCCTCTTTCGTATCATTTGAAGGGGCCGATAAGCACCCGTTATCGTCATGATATTGATAACACTGTTGCATTATTCATATCTCTTGCGCGTGTCAGTTTTATTGTGATACATTACTTCGATTAATTGCGCGTTTATTGAGCATTTATTGAGCATTTATTGTGCATGCGCTGAGCTGATGGGTGTAATGTTTCATAACATGTACAAAGGCACGCTACTTGTTGGAAGCATGATACAAAATGAATTATTCATTTTTGATCAGGAATATGTAGAGGTGCTTAGGTAGGCCTTCTAATGTATCTGGACAAAATGGTGGAGCTTTAGGGGCCTGCTAAAGCATCAACACTGGTAGTCACATTCTCAACCAGTGGAAAGGAGCATTTGTACAACCTCATTTTGTTGATGCTTTTTAGTTCTGTAAATAAAACAAAACGGCTCTAATGGAGTCTGATGATGTGTGGTGATTTTAAGAAAATGGTTACTTTGTTTTTAAATCATTTGTAGTTACAAGTAATGTATTTATCTAGCTTTGATAAATGAAAGTACATGTACAAGTGACTATAATAACGAAATATGTTTTCGTTAAATTTCTTGCACTAAATTTCCTTTGCCCATGTTTGATCTCTGATGTACCTGTGTGATTGAACCTTCCTTATAGACCAATTTCACGGCCGGTTTATGTATTTGGCCCTCTATCGGCGACGCCATTGCTGCTGTGGGCAAGTGCGCTGACCGCGATTGGCTCTGTGTACAAAATGAATGTAAGATATGAGATATGCCCCGATATTGTTCCATTTACTTTATTCTAGATCAATAAAATAAAGCATGGATACATGGGTAGATGAGGTAAGACATTGGTCATATCTGACGGATGAAGGTATGATGTATTTTTGTAATTTCGATGGTTTTTCAACTTAGTTTTGTCAGTAAAAGTTCGATTGCAGCATAGAAGCCGTAGTAAACGGGAGCCCTAAATCTTACCCTGTTTACAAAGTCAAGTTTTCATTCATTAAATTTTACGCCAAAGTACATAATGATAATGTTTCTTAACTTAAAAGTCCCTTCTGTTGATGTTTTTACCCACTGGCGACGAATTCCTTCACATTGCTTACGGAAACCTGTGTAGGGAGTACGGCTTCTCACACAAACAGGCTTCATGAGTCAAAAGCGAGTGAATTTCGCACTCAGTTAGCTTCCAATTTTTAAACTTTCTCTAATCCTTGTGGCATTTGAGCACCGCACAGCTGCGACCTGAACTTCCCTGATAATTTCTAATTGCAAATATTAAAATAAATATGCATATACTGGTCAAAATAGACAAAAAATCGAACGAATGTACATAACGCGCTATTGACTTGTGTACTATAAAAGTTGGAGCGCCCACCCCAGTATGTCGAACTGTGTCGAACAGTCTGCTGCCCTCTTGCGTTGTGAAATTGGTCTATAAGACAATACATCCAGCTGTATATATAGAAATACTTGTGCAGTATATACCATTACCTTGATTTACCTTTGTTGCACTTGCCTATGATGTGGACATTTTTTTTAATGATAATGGTGATGAGGAGGAGGAGGAGGAGGAGGAGGAGGAGGAGGAGGAGGATGGTGGTGATGATGATGGTGGTGGTGGTGGTTGCAGTAATCATGACAGTGATCATGATTCAGAGTGATGACAGAAATAGCACAATGATACATGATAATCATCATGATTAGGATGATGGGGATGGTGATGATGATGATGATGATGATGATGATGATGATGATGATGATGATGATGATGAAGGTGGTGGTGGTTGGTGATAATGGTAACCAGGATAATGGCAATAGTTATGATGATGATTATTATGATTTGACACTCGTGGCCGATTTTAATACTGGGAGTAATGAAATGATACATACAAGTGAAATTTTCGCTTCTGTCACTAATTTGAATTCTGTTAAAAGTGGAAGTGAATATTGAACAATTTCAGTGGAAAACACAAATACAAATGGGAAATTTCTACCTTGTAGTTTTTACTTGGAATTTGTTTTTTTCCAAACGAGTTCCCGACGAGTTCAAGAAGAAATTGTTTCCAAATGATGACACAGAGTCATCTGCCATGCTTTCGCATATCAGAATACGTTCTTTGGCCTGCAGTATGCCAGGGTCGCATTGCATGAAACTTACCTCTGATGGTAACTCTGCCATCAATGGTAACTACCATGGTAACATTACTCAACAGCCAATCATATTCAAGGTTTCCATGGAAGTTACCACTGATGGCAAAGTTACCATCATGGCAAGTTTTATGCAGTGGGGCCCAGATCTACCCTCTAATTCTAGATAAGTAAACAGACATCAGCCTTTCATCACAGGCATATTACCCAGACATCAATATCCTCATCATTATCATCACCATTACCTTCATAAAGAATTATCATCATCATCATCATCATCATCATCATCATCATCATCATCATCATCATCATCATCATCATCATCATCATCAAAATAAATCATTTACACCATCAACTCATAACACCATCACCATCATCATCATCATCATTGAAATATCCATCGACATCACCACCACCACCATCACTTTCAACATCATTAAAATAACTCTCATTTACACCAACATCAGCAGCAGCAGCAGCAGCAGCATTGTTATTGAAATAATCATAATTTACACCATAAACATTCTCTGCATTTGCATCATCACCAATATAATCACTATTATCATCATTGAAATAACCACCATTGACACTACCACCGTTGTCATTATCGTCATCATTATTAAAATAATCATTTACACAATCATCTTCATCATTATCATCATTAAAATAATCATTTACACCATCAACTATATCATCACTATTATCATCATCATTAAAATAACCATCACTGACACCACCACCGTTATCATTATTGTCATCATTAAAATAATCATTTACACCATCAACATCATCAGCATTGTTGTCATCATTATTAAAATAATTTACACAGTCATCTTTATCGTCATCATCATCATCATCATCATCATCATCATTAAAATAATCATTTGCATGCACACCATTAAATCAGCATTTGCCTCATCACCAACATCATCAAAATCAAAATACTGGTAAACACATTTTTATCAACACCACCAACATCATCATTATCATCAAAATCATCATTATTAGCATCATCGTTATCACCTAATCTTCACAACACCGATATCATATTACTAGTATTTTTACCTTAAAATATGATGGTACATGAAATGTACAATTGTTTTTCTCATTATTACAAGGGCCCAAAAGAACTTGGCTTAAGCTAAGTAAGTTTGTCTTTTCTCATTACTGATGAATCTTCAGTCATATAAACAGTATGTAGATTATCATACAAGCCAATAAGTACATCTAAAGTAAAATAAGAAAATAAAAGAATAGTTGTATTCATTCAATTGTTACAAATATTTTATTCATATGTAATCATAAAAGATGAAATCAAATCTTCATCAATTTGATTCAAAGTATCTACAGCATCTGTTTTCCTTAACCAACTGAATACAAAGCCCGAGATAACTCGGGGCTAGGGTCTATGAAAAATATGTCTTTTTTTTTTTTTTTTTTTTCATGTTAAAGGCATTGGCTAACTTTGTGAGTAGCTGATTTAACAAATTCTCAAACTAAGATGAAACATGTGTATGAGTACTTGTATTTGTACTCAAAAACCCTGAAACCAACCATAATTTGGAATGAAAAAGTGTAAGTTAGATGCCAAAGGCGATTTTATTATCCTTCGTCTCACGAGACAATCACTAAGAGGACCACTTTGCTTGAATTTGAAAATGCCGTAATGTACCTCCCGCTGCGTGATACGCCAATACACACAGTACGGTAAGGTGAGTCATACGCGCATGCGCACTCCATATGTCTATTCTGTGCAACCGACCCTCGTATATTTTTCAAACATTGTTTCACATTTTTGAAATTTAAAACTACTTCCTGTGGATATTATACTTTGAAACTTTCAGACTGGTATTTTTACACTATAACCCTTACGTTTATCCCATTTTCAAGTAACAAAACAAGATTTTTTAAAATCATAACAATGTTAACCAATGCCTTTAAACAGGTTTATTGCTCATAATCAAAATGTTTATGACATTAATACTGGCCCTACGAGTAGACACACCTTACATTGACTTGGTGGGCATGATATGATTTCAGTATAACCTGCATTTTCCATAGACCCTGGTGTTTAGTGTTCAACTGGTTAACATGGATCTAGCAGAAGAGTCTCATGAGCAACTGTGATGTCATTTGCATATATCTGTTCATTGCATATAAAACCTTTATTTAATGGTCAAATCAATTTACTGCACAACAGCGTTCAGCTGAGGCTACTGTGATATATCATGTCATCTGATAACGTAAAAACATCCATACACCATATAGGCCAAAGTAGGATAAACTAGATGAATCCTCGACCGCAAGGTCGAAATTTATGCCTCCACCATTGCCAGATCAGAAATATATGGCACATTCATGTTCATTTTTTTATTTTCATGTATACAACAACATCTTTGACCTTGACCTTGACCTTTGACCTTGTGACCCCCAAATCAAATGAGACCATTATGAGACCTTCCATATGCATACATGAGCCAAGTCTAAAGTTGAACCGTCACAGAGTTAAGTTAATGCAAGAACCAGCAATTTTCATGTATATAATGAACTCTATGACCTTTCACCTTTAACCTTGAGACCCCAAAATCTCAGATCATTGTCCCTCCCATATGCACACATCAGCCAAGTTTGAAGTTGATCCGTCAAATGGTTGAGTTATTGTGAGAATGAACCATTTCTATGTACATAATGACCTCTTTGACCTTTGAACTTTGACCTTGAGACCCCAAAATCTAATCGGATCATTGTCCCTCCCATATGCATACATGAACCAAGTCTAAAGTTGAACCGTCACAGAGTTAAGTTAATGCAAGAACCAGCAATTTTCATGTATGTAATGAACTCTATGACCGTTGACCTTTAACCTTGAGACCCCAAAATCTCAGATCATTGTCCCTATGCACACATTAGCCAAGTTTGAAGTTGATCCGTCAAATGGTTCTTAAGTTACCGTGAGAACAAAAACGGGACGGGCAGACGGACGGACGACCCGAAAACATAATGCCTCCAGCCACCACCTACGGTGGGCGGAGGGATAAAAATCACAAATTTAATTTTTCATGGTATATGTGCTACTTAGATCATTTATGCCCACTTTCATGAGACAGGTCAATGTTGTAATAAAAACCTGTAAACATCATAGATGATATCAATCTTGAATTCAAGTCTGTAAAAAAAATTTCAGCCTCTGGCATCAATGAATCATCCATGGTGATGAAAGCTGGATCTGTATAGCATACAATGTACAAAGCTCCTTTACATACAGGGTGTAGTAATAATAATTGGTTCTTGTATATTACTCATGTCTGTCATGCCTGTCATGCCTGTCATTCTCGGGGCTCCATCTATATGCATGTACATCACGTCTCAACACCATTCTAGCATTTCATGGGCAGAATGGTAAACACGAGCTTCAAGAGATTTCCTCTAGGGCATGTTGGTGGCTTTACAGCAATGGTTATTTGTGGTATCAGGGCAAGTTGATCGGTGTAGAGTGGGCCATTCATGCTGATATTCCAGGGTTGAGTTGAGTTTTTAGTCCAAGTCTGCCCTTGCCTATCATATCATTATACCAGTGATGAATTACTATTTTTATCTGTCCATCTGTGATGAGGTCATAGCATTCATGAAAAGCATACAAGTTTCATATGTGTTTGTTATAGTCATTGTCACAGATGTATACACAGATCCATGTTCCTATCATGTAATGGAAGCAACAGCTGATGACTTCTTTTTCCTTTTCATCTTTGTCGGTGCACCCTTGAGTTTGAAGGCCGTACTGTGGAAATCACAGAGGAAAAAAAAATAATAAAAAAATAAAGTGAAAATGGTAGTCCACACAACAGCCAAGGTATTAAAGACAGTCGTGGGCTTCCATGGGGAATTTGACACCACTGGGGTGCTTACCCAGTAATAGGTGTTGTCCATCACCCAGAGTGGAATTGAGTTTTATGATCAACAGAACTTATATAATGCTCTGTATATTCTACCCATTGCCCCATATGGTAAAGTCATTATCTCACTTTCCCTGGCCCGACAATGCCCGAAGCAGGCCGAAGAATGTCTGTGGTGGGGCATCTCGTTTGCTGTGCTCCAGAAATGTAGCTCTATTACAGGTATTTTCTGTGCTTTTCTGGTGTCAGCAAATTATGATCCACTCCCATGAAAGCCCACGACTCGGTGTAACAAAATAAACTGATGCACAGATAAACTTGATTATAAAGTGATTCACCCTGAAGTTGACATAGATGGGATTTCAATCTTAAATGCTTCTTCAATTCAAATGTATTAGAAAAAAAATATTCAAAATTTAGAAAAAAAAATCAAATTGCTGGATGGCAAAAGAACAAATAAGGTGGTAGAACAATGAGCTCTTAACACTTTGAGACCATACAGTGACAATATACTATATAATAACAAAACTGATTCACAGCAAACATGTTTGTAATGCACAAACTATGATGGCCCTAAGTACGCTCGACAACAGGTCATGTGCTACGTGAACTTCCTGGCCAACTTTGCGCCCCAGGTCGTGAAATTCACGACCTGCGACACAAAATTCACGACCTGTGATGTGAAGTTCAGGACCCGGGATGCGAAATTCATGACCTGGGATGCAAAATTCAGGACCTGGGATGCGAAATTCACGTCGCACATGACCTGCTGTTGAGCGTACTTCAGGGCCACCATTACAAAGTTTTTATCAATCCATTAAGCAAAACTTCCATCTAATTCAGTATGCATTTAGGAAAGTCTTTATTCAAGAATTATCAGGCTTACAGATTGATGTCAAAGAACAATAAAAAAAGTAATAGTCCAATTACTTACTGGCATGTTGAGCAGATCGGACTGTAGGTACAGAAAACTGAGGGTCAAAAAGAAAAGAAACAGCATGAATATAAAAAGATGCGAGTATTCAGGGTTCTCACTAGAAAAAAATCCACACACGGTTCCCACTCTGCGCAAAGCGTCGAAGTTTCGGAAGTTTTACGGAATAACACCTAAAGTTAGGTGTGGCGGCAGTATATGCTATAGTAAAAGGATGAAAAATACTCGGTAAGCAGGAGTTGTCTACTAATGGCATAAAAGTAAAAATACATTGCCAAAAAGCAAAACAATCTGTGACATTTATCATTATTGTTAGGAATATATACTCCAATATTTTTTTTACCCTTGGTGCCACGCATGGCGCAGCAATTTCACACATGGTTCTTCCTTGTCTGCAACCCTTTACGCATGGTATCGGAACCATGGGTGTTATGTACTGGCGAGAACCATGCGAGTATTAATCCAAGCTTCATTTGGAAACACAATTTAATCTACAAATAACATTTAGCAATGAATGAGGTTCAATGTAATCTGCATGAACAAGGTTGTTTGAGCTGAGCCCTGCATCAGAGAAGCCCTTAAAGATGACTAAAATACACATTTACAAGTGATGTACTGTACAAAGGTGTAATATCATTTTTGAAACTTACTTGAGAGGCAGACAGAACAGACATAGCCCACATCAATGAGAGTACGGTGGCAGAAGCATGCTGCTCTATAATCAACATGAATGGCTGGAGGTAAGACTAGGCTTTCTCTGAGGCTAGGAGATGGTAGGTATACCCACTGTAAGATAAAGAGATAGAAATCATAAACGTGCTGCAAAGATAATGAACCCCCGCCCCTCTATAAAAAAAATGAATAAATAAAATAAAAATTATTAAATAAACGAAAACAAAACTAAACTAGAACAACAGCAAAATGTAGTGGTATGTATAAAAATAAAATAAAAAAATAAACATAAAGAAACAAACAAAAACAAAAAACAAACAAGAAACAAAGACAAAAAACAAAGGCCCCCCCCCCAAAAAAAAAAACAACAACCAAAAAAAACAACAAAAAACCCACAGTATACCTCCAACTGCTGGTACAGCTTTACATCACAATGTTGGAAAAATATTTCTTATTCATGTGACACATGTTTCCTGACAGGTTTCATTCAATGATATCATGGAATTAGTATTTCAAGGTTTCAGTAAATACTACATACAATACCATCATACACTCAAATGGAATTCTGCCTCTAAGGGATATCTTTTTCTTTTCTTCTCTCTCCCCTCCCCCTTTTCCTTCTTTGTCACCTAGAGAACACCATGAACTAATGAAACGATACAAGACTTACTAGAAGGTATTGGAGTAATCCTGTTGTTGATAACAGCCTGAGATACTTTCCTCCTGTGATATCACATGCCTGCTGTAGCAAACTGGAATCCTTGTCTAAGATACATGCATCAACGGGAATGTTCTGCATTCCAACGAGAGAGAGAGAGAGAAATCGATCATTAGAAAAAATACATCGAAGGCATATAATTTCCTCGTGTGTCACAAGCCTGCTGTAGCATACTGGAATCCTTGTCTAATCCTGTTTTCACACATATCCACAATGCCGAATTACAATTACACTATTAGAATCATGGTTCATACACACAACCAAGATAGGCTTCGCGGATTCTGCGGTTTTGCATTTCATAGCGAGGAGAGCAGGTGGGGTACCCATCAATTACACGTGCATGATGCTCTCGAAGCCATCGAGCCTTTGTTCTTTCTGCGGAAGTGGTTAAAAGGTCACCGTAAGCTCCGCCCCCAAATCATGATTCGGAGGTCAATCCATTCACACGCCAATTTCGCTCCGTAATTCGAGAGAATGAGAATGATTCACAATCTAAGAGTAGAACTAGGAAAGAGACAAACAGGACAAAAAAAATTGATAGAAAATGATGGTACTCATTCTCTCTCTTAGCCTGAACATGACACAAACAAAATGTCAGGACAACTAAGAAAAGATAGCGTAACTAGTTTAACTCGACACCATTACCTGTTTTTGTGCCGTGAAGGTGACATTCATAAAGTTCATGTACTGGGATGCACTGTCATCAGCTGCTTTGAGTACCTTTAGGAAAAAAAAAGATAATTGGAATAAATAATGATCTCCACTCCTGAGACTGAGCAGTGCATGAATTCCTACAACAGACAATGCTTTATCCATCATCCTTTCTAATAATCTACATTTTAAATCATGCACAGACATTATGCTCATTTTCAGATGGCATTAGCAAGGATAAAAATATGTCTTATGATAACACTATAACCCTGGTGTTTTCACTCTGTACTGACTTCGTGTACGCATGATCATTCAAAATTTTGCATAAAAAAGGGTTATTTTCATGAGCTTGTACTCAAAATTGAAAAAAATAAAGGGTGTTTTTGGGCTTGTAGACCTCTACTCAAAATTGAAAAAAAGGTGTGTTTTTTTTTTCTGGTCCTTGTTTGCAAAAAGTACACTTGGAATGTGAAAAATAGGGGTATTTTTTAAAGGCCGATTTGTATCCGTTTTGTGCCAAATAGGGTAAAAATGGCTGAAAATATACTTGAAACACCGCGAAATAGGAGTCAAATTCTGGGTTGCCGAACGATCATGGTTACACCTTTGAATACAGAGTGACAACACCGGGATTAAAGCATGATTCTTCAACATTAATATCGTGGTATTCATTTCAATGGACAATTACGGACAATAATTGGAGTGAAGTTACAAATTTTACATGCAGTCTGTATGGGAGTATTCCAAAATTACAAAATGTTAATATTAACTGAATGTGCGTGGTAACAATAAAAAAAAAGGTGTTTTTTTTTTTTAAATACTTACAAGGATTCTTGACTTGATCTTTTCACCAACTGGAAAGAAATGCACAACATATAAGAAATATCATTAACATAAATGCTGGAAAATAGCACAGAACATGGACATACTGAAGCTTTTTGACACGCACTCATCAGAGTAAAATCGCATGAATGAACAGAAAGCCAGAATCGAAAAAATATATAATGGAAGTGTATTGTTCCCTCGGTATATTGTTTCAATTTTGGCTTTCTATTCATTCATGTGATTTTACCCTGATGAGTGCGTGTCAAAAAAGCTTAAGTATGTCCATGTTCAATGCTATTTTACAATTTTGCGGTACCAAACACCTATTCAGTTAACATAAATGCTTTATACACTTTACGCTTTCACAAAAGCTACACAGAAATAGAGTATTTTCATTTATGTCAGATCAGTTAAACAGAGCATAGCTTTTACTCTGTGCACATTATTCTAAACTTGCAGGCAGAAAGCATCAGACCAGCTACAGGTTGGACGGCTGCAAACTGTTTATCTAAATCTTGATTTGAAACATCAGTGTCTTGAAATCATCTTCACAGGCAATTGCCAATTTTGAAAGATTTACAAACAAATTGTTGTTCGTCCTTCGCTAGCAGAGAACCACAACTTCACGTATCACTGGGTCTTGTGAGTGTGAAGATGGCTGATCAGTCCGATCCTTGCACTGAAATGTCTAGTGCAGTTTGGACGTGCAGATGTCGGGGTTGAGCCGGACTGAGAGGTGGTACTGGCTCTGCTTTTACGTTGCAGGCATCTCTGTTCCAGCTCCTCCACATGCCTCACTTCGTAGCCTGACACACCAGAAATGACCGCGGTACGCCAGGCAGAACGGTCCTGTGCAGTTTCTTCCCAGGTGTCAGGGTTGATACTGCAGCATTTCCGAGAAGCTTTTAGTGTGTCCTTGTAGCGCTTCCTCTGACCTCCGTGAGAGCGCTTGCCTTCCTTCAATTCACCGTAGAGCAGTCTCTTTCGCAAACAAATTAATCATGCCATGAAATATCGAGAAAGGGATTTTGCAAGATCCATGCTGCATTGAATCTCAACTTAGATGGCTCTTAAATGAAGTATATAAATATACGGAACCAGCAATGATTACTGGAAACTACAAAAATGAAGAACAAAACAATCTTACCTGCACATTCCTTTTCCATTCTGTGAATATCTGTATTGAACATCAGTTAAGGAATGGGTACGTGTTGAGTAAGCGTATCACTCAATATCTTCATTCCAAATGAGCAATGCTTGCACAAAATAATGTAAATAACACATTCAGTTCATTAGCTAATATGATTTACACACAAAAACATCCTGATAATATGCACGCTTGTAACATGACTACTGCAAACTGATCACTACATGTTTATCTGCACAAAGTCCAAACAACATTCTTATATACCAATGTTTTAAAGGCAGCTTCAGTCATCACCATGGCAAAACCCAAACCCAAGGATAGCAATGGAAACTCCTTCCAGTTGGATTATCATTTGCTGTGGACCATGGAGGAACCAGTGTTGTTGTTGTTATTGTTGGTTGCATTTTTGGTGCTTCAGTCAGAATTGACGATTTACGCCTAGTCTCGGTGTTAAGGTTAAAATGTCTAGTCAGTTGTTTATCAATAATTCTTAGCTTGGAAACTGTGTGCGCCTGTGCTTTCGCTGATTCACTGCTGGGGGATGTATCGTCCCGGCCAACCCTGCTGCGTACGTAAAGTGGGCTTCTAAATCACAAGGATCTAGGCCACTCAGATACACAGTGTGCCGCTACAGCATGACGGAACTAGCGAGAGGGCGTTCATCAAGAGCCAAAATGAAGCCCAGTCCAGCCCACCAGCGTCACCAAACATGACAGCATCGCCGACTCCTTCATCACCAAACCTGACAACATCGCTGACTAATACTTTCTTAGCATTCGGGTAACCAACCGAATCATATTGTCTTCTTACCCCTATACTAGGATGGAACACTACTCAGATGACCCTGACCTCCTTAAGTTGTAGGTGGAGGGAAAGAACAGGACACTCTCTTCCAAGCCTAGCAAGTAATAAAAGAATTACAATGGTCCTGTGAATAAAGCCAGGATATTAAATCACGTGGAAAGCTCACATTACGGAAAAGCACTGAAAAAACTAAAACTATCACCCTTCAGCTAGAAAGATATGGCTAAAAGATCTCAAACACACCATCAGAAAGGAGATGGAATCACTGGCTTCCTAAGGCACCGAATCCGAAATCGTTGCAAGAATTCAAGTGGAGTAGGGTTATTGCAAAGATTAAATGTGAAGCACCGACCCTGTATACGACTTTCTTTGCTGCCATATCACGACATGATAAGACGCTGAGGTAAATGTACTGTCTGTAATGTATCTATGGGATACCAGGAATATTCCACGTGTTATTATTTTTTTTCAAAGGATACAGCACAGTGCCATTGCCAATGATCCAGCCAATAGTGTGTCTGTGTGCGATACTGTAGGGTCTGTAAAGGAGGTGCAATAAAGTAAAAAGAACATTACTCTCTGTTCCTTCACTCAGTTGAGCTCATTTGAAGAGCAAATGAAGTGATCACGGTGGTCCATCCCTGGCATTGATCATTTCGGATATTGTAGTCAACCACGGTAACTAAAATTTCATTAAATCTGAACTCCTTCACTGATGCCCTTCACAAAAAACATAAAATTGCTGAATATATTTCATTAATTATTTTTGGCAGGTCTTCAAACTTTCAAAATCTATCAAATGTTCTTCAGTGAAAAACTGATCAGTCTCAAATTATAAATTTACACACAAGATTGCATACCACAGTGATGAAAATATGAAGCATTTAGAGAAGGGACTGCAAATTACTTCATTTACATCTCATTTATTACAGATACGTGTTAAACAACATTTTCCATATATTTTGATGGAGGATAATCTACCAGTATTCCTTGCTTTTCTCTACAAGAACAGAAAGCATAAAACTACATGCAACAGAAGAGATTCTTTTTTTTTAACACTATTTGTAATGTAGGGTATTTTCCCCCCTAAATTAAAAAATGAGTCAGATATTCTTCTTTCTAAAAGCTGACACAATCAGCAAATAAAAAGGCTTTTCTAAGGCCAGAACTTACTTTCGTCAACCAGGTTCTTCAGTTCTTCCATGACCACATCATTGATGGCAGCAAACACCTCATACTTCCCATCAGAGGTCATCTCATCTTGCTCTCTCCCTTCATCTCCTTCATCCATCGTATCACTCGTCTTCTTGGGGTACAGAAAACGACTGAAGATATAAAATATGTGTTAAAAAGAGAGCATGAATTTGTTCATTCCCTTAACAGTTTCATTTATCTTTAAAAGGAACAGTGAGGAAAATGATTTCAAGAGGATACTGGAGTTTGAGATGTTTATGAGTATGAGTACAACCATACATCCAAAAACAGACATTTAGCAATACACCATAGAGATACACCTCTATTAATTTCTTAACCATTAAATACGGAAGTACTGCAAAAGCCTTTTAGAGAGTTGAGCTTTATTGTTTTTTCATGAAGGTCATTGGCAATTTCATTAATTTCACTACCTTATGAAAACTTATATTTCAACATTTCAAGTCTCCCTGTTCAGTACTTGATTTCAAAACAACAGGAATTTAACAAAATTAAATGTAATCTGCAAAGAACTTTCATTTGGTAATACTTTTCTGACCATCATCTATGCCTACAATCAATCTATTTTTTTTCCCACTTACCTTTCATTGGTGTGGCTTGCGATGACTGCTACTTTGTTGCGTCGATCCATCATAAGATGTGAATTGATGAAGACCACAACAGCATCCATACACTGGCTCAATGTTAGTCCATCCTTCTGTTGTGATAGAACAAATCAAATGATAGTAACATTGAAGACAAAGAGACAAGCAGATCTGGAAAATGGGAAATCATGCAAAGTTACATTTAGAAAGACTTTCCAATAATCTTTGAACCTACTATCCAGTTATTATCAACTGAATATTAAAGATTTGCAGCAGTGCCGAAAATTAATGATTGTGCACCAATCCAAACCATATCATGTACTTAAAAGATTAACAAATCACTGATACTTCTTTGGTATCACTATCAGCACTACTTTGATTAAGCCAAAAGCTTAACTTTTGTTACCTCCAGGGTTTAAAGTTTCCATTCTCATAGTTTACCTGTTGCTTGTGGTGGCTTTGTTTTCCCCACCACACTGGGTTGACATCAATCACTATGACAACCAGATTCCCAACATCTTCCTCATCAGTGGAAGACATCTCTCAGCTGCAGAACCTA
>CM057154.1:32345423-32358423 GCA_029962745.1 Echinometra lucunter | reverse complement strand
CTAAGATAAATATAATACATCAGTACACATATTTTGCATTATAACTCTGTGTTATTGACGGCATGCTAAGATAAATATATACATCAGTACACATATTTAGCATTATATCTCTAATATATCCATTATGTACACACCCGCATATACCCTGTAGTGGATGCATTTAACTTTCACATAACTGTTTTCCATTAATAGTGATCTAAATACCTTTTGGATAACTACACATGAAATATGCTTTGGTTAAGTCCGTTAGATAGGAAATTGTTGATTTCTAAAGTAAAATTAAGTATGAGAAACTGAAAATGCAGAATAGAGCAAAATACCAAAGCACTGGAATAAAGGATATTAAAATTTCTACCCTTTTCTTGTTTGAAACAGAGGATATCATCCATATGAAAAGCGTCATACAGATGAAGATTAGGCAAGCAGTGATATCCCTGACTTTTCAAGTTTGCATCCCTCAATATCACGTCTTTATTTTTTTATTGTCATCATATTGTCTCCATCAGTGTATGTTGTCTATGTCAAAACCATCACCACTGATGGTGTTGAGGTAAACTCCCGTTTGATATTTTGAGGGTCCCCAGCTTCATATTTGAAGATCTTCAATTTCATATAAACAAGTGCATATGAAGACATACCTGGATTAGTTTATGCCAGTGTCTAGGATTCAGTTGAAGATTACTGAGCTTACTTCATATGAAGCAGCCTAGTCAACCCTTTTCAGTGATTCAGGTTAACCCATCGACTACTGGAACTAGGTGACCCCTGTATAAAGTCTATGGGATTACAAGAATTCAGTAGACATCAGGTTAAGACATCAGTGGCAAGTCACCCAATCCTGTGGTACATGTAAGTGAGAGACATTTGTTCGCATTGACCTTTTGATTGTTCTCTAATTTCTACATAGTTTGTTTTCATTGTGAATCACAGGTGAATAACCCTTATTGAACTGAACCCAGTTTTCCACTTCATTTGATATGGGGGAAGGTGACAAGGTTTTTCTGCAAAGCAGTTCTGATAAGTCTTGTCAGGTGTCTCAGAAACCAGTAGTCTTCCTCTATAATAAGGCCAGACCAGACTCAACAAGACATGCATGTACCTTTTCCTTTACATTAAGTTAAAGAACCAAATCTGCTTTATCATCTTTGCTGGCAAACGTTATCCCTGATTTCTTATTTTCTCATTGCCACTTCCACTCTTGAAAAGTTTTTGTTTTTGTTCATGTACAGGTATTCCTGTACACTGTTCTTGTCTATCAGTATCACAATACTAGTGTAGTCTAGGTGAACAATAAAATCATTTTTACTGCATCCAGCAGTATTTTACTTTTCTACAAGGCAATGTATAATCCTCCATAATTTGGTATATACAAATTCATTCTGACTTTATAACTTGCTAATTGTATTTAATCACCGAGGAACTAATGTTTTACAAGCTTTGCTTTTTTTAGTTCCTCATTTCTTATGTTTTCTATTTCCTGTATAATCATGCTATAGGTTTTGTATATGTATCTATGGTCAACTTGCTTCAATTTTTGTTTATCTTTTTTCTTATATTGTAATTTCTGTTTGTTTGTTTGATATGTATATATGATACATAAGAAATAAACACGCTTGAATTGAAAAAAAAAACTGAATTACTTCAAACATAGAATTAGAATGCATAGTGAAGTGTTGTACATACATAATTGGACTGCAGTAATCTGCCATTTTCATTTAGAATGTGTTTGGTGAACCTAGAAATAGGCCAACACCTTGACAAGAAAAAGAAAAGAATAAAACCAAAAAAAAGAAATGTAAAGGAAAAAAATGCATGTGTCAGAAGGATTAAAAAATTGAAAAAAAAAATGCAGTGGTAAAAATAAGTCAGTTTTGACTGCTCACCCCAAAAAAAAAGAAAGAAGAAAAAGAAAAGAAGCTGCGATTTTGTCTACCAGTGAAGTTCACTGTATTGTCGCCTCTCTTTGCCTACAAACTGACTCTTACTTAACCAGGTCTCCCTCTTTTAGATGATGACTGTATATAGGTAGTCCCAGACATAGATTATCATCTGATTCTGAATGTTACATGTCTGTGAAAACACAATTAAACACACGCTCACACGCGCGCGGGCACGCACATACACACACACTTGTGAACAGTCTCACCAAAGTTATGTACTGTGGCAGAGCTCATGATATACACTATATCATGATAGCTATGACTACATGTAGCTGCAACGATTCAAAACTTAATTTTAATTGCTGTTAAAATGAAAAAAAAACAACAGCAACAGTTTCTTATGCATTAATGCATCAAGACAATTCAGGTAATGCACTGTTTGGTAAAGGTCATGGAATTCAACATTAATTTGTCTCTTTCGTTTTTCTCGTATAAGATTTTAAAAAAAAAACTTATCAGAGGTATGTTTAATCATGTCTGAAACACTTTCATTTGTATGGCTCATTTTACATGTAGCATTGCAAGTATTTTAGTTATGAGGATAACTTTATTTTTTGTGTTTCTCAATTCTTTCTCTTTTTTTAAACTTTAACTAGGCATATCTTAACAACCCAGACTTGGTTTTTGAGACACAAGTGCTTTTAAGTCATTGCAAGAATGAGTAGTATTAAGTTCTTCATACAAAGTTGGCTCGAGTTGAAGTAGAAACATTAGAGAAAATTAGTTAAAGTTTGAAATAAAACAGATAGGAATATGAAAGTTATGAAAATATACCATTCCTGATTGAAAGAACTCCAATCGGAAAAATGGTAATGATACATGTCGTCACTTCAAAATTGTCTTATTTAATCTTATTTAATTGTTTATGGCCATACAGTGAAGTTTACCTCCTGTCAATTTTAATTCATGATCAAACATGAGAAATTAAAAAAAAAATAGTGACCTTTTTTACACAACAAAAAGAGAATTACTCCATGTGTGACATCACTTGTATTGAATAACTTACTTAGTAAATGTTCTCCATATTTTTCAGGATTTGATCTATAAAAAAATATTAATTTTTGTATGCTTTCTGTAATTTATATCAGACTTACATCAATAAGTTTTTTTCCTTGTTACGCTTGCACACTGGGTCAAATTTGTATGAAGGGATACAGTACATGAGTGAAAAGAATGTGCATAGCTCAGTGTAATCTATATGGTCTAAAGCCACCCAGATGAAATGCAAATAGGGTTCTTTCTTGCAATGACTCAAGAGAATAGATGAATTGAAAATTAATAGCTGGGTTGTTAAATTTGTGCTATGTATGAAATGAGTATATTTTTTAATGTTACTTAAAACTCAGAAAGCAGAAAATGATATTCATCCATGCAGTCACCTACAAGACTGTCCATGGGACAGACAAAGCATTGAAGTGCAAAATCAAAGCTAGAAATATGGGAAGCTGCAAATGGTCCAATTTTTCGGATGGTGTCATGCAAGACCAAAACAGGTAATATTTCAGGAAAGAAAACCAAAATTGGTCTTGTGAGTCCTTTGCAAAGTGGCTAGAAGACTCCCAAATTGGTGATGTCGGTCAAGTGAGGTGGCAGTTCAAGAGACTTTTAGTCTCATAGATGATTAAGATGCATTTGCCAATTCATAAAGGTTATTAGTTTGTTACAGACTGAGTTGGTGCTCAGAACACAGGTTGATTAAGCTTTTTCCAGTTTCAGACAGTGCACTGGAAATAAATTCTGTCATTCTGTCAATACTGTCATTACATTAGTTTAGTAATGTATTCAAATTCATGCACCTGTCTCTCCAGCACTCTTGGTTACGGTACGAACTATTCAGTTTACCTGTTTATGCACATTAGCATCGGAATAGAAGGAATCAAATTTGCATACATTAGCTGTTACTATATCTGGCAAGCCTCTGGCAAGCTTCTTAGTTGTGAAGGGAAACTTTGTTCAACAACTATGCATAAAATTAGTAAACAGGTCTAATGACAACCACTACGAAGTAAGGTATGTATTTATAAGGACATACAGAACTTGAAGATAGATTTCTCTTACAAAAAATATATTTTGGACACTAAAATAATAAAATAATATGGTACAGCTCCCAAATTCCAGGTGAAATTGTACTTTCACATTTTGTGAGAAGCCTGTTGTATCTTCCCTAGGTTATTTGTATTAAAATTTGACACACGTTGCAACTGATCCCAAGTTCTAAATTAATTTTTACCAGCACACTTGTACATTTTCAGTAGAAAAACAGATAATGTTTTCTTACAGGAAAAAGGGAGCGAATTACATGATTGGCTCTATGACCTTTGCTTGGTGGCTTCAGACTGTATAGATTAACTGAGCATTGCGCATGGTCACTCATTTTGTAAAACATGCAGTGCATTACCTTTATTTGTTGCAGAAATGAAGTATTTCATTTTAAAATCTCCTCTTCTGACCTTGTGACAGGCAGTGGTGGCACCAGGATTGTTAAAGTGGGAGGGGGGGGCAAATGGAGGGCAAAAGAAAATTTTGGGGGGCAGGGGCAGTCAATTTTTTTTTTTGCGTGTATGGAAAAATTGAGCGTGAAGCGCAAGTTTTAGTCGCCTGCCTAAGTCCTCTTTGAGGAGTGGGGGGTATAATTGAATTTTTGGATTTTTTTTTTCCTCTTACACACATTTTAATATCAATTTTGAGAGCGAGCGAAGCGAACAAACGAAAAATAACCGTTTTTTTTGTTTTTAATCGCATTTTCGAATAAATATTCTGAAATAAGACGTGCGAGCGAAGCAAGCTAGCCAAAATTGGCTACCTTTCTTGTTTTTAATCGCATTTTAGAAAAGAAATTTAAAAATATGACGAGCGAGGAAGCGAGCGAGCCAAAAATAACCACTTTTTTTTTTTGTTTTCAATCGAAGTTTTGAAGAACGGAAAATGGTATTTTAGAGCACTTCACAGTTTGAATATGATGCTTATGACAACATCTACTTATTTACAAATTACTGTTACTTCAGTCCTCAAAATTTCTGGGGGGGGGGCAACTGGGGGGGCAAAGCTTCTGAGTGGGGGCAAATGCCCCCCCCCCCCATGCCCCCCCCCCTTTAGCCTTGTGCTAAACAAGTTATCCAATAAAGACTTTTACTACTATAGTCGGTTAGACAATTCACAGGCCTAGAAAAGTTCTTTCTGTTGAAGTTTTTTTCATTGATTTAGGTTCCTATGTGGTTTATTAATATTTTCAGCATGGTTGCCCAAACATCAACCTTGAGCAATTTGCATAATTTGCATAAATCTGTATGGATACGAGGATAAGCCATCCAAGATAACTTACACAGAATGTGTAAACTGGTCTTTGATTGGCTCCTTTAACAATAGATGGATTGTGTGCAGTGTTCATTTGCACTGAGCTACTAGTATCACACTGAGCTCATTGGTTTAGTGTGTGTGTAGGCCGGTGGCTGTATGGGACATTACAGATACACAGTAGTAAGCATTCACGAATATGGATGGTTGATAGCTGGAGGCTTATATACTGCATGGACAAGTGTAACGTGTTTTGTTGAGAATTTGTACTGGCAGTTGCCCCCCCCCCCCCGGGGGGGGGGGGGGGGTCACTTCCATTGAAGAGTGGACAGCATCCGCGAGAATCGTCCTTAAAAAAGCACCCTGAATGAGGATTCAAGGGCAGGCCGCTGAGACACCCTAAACACGGATTTTGTGCGCATGTCCCAGATTTGCCCACCCTAAACAGGGATTTCATTAATTGTTGGGATATTCATACCCGAAACGAAGATATTCCCATTTTCATAACTTGAGAGTAATAGTTGGGTCCATTGAGAGTTTGGAGCCATTTTTATCTCGAGATAATTCACTGTATCATTATATTTTACACAGGAGTTATAGGATTTTCCGTTCACGGGTCTTGTTACAGTCGGTCCTGTGATCGATGCAAACTACATACCCTTTGTACATTATCGCGATTTAGGGGGCTTTTTTTCATTTTGGGGCGTTTTTGACACTCTTCGCGTTCCGCGCCTACCCCTGAAAAAATACCCCTTTTCCGCATTTTTTTTCTCGCGGATGCTGTCCACTCTTCAATGGAAGTGACCCCCCCCCCCCCCCCCCCCCGGGGGGGGGGGGCAGTTGCATTATATTTTTTGCGTATAGAAGAGAAACAAAACATTTTATCGAAGATTGGTGCCCATTTGTAAAATTCCAGGATATTTTGTATAATTCCAGGAACTTTCAGAGTAAATTCCAGGAAGTTTCATTTTGAAAAGTGGAAGCACTGCACTGATGTGTGATACTTCCATGAAACAGGGGTTTTGCAGGGATGTAGAATAAAGTTTAAACATATTTTTGCAATTACAGGTCAGGGTTTAATTGCTCAAAGTTGCTATTTGGGCAACCAAGCTGGAAATGTTTATAGAACACTTAGGATCATAAATTAGCCAAAAAACTTCAACGGAAAGAATTTTTCTAGGTTACACTGTTAGTTAAATAGGACTGTCAAACCAACTACTATTGACCATGTAATTTTCACCTCAAATACTTTGATAAGGAATTCATGTACTGTATATAAATGTTTAGTAAGGATTAAAAATAAGTGATCTTTAGAATTTTATCTCTTTCATAGCAAACTGACAAACTCACAGTTTAGATGTTTAGATATCTATTACATTTTATTACATTTATGGTATAAACATGGAATTATGAAATATTGCATTTATTTGGGAAAAAATACCATATTTTGTTACATTTATTACATTTATGCTATATGGTATATGGTAAATGGTATATGATATTTATGAAATATTGCAACTCTTACTTTGAAAACAAACTTTTCTTCTTTTTTTGTGCTTCATATGGTCTAGCGTAATGATGAAGACATCAGCTATTAAACTAGATTGAAAACAAACGTAATTTTGTAGAGATGTACTAATATTAGACTTATGAAATCTGTATTATCTTTTGCATGCAGAAGTTAGTTCATTTATTTGTTTGTTTGTTTGTTTATTTTTCACCATGCATAATAAACAATCACATTGACAAGAACAGCGTATTACATCAAAATAGAATACATAGTAGGAACAAAGCATAAACATAAATGTTTGAAGCGCAGAGTCCCTAGAATAACATAGTAGGTAATAAATTTGTTTCGTAAAACATGGCTTGAAATAAAACATTCCTGATTTTGTTTAATCGACAGAAATAAAACCAAATGAAAATAAGAAAAAAAAAGTTAATCGTGCCCCTATATCGTACTATACCTCCTTACCCTGTCATAAAAAGACAGAAACACTTAGGTGTACCTCAAAAGCTATTATGATGAATATTTGGAGAGGAGTAATTCTTTCATATTCCTTTTGAATGACATAATAGTACTACAATTTCGTGTATGAGATGCTAATGCATTCCAAATGTCAGGTCCTACATATCTAATTGATTTATGTGCTAAAGCAGTTCTTGGTGTAAACAAATGGAAATCAGAAGAATGTCTAGTTGGATAGTTATGAATATCTCTATTCAATGTGAAATCGTCACAAAATGATAAAGGCAATTCGTTTTTGTTTAAGCGGTACATAAACACTGCAATTTGAAATGAATATCAGTAATTTTCAATGTTTTTAGTCTAGAAAATAAAGGATCAGGAGTTACATATAGAATTGTGAACATCTTTAAATTTTGCTTATTTGCATGATGTACACACGGTAGACGAAACAATGCCGAAGGCATCTGAGTTTCAGAAATACATATATCATAAAAAAATGACCAGTTTTGCACAATGTGATTGTGGAGTATAGGCACAGAACTTTTTTATAATAAAATTTCCGTGTTGGAATCTGGCAGTATAAGAAGTTGAAGAACTGATTGAGAAGATATTCAGAGTACATCATTTAGAAATTTTAAACCCACCTAGGGTCTTCATCATATTGTACACTGACAATATCCCGAGGTGGGTTGACAGTTTTATTAAAAATAAAAATAGATCATAATACCGGTTTCTTGTAATACGCTTTAACAGTATAAGCTGACCAAAGCTTATTGCTACCCTGCCACTTTTGAAAATTTTTAAAGTAAGGACGCCATCATATAGTGCGAAATGATACTTTCAAATGATATATTGCTCATTACATATAAAGGTATATTGTTGAAGTTATTGTCAAAAGTAGCATTTATTTCCTTATTATTTTCTTTATATTTCTTGCAAATTGCAAACATCTCAATTTGACAGAAAGGAATATATCAGTTTTTGCATTCAAACTCTTCATGTATAGACATCGCTTGTTCCTTGGTAGAAATACCTTTTGTATATCACAAATTTCATGCATTCACTACAGAATAACATATGTGATATGTACCGATGTTCAGAATGTGGTTTATCTTCTTATGTATTAGTATTTTTTGCTGTTTGTGAATTAAGGAATAACAAAATCCTTTAATTAGTATTGTTCAATATTGTATAATTTTAGAAGTCTTACATAAAATTCAAATTAGATCATTTTGACTAATTGAGACTTAGATGTAAGAGGAAGTGATGGCTGTAAATAATCATGCTACAGTGATAAATGAAGAAAATAAAGAGTGGGAACAGAGAGGGAGAATAACAGAATGATACAAGGAGAGATATAGGGAGAGACAGATTTCTTGTAGAGAAGAGGATGGCGACGGTGAGATAGAGAAGGAGAGCATAGACAGTGCTCAGAGAAATTGGCAAGATAGTCTATGAAAGACTAGCAAGGTGAATGAAGAGAACAAGACCTCCAGGGGAGACATGAGTTGGAAGGATATACAGGGGGAGCAGGGGCCAGGGGGCGACCACACCCCCTCCCATTATTTTTCAAGTGATCAACAAGAAAAAAGAGGAGAAAAAGAATGAAAAGGGGGGAGAAGAAAGAAGAGCATGGAGAAAGAGAGAATTGGGTCATGCAACTAATAAAGTCACATATGGGTCATCTCCCCCCCCCCCCCCCCCAATCGAAATACCTTGACGCCGCCCCTGAGGATACATTATTCGACTGGAAAAATAGAAAATGTTGCAGGAGATGAAGGAACGATAATGACATTACAGTTTGCTTGTTATGTTTTCTCTCCGGCCGAGCTGGACACGTTGTGTACAGTATGAGAGGAGGTGTGCACTCTAAATTTCTTCAAATTATATGAGGGACAACTCTGAAATTTGATTAAAAATCTTAATCTAATAGATTTAGAAATTGATCTTATTGATTAAAATTTCTTAATCTAACTTTGGAGTTGTCACTAATCTAAGAAACTTAGTGTAGAACGAGATGAGAAAGAGGAGAACCCTTTTCACAAACCATATGTGAACTGTTGGAGGGCATAAGGTCATGTGATTCCTTTTGAGGTGATATGAGATTTCCTGATTAATGAAATCAGAAAAGAAATGAAGTCGACGGGATTTAGTTTGCTTTAAATTTCAATTTTTGGCAGTCCTCTATGAAGTTTTAAAAAGATCCTGCTTGTTATTTTGTGATAATAATGATAATATTTCATATTTTCATCAACGTAATCAGACATTAGAGATCTTGGACCTGTTGGAAGCATTCCCAAATGGACCACAATGGATCTGTGGAATGGAGTGAAGTGGACATTGAATAAAATTGGTAAGTTACTTCTAAGCCTTGGGATTTACATTCGAGTAAGAAAGGGTACCGTGCATGCATTGAATAAAATTGGTAAGTTACTTCTAAGCCTTGGGATTTACATTCGAGTAAGAAAGGGTACCGTGCATGCAGTGATCACAGTCACCAGTCCAGGGGCGTCGCTAGACTATTTTGAATGGGGGGGTGTAGAGGCGAGATTGCCGACAAATAATGCCACCGATTGCCGACGACCAACGTCGATAAATTCAACCGTATAAAGCCCATTGAGGCATGTTCAATTGTGCACCTCTATCATATTTTCCTTTTGAACTATATTTTGTTCACCTCACTTGCCGAATGTGTTTGTTTTCCGAAAACATCCTGTATCTAAATAAAATACAAGTGAGCGCAGCGAGCGAGGAAAAATATACACTCTCTTACGTACTTAAGTGATAGTTCTTCATCAAACTACATGGTGGGCTTAAAGATATCTGAATTAATTATATTTGGTCACCTCTCTGGCCTGATTCATTCGGTTTCAAAGACCATCCTAAATCTTAATATTATACGAGCTAGCGCAGCGAGCGAGGAAAAAAATCTATTTTTCATGGTAGAAGTGACAATTCTTTATCAAAATACACGATGGTATTAACTATGAGATATCTAACTTATACAGGTACATTTGGTCACCTCACTTGTCGAATTCGTTTGCTTTCCCAAATCCATCTTGTACCTGAATATTGTACGAGCGAGCGAAGCGAGCGAGGAAAAATACATATTTACTCCTTTGCATGATAGAAGTGAAAGTTCTTCATAAAAAGAATGCATGATGGGCCTTTTGGATATCTTGATTTTGGTCACCTCTCTTATCTAATTCATTTGCTTTCAAAGACTATCCTGTATCTAAATATTATACGAGCGAGCGCAGCGAGCGAGGAAAAATATATATGCTCTATTTTATGGTAGGTGATAATTCTTCATCAATATACACGATGGGCCTATAGCTTGCAAAATTTGTTTGCTTTCCCCAATCCATCTTGTATCTGAATATTATACTAGCGAGCGCAGCGAGCGAGGAAAAATTCATAATCCTTTTCATGGTAGAAGTGAAAGTTCTTCATCAAAATACACGATTGGCCTTTAAGGTACCTATTTTTATATATTTGGTCACATCTCCTACCTAATGTATTTGCTTTTAAGACCATCCTATATCTAAATATTACACAAGCGAGCGCAGCGAGCGAGGAAAAAAATATACATACTCTTTTTATGGTAGAAGTGATAATTCTTCATCAAAATACATGATGGGCCTAAAGATAATTTATCTAAATTATATATTTGTGTTCATCTCATTTGCCGAATATGTTTGCTTTCCGAAAACATCCTGTATCTGAATATAATACGAGCGAGCGCAGCGAGCAAGGAAAAATATATATACTCTATTTTATGGTAGGTGATAATTCTTCATCAATATACACGATGGGCCTATAGCTTGCAAAATTTGTTTGCTTTCCCCAATCCATCTTGTATCTGAATATTATACTAGCGAGCGCAGCGAGCGAGGAAAAATTCATAATCCTTTTCATGGTAGAAGTGAAAGTTCTTCATCAAAATACACGATTGGCCTTTAAGGTACCTATTTTTATATATTTGGTCACATCTCCTGCCTAATGTATTTGCTTTTAAGACCATCCTATATCTAAATATTACACAAGCGAGCGCAGCGAGCGAGGAAAAAAATATACATACTCTTTTTATGGTAGAAGTGATAATTCTTCATCAAAATACATGATGGGCCTAAAGATAATTTATCTAAATTATATATTTGTGTTCATCTCATTTGCCGAATATGTTTGCTTTCCGAAAACATCCTGTATCTGAATATAATACGAGCGAGCGCAGCGAGCAAGGAAAAATATATATACTCTATTTTATGGTAGGTGATAATTCTTCATCAATATACACGATGGGCCTATAGCTTGCAAAATTTGTTTGCTTTCCCCAATCCATCTTGTATCTGAATATTATACTAGCGAGCGCAGCGAGCGAGGAAAAATTCATAATCCTTTTCATGGTAGAAGTGAAAGTTCTTCATCAAAATACACGATTGGCCTTTAAGGTACCTATTTTTATATATTTGGTCACATCTCCTGCCTAATGTATTTGCTTTTAAGACCATCCTATATCTAAATATTACACAAGCGAGCGCAGCGAGCGAGGAAAAAAAATATACATACTCTTTTTATGGTAGAAGTGATAATTCTTCATCAAAATACATGATGGGCCTAAAGATAATTTATCTAAATTATATATTTGTGTTCATCTCATTTGCCGAATATGTTTGCTTTCCGAAAACATCCTGTATCTGAATATAATACGAGCGAGCGCAGCGAGCTAGGAAAAATATACATACTCATTTTATGGTAGAAGTAATACTTCTTCATCAAAATACATTATGGGTCTAAAGATATCTAGATTATATAATGTTCATCTCACTAGCCGAATGTGTTTGCTTTCCGAAAACATCCTGTATCTAAATATAATACAAGCGAGCGCAGCGAGCAAGGAAAAATATACACTCTCTTTCGTGGTACCAGTATTATTTCGTCGTCAAAATGCACAAGTAAATAAGCCGAATATGACTCTATTTGGGCACCTTACTCCTCTTTTTTCCTTTTTTTTCCTCCTTCCTCTTCCCTCTCCTATCTCTCTCTCTCTCTTTCTCTCTATCTCCTTTTTTTTTTTTTTGCCGACAGCGATCGTGAATTTGCCGACAAGAATTTTGAGTGGGGGGGTGTCACACCCCCCCACACCCCCCCTTTAGCGACGCCCGTGCACCAGTCGCAAAATTACACATCTGTACTGTAATTGTTCTGAGCATTCAACTGCTTATATCACTGGCACATACTGAGTTTAAAAACAGATCAAGACGGGGTCAAATGGGGATTGAAGAGGAGAGGGGCATATGCGAAAAAGGGAAGGAAGAGCGCCACGCAAGTCAATGCGAACCTTGCAAAAAAGGGGTGGGGACTTTAATTTGAGGGATTGGTGTAATCATGACGACATAATTATATCAAATATTTCTAGTGGAACGTAATTTTAAAGCATGTAAGAATTGACCTTTTTTTTTTTCTTCATATGCTTACCTCTTATAGATAGTCCGGTGACGGTTGATAGGATTGAAAACTGGCACCGCATACACCGGATCTCTTATGCCGATAGTGGCAGCATGCCATGCTCCCACAAGAAGCGGGAGGATTGACAGAGAGGCAAAATGAAAAACCTGACGTAATGAACGCCGTGCCAACGGAAACGAAGTGGGTCTTTTGCGTAGATATGAAATTCCTCACTTTCGTGGCAGTTTGCCAATTATGGAATGATTCATTCTAAGCGGTAGGTATAAGATGACTAGTAGGAATCTTTAGTAGAGCGAGAATTCATTGTTCACAATAATGGAACAGTTCC
>CM057154.1:32295801-32344923 GCA_029962745.1 Echinometra lucunter | reverse complement strand
AAATGAAAGGGAACCCATAGAAAAAAATGCTGAGAAGTTTTGTACTTTTTCAAAAAAGGAATTTGAAAATGAAAGCAAAAATCTGAAAAGGAACAAGAAAGTGAGAAAAGTTTGAAAAGTAAGAGAAGAAATAGAGGAAGATTAAAGATAAAGTAGGAGGGAGTGAAAAGGGGTATAAGATCTTCTAAGATTGGCTTCTGTACCTTTCCTGAATGACACATGTGACTTCTCATCTGAGATTGAAGGATGAGTTTTTGCTCTGGGGTTTCAAGTACTGAAGGAGCATGCAGTAAATACAAGGAACAGCCTCATTAATGGGACCTTCAAGTAAAGTCTTATTTTTCTTTGGAAATGCACACCAATACAGTCCGTGTCTTCAAAAGGAGAACCTGACTGGTAGAATGGAGATGGTAATTAAGATGATATATGGGGAGATCAGGAAATAGAGAACAGCTAAAGTCATATAGATATCAACCTTGCAATTCATGGCCCCATAGAGGATGCCATGCCTTGCTTTATTTGTAGCTCACAAGAGGATAATTGAAGTTCATTAGAGAGTTGGACACCTAGTAACATGAATTCCCTATGAAAGATTGATTTAATGTGTATATTAATAATCATTTGACATGTTGTAGTATTACCAGGTTTTAATGAAGTAGTTCATATCAATGAACTGCTAATACCTACTATTTCTGCCTCTTTGTTGTTGATTATGCTCCTTACAATGTATTTGCCTCTTTTTTTTTTAAATTGCAGATGCAGTTCGATATTTTACAGAGTATATGTCCACAAACCAGGACATCTCTGCAGCTGTAGCAGCTATCAATACACTTATAGAATACCTCAAACTTAGTCCAGGTAAACAGAGAATATATACAGTCAAACCTGCTTTAGCGACCACCTGTATAGAAAGACCACCTGTCTATAAAGACAGTGGCGTAACAGCCGGGGGGGCAGGGGGGGCAGAGTGCCCCCCCTGAAGGATTTCAGCGGGAAAATCCACCAAACCACCGGGAAAAATGAAAGGGAGGGAAAGGAAGAAGAAGAAAGGAAAAGAAAGAAGAAGAAAGGGAAAAAAAAGGAGAAAGGGAAAGAAAGAAGGAGAAAGGGAAAGGAAGAAGGAGAAAGGGAAAGAAAAAGGAGAAAGGGGAGAAAGAAGAAGAGAGAGAGGGAAAAGAGGGAAAAGGGGAAAAAAGAAGAAAGCAAAGGGAGACAAAAGAAATGAGGGAAATTTTAGTACCAAAACCCCGGAGTTTCCAGGGGCTCCACTCCCTGGACCCCCGCAGTGGCTCTCCCTGTAGACATCCATCAGGGGCCCTAAGCCAGAAACCCTGGGCCCCACCCACTAAGGGCTTAGCAACAAGCAACTCGCGGTGCGGGCTCACCTCCGCATATTCTATTTTTTAGACTTAGTTACCGGGAAATTTTCGGCTCTGCCCCCCCCCCCCCCCCCCCCCGATAACAGGGAGAAAATGTAAGAGACCGGGAACAGACAACGAACAATTCGAAGAAAAGTCAGAGCTTCCGCGCTTCGCGCGGGAGGGGAAAATCACCATCCCTGCACCCTCCCCCTAGCATGCCTAGGGAGCGCGCTTTGCACTAGTCCTCCTAAAATGAAATCCTAGCTGCACCACTGATTCTAGACTTAATTACCGGGAAATTTTTGGCTATGCGTATGCCCCCTCCCCCCCCCCCCCCCCTGATAACAGGCAGAGAGCGTAAGAAGAGCGGGAACTGACAGCGAAAAAATTCGGAGCTTCCGCGCTTTGCGCGGGAGGGGGGAAACTCCCCCCTCCCTGCACCCTCCCCCCTAGGGAGCACTACCGTCCTCCCAAAATGAAATCATATTTACGCCGCAGAAGATATACTTAATTGACAACTAACAATTCAAAAATGCGGCGGAGGGGGGAAACTCCCCTCTCTCTGCACCCTCCCCTCTAGGGGTTGATGGTGTGTACAAATCCCCCCTCTCCCATGCAGACACACTTTTTAAGGAAGAAAATATATATAATCAGTTAGTAAAAATTCTGAATATCTATCATAAACAACCATCATATTTTAGAATTTCTATTTGAAAATGCTATTGAAAACAAAAAAGTGGTTATTTTTGGCTCGCTCGCTCGCTTCGCTCGCGCATCAAAATCTTAGGATTTCCATCCGAAAATGCAATCAAAATCGAGAAAAGTAGTTATTTTGGCTCACTCGCTTCGCTCTTTCGTCATATTTTAGAATTTTTATTCGAAAATGCGATTCAAAAGCGGAAAAGTGGTTATTTTCTGCTCGCTCGCTTCGCTCGCTCGCAAAATAAATATCAAAATGTGTGTGAGAGGGAAAAAAATTGTTTAAAATGTTTTTCCTCCACCACTCTTCATATTGGATTTACGCCAGTGGAGCACTACCGTCCTCCTAAAATGCAGTCCTAGCTACGCCACAGATTCTAGACAAAGACTAGTTACCGGGAAATTTTGGGCTCTGCCCCCCCCCTGATAACAGGTACCTGTTACGCCCCTGTATAAAGACCACAATTTTCGTTTCCCTTGAATAGATTTTCCCATTGAAACATGTTTCAAAGCAACCTGTCCATAGAGACCACCTGCTCATAAAGACCGCTTTTCTTGTCTCCCTTGGGCGGTCTTTATACATAGGTTTCACTGTATTAATTTCATTATCAGATATGCTTAGTTTGTGATTTAGAAGTTAAAACACTACCTTTTATTGAACTTTCATTATTCTTATATCAGTTTTATTTAGCAGTTCCCATCAAACATAATGCTGATTGGAAATAGAGGACTGAAAAAGAAGTTATGATCTTCATATTTACATATTTTAAGGATAGATTCTCCTGGAGAAGTTAATTGTGAAATTACAGAGGAAATGATGGGATAGCATCTATCTGTAGAAAAGACACGTATATTTAGAAAAAATATTCGTGTAAAAGTACAATTTATGTGAGTACAGTGATTAGAGGTAGAGCATCACACTTTGTATGTGACACTGTAGTAGTTTCCACACTGTACATGTATGTGAGCCAAGTATATTTTTCCATGTGAGAAGAAAAAGGAATGTAAAATCTTCACTGTATTGAAGGATGATGTACATTTTTTTCTGTTGATAAAAGCTGGGACATTAGCTGGTCTAAGAGATGGCCTTAATGAATGTATCAAATGGTTGATGGAAACGGACAGTTCAGTGACAGCCATCTCATCAGGATGTGAGCTCTTTCTAAGGTTTATCACCCTGGCAGCTCTAGATCAACCGGTAATCCATTGTCTTTTGTAATAAATCTCTAAGAGGGCTTGTGCAAGATAATCTTTGTGGGGGGGGGGCAAGTGAATTTCCACAGTAGTTTGCTATATCCAGGAGATGTAAAAGTAGTTAATTACTTTGCTTGCAAGAAAGTGTCTGAGAAGTAGTTAGAGGGAAATAGATGAGAGAGAGAAAGAAAGAGAGAGAGAGAGATAAAGGAAAATTATGTGTTTTGAGTGAAATACAGTTGCAGAGAACTGTGTTCAGATGATATAGGTGTTCATTTTCTATGTAGGAAAAAAGGATGAAATGAAATTATTGAATGGACTTATTGTTAAGAGTTGTATGCTATAGTTATCCCTGGGAAATTTTAAAACACATTGTACCTGTTAATTAAATGACATGATAAATTTTGTTCATGAGGATTTGCTGAATTTGTTAAAGATATGTAGTGCACTGATATTTTTTTTTACTTCATCTTATGCCCCCTCTCTCTCTTTCTCTTTCTAAAATATATAATTGCTCTCCTCTCATCTTCCCTCCACCATTTCATCTCTCTCTCTCTCTCTCTCTCTCTCACTCTCTCTCACTCTCTCTACCTTTACCTCTGTCTCTCAGAATTTTGATGAGTGCAAGAAGATCTTAGTCAGCAGAGGGAATATATATCTAGAAACAGTTGCTGGATCCAGAGATAAGATTGCCAAGCTTGGTCATCCATTCATTACAGATGGAGCTGTAAGTACAATACGATCAAGATTTATTCATGATTCATTCTGTGTAAGGCATGCTGAATACTCTTTGATTATAACTTTACATTTTTCCATTGAATGCAATTTAGGCAGACCTTAAAGTGATTACACAATGGTAAAAAATATTTTGATATATGATCGAGAATAGAATTCTAAGAAACATTACGTTAAAAATATGATGATTTTCAATCGAAATCAATGCATTTTGGCTAATTTTATCATAAAAAGTCAAGAGCTGACCCCAAAAAATTTGAGGATGAGGTATGACGTAAAAGTGGGTACCCAGCTTCGCGCATTGCAGTTGTGCTGCGCGCTAAACTGTACAATATGTATTATACCTTGCGCGCATTTTGCTATAAGTGCGCGACAAGGTACCCACTTTGACGTCATTTTGACGTAAAAGTGGGTACCCAGTTGAAACTGGGTCACAGCTGAGGGGTCAAAAATATCCTGAAATCTTACCACATTTGGGGGTTTCCTTGGCAACGCGACTTTTAAAAAAACTTTAGGCAGATGATTTTCTGCTAATAAAATCATGCTCTTTCAAATGAGCTAACATTGTTTCAGCATTGGGTACCCCCTTTAATAGAAAGGAAGAAAACATGATGAGCATTACAGTGGATTTTTAAATACTTTTAATTGGTTGCTTATTTCAAAACAAATGTGTATATCACAGGGTGGAACTGCTTTTAGGTTTATGTCATGTACACATAGCTTATTAAAGATGAAAAGGGCACCATCAGTAACAGAACATTTAGACACTGAGCAATATATGTAAAGAATTGTTTCAGAATCATCTGTATGTCAGATACAGTACACTTTTGATGTCTCTTTCAGTAAAACTGTTGTTTGGATTAAAGAATGTTCAAAATGTTATTCTTCAATTAGATTGAAATTTGTTTAAAATTGTTTAGACTTCAATTAAACATTTTTTTTCTGTTGAATTTCCATTTGTTTATTACTAAATAGTTAATGAAGGATAGGGTCTTCCAATTTGGCAGATAGGCTTCCTTTTATGTATGTTAACACTTCCTTTTTTTCTGATTTTTTTTTTTTCAGAATGTCCTGACTCATTCCTACTCCAGGGTGGTCCTGAAGGTCCTCCTAGAAGCTTCTAAGGCCAAGAAACGATTCAATGTCTATGTTACAGAATCGTGCCCTGATAAATCAGGGTAAGGAGATGTTTTTGTAGTTGATTATATGTTTCATGATGTAATATAATCCCAGTCTTTTGAATCTTGTATTCTTTCTTTGCTAGGATCATGAAGCTAATGATTGTATTGAAACATAACATAAACCTGACTTTCTCTACAAGCTCTCATTCTCTATAATAATAATAATAATAATAATAATAATAAATGCGACTTGTATAGCGCCAGATCCACTCTGTGGAGTGCCCAAGGCACTTTTTAAGAAATTAAGAAGTGAACAGAAATGTTTTAAGATGCTTCTTAACTATATTTCATGCATAAAGATTGATTTATCACCTGGAACTTTAGGATTTTGTGAAAATGACAATCATAAAAAACCTGTTTTATAAAGAAATATAGATAAATATATTGGATGTGACCATATTTTGTGTGAGAAAATTTTCATTTTTCATTTTTTGTGTTAATGAGTTTTTGAGTTTCTTTCTTTTTTCATTTTTTTTTTCCATTTTCTAGACTGAAGATGGCCAAGGAGCTAGAAGATAATGGGATACCTACAATAGTTATCTTGGATTCATCTGCTGGGTAAGCTCATGAAATGTTGAAGAGGGATCTCCTTGAGAGTTCTTTCATAAAATACAAGCTCATGTCACATAACTGTTTTGTTTTGTTGTTTTTTTCTAAATGGAAGTGCTTTTTAACAGTGCTATGTATTGTGCAGCAACACTCTTTTATAGCCAAGTGACATAAAATGTTTCTTGGATAAATAAATGCAGGCACTTCAATCATATATTTCATTATTTGTTTGTCCCATTGTGTGGGTTGTTATGTAATCCTTTATCATTATGTCCTCCCCTTCACCACTCTGATCTAAAGCTATTGCATATCAGGGTTCTCACTAGAAAAAAATCCACACAGGGTTCCCACTCTGCGCAAAGCTTGGAAGTTTCAGAAGTTTTACGGAATAACACCTAAAGTTAGGTGTGGCGGCAGTATATGCTATAGTAAAAGGATGAAAAATACTTCTTGGTAAGCAGGAGTTGTCTACTAATGGCATAAAAGTAAAAATACATTGCCAAAAATCAAAACAATCTGTGGCATTTATCATTATTGTTAGGAATATATACTCCAATATTTTTTTACCCTTGTTGCCGTGCATGGTGCAGCAATTTCACACATGGTTCTTCCTTGTCTGAAACCCTTTACGCATGGTACTGGAACCATGGGTGTTATGTACTGGCGAGAACCATGCTGCATATTTTTATTTAATAATCAATAAAAAGGATTTCTTTTGTAGAGATATACCAAATTTGAGGTATGAATTCCTTAGTGACTAGTAATTATGAATAGTTGCCTTGTGTCTTGCTTTTGTAGATACCTAATGGAGCAAATTGACTTGGTAATAATGGGAGCAGAAGGAATAGTAGAAAGTGGAGGAATCATCAATAAGGTTAGTCTTAGTAGATTGTAACCATTCATTTGGCCCTGTGGAATAATTTTTTTTTTTTAATTTTTCTATTTTTGTTTGTGTATTAATTTCATTTTATGTTATGAATTTATACTAGGGAACTATGCTAAGACAAGGCCCAAGAGCTTTATTCATGTAGTTCCCTTTTTCATTTTCTAATTTTGTTTATCACTTATACTGTATTTGATTTTATTGCATTTTTTATGAGAATGAAATAAATGAAACTGAATTGAATTGAATTGAATTGAATTGAATAAAAGAAATAAGTGCCTAGAAGATTGTATGACACATGGTTCCACATTGAATGGAACCTCATTGACCCCACACTATGCATAACCTTCCCCTAAATCTAAACCTGACCCAAAATTCACCTAAAACTCAACCATAATGCTATCCAAGGATGTATTTTTGTGCAAGGGATGAAATTTAGCCTGGGTAAAAGTAGGATTACCTCCTCATAATGTATGATCATAAGTGGAAGCTTATCAATAAGTGACATAGTGTGGGTCAGGCTACTGAAGGGACACACCTGTCTTGGGGGATGCAGGTCTTACTTTGTTGATGAAATGCAAATTGATCAGGCTCTTAATGTGGATGTGGCAGAAGTCATATCTGTTTATTTTCACACTCCTTTTTCTTTCTTACTGTTTATGCTCTCTCTTTCTCTTTCACCTACTTTTTTTTAAGGGGGGTGAAGGTTCCTCCATAACTTTGTTGCTTTTCTGAATGCATTCATTTTGTTGTTTTGTTTCAGATTGGCACATATCAGATAGCAACCTGTGCCAAGGTAGCCAATAAGCCAGTCTATGTGGTAGCAGAGAGTTTCAAGTTCGTTAGGATGATCTACCCACTCAATCAACAAGATGTCCCTGATGAGTATAAGGTATGCTACAGTTAAACCTTCACACAAAGTCCATTTGTAGAATATTTTATGAAGTCTGTACCTCTCATTGACACTTTTCCTTCATATGCAGGTTCATTAACTTTTTATTCTAGTTGTAGAGATGACGAGAGTGGACTTGTTATAGGTAGATGGTCCCTTACCAAAACAGAAGCTTAAATTCATATACATACTTTATGCAAGGGGGGTGCAAATTCTGAAGGGAATTTCAGAATTCAGACTTTTGATGAAACTACAACCATCATTTCATGGAAATTTTACAAGATTGTTTTCTCAATTTGATCATTCATTTTCAAGAAGGAAGAGAGAATATGTAAGTATCTTTGATTTGCATATTACAATCTATAATTGCTTGAGTTGACCTGTTGTCTACAAGAACTAGTTGATCTCTGTATTTAACCCATGGGAATAGGAGAATTCAGTTGTCACCATGTTCACTCAGCAGAGTGTAAGAATCATGGTGATGTATAATGATCAGTAGTGGTCTGACTAAACTCGTTTCTTTTCTATTTTATGCAGTACCCAGCTTCTAAGATGAAGAACAATGCTGACCTGAACCGTGAGCATCCCCTCATTGATTACACCCCTCCAGCATTCATCACACTACTCTTCACTGATCTAGGAGTTCTCACACCATCAGGTATCAGTGATGAGCTCATCAAACTTTATTTATGAGGCAAGATCTGTGTTGTCTTGCCAGACTGGGATATCCTCACACCATCTGGAATCAGTGATGAGCTCATCAAACTCTGTTTATGAGGCAAGATATTGTCTTGCCAGGCTTGGATGGTCTTACATCATCTGATATCAGCAATGAACTCATTCGAACTGTCCATTATGGACCTTGGATTATCATCAAGAGGCACTAGTGATGAACTAGAAAATATCTATGTATGTGGCAGAACATTTTCTCTACAACTACTTATAAACCTATGTTGTTTAAACTCCAGAGAGGAATATTGCTCACCATGGACTTGAAGTATTTCCCAGTCAGCAATGAGCAATTTTACTTACAAAGAAGACAATGTTCTCTACAACCAGTGATAAACTTGATGAGAAGAATATTGCTTGTTGCCTGTTTGAATGATTAGACCAATAAGGATTCATGCATAACCTCAAAAGTCTGTGTTCATGAAGAAAGATATTTGGTAACCTCATATGTCCCTTCTCTATATCACAAGGGATCAGCAAGCAACATTTCAGACTCTTCTGATGATAAAAAAAAAAGTTTTTTGAAAGCGAAGTGAGGCTATAGGTGTACCCTGCCAACTTAGATCACATCTTGTGAAACTCCTGATGCAGTAAACAACTTTCTTATCTCAGTTTTTGAGATGTGAGGGATTAATAAAATTGTGAGGCTATAGGTGTACCCTGCCAACTTAGATCACATCTTGTGAAACTCCTGATGCAGTAAACAACTTTCTTATCTCAGTTTTTGAGATGTGAGGGGTTAATAAAATTGTCCATTTGTTAAATTCTAATAATGTAGAATACACTTCCTTGGCAGATAGTTTCTTTTATAGATAGTGCCGTTATCACGTTAAAAATTTGGCCCTCTGAAGTGTAATTCTTTTAAAATCAATAATCATTTATACATTTATTACATTCCCGTTTTCCCATTTAGATATATTTGAAATAATCACACATACCAACACAGTGAGCAGAATCAGCAGATTACCGGTAGCCGTTACATGTATGTTGCTGATATGAGCATCGATAGTTAATATTGGTTAGTATCAGCTATATGCAACGGAGAATTTTATGTTATTTGTTACCTAAAATATGAAGCAAATGACATTAATCTTCTGTATACATTTAGAAACATGTACAACACTATTGCTTTCAAATGATAAAATTTTCTGCACTTCCTATGTCATAGAAATAATTGTTGAATTCCTCAGTGAGCAAAGAGAGAAATTAAAGTGCAACAGTTAGGACTGAACATTAATCCTTGAATGTAGGTAGAATCATACGTTGAAAGTATCGAACCCATCCAAATTTCATTCATTGGCCTGAAGTATTTGCTGGAAGGCAAAATATGGATATGAATATACATGTAATTATTCCTATCGTCATCTAAGAAATTCTCATATGATATAGTGTATCACCCTTTAAACGTGAAAATAAAGATTAAATCTTTTATTACAAGAAATATCCTATGACCAATACTTTCAAAATGACTGTTATATGTGCTCTTGGTATTCAAATGATAGAAAACAAATATTTCTCTGAAAACATAAATGTTGAACCATATCCATGGAAAATTTCCTGAATGAAAGCACAAGAAGTTGTCGTCATTCAGGCAACTTTCAAATGCAAGTTGTCAAGGTTTTAGGTTTTCAAATGAGTTATTGGAACTCAAACAGGCATGTTGATGTGATTGTGACTGAGGAATCATTTTTAGAATAATATGTGTACTACCAGTGTCCATTTAGTTTACTAACAAATGTGATAAGTGTATCCCCCCATCCCCAAAAGGAGGGAGAGAATGTATTTTACTATGCATTTAGGACACAAAATGGAAGATTGGAGAATCTGGCTTTCACAGGAAAGATTTAGGGAAAGAGGAGTTGAGGGAAGCGTTGTTATGAATGAATATTCTACAGAGATGGCTTGAGAGAAGAGTGAAAGACCACAAGATGGAGCTAAAAGGAAAGTCTAGAAATACAGTTCAGGAAAAACATGATCACCACACGACAGAGAGAGACAGATTGTGTATGTGCTTCAAATAATCATATCAAGAATATGAGTGGTTCATATATTTGTGAATTTCCTATGAAGAATTCAGAATAATTATTCAACCAAGAGAAATAATAACAGGTTTGTCCTTTCTTTGTACACAAGAAGAAGAAAGTTGTCCATGTATTTTTTAAAAATTTGTCATTTAAGTGTTTAAGAACCATTTGAATGCGTAGGATTGAAAGACACGATAAACACTTCAAGGAGTTTCATTGTGGTTCAAAACTTTCTCTTCCTCTCTTCATCATCTTCCTCCCCCTCCCCCCAATTTTCTCTCTTTCTCTATGCTCTCTCACTCTTTCTCTTCCTCTCCTTTCTCTGTCTCTCCCTTCCTCTCTCTCTCTCTCTCTCTCTTCCCCCTACTATACACCCAACAATGCCAAGAATAAATGAGATGTTCTCTATTCCTTATGACCACAGAAAAACACTCCTACAAATCAAACCCGAAACAAACATCAATGTCGCACATATGCGTTTTCATACAATTTCTGATATCATATCAGTGTGTCAAGACAAACCATTCCACACAGAAGTCAGAGAGCTCTTGGGGAATCTACCCTGACATCCCCGATGATCTTGCTTCAAAGCTATTAAACATGCAATGCTCCTTCAAAATTCTTAGTATTTATTGGGTGATAAGGCATTAACTCTGGTGTTGTTTGGACTTTACAATGTATGTCATTAATCATATATACAGCATTAGTGCATTACTCATACCTTGCCAAGCATTGTTTATTATGATAAAAGTATGAACGTACGCTACCATAGAAATATTTGTTATTTTGTCTTATTCAAGCTCTTGGATATGAGCTTAATACAATACATCAGATGTTCTAAAATCTTAGATGTGGTCTGTAACCTAATGGACAAAATAACTTGGACTCATCCATTAACCTGTTGAGCACAATTTGATTTTAGTTTATAAAACAGGTTCAAAAATGTAACCAATCAGACGCACTGAAATGAGTCACGTGTACGCTTGTACTTTTTCGCTAACATGCACGGGAGTGCAAAAAGTGTGCAGCAAAAAAGCATAACATGCACTCTGACTGGAAATCCTTATGTACGCGTATGCGTATGCTACCTCTGGGCGCAAATCCAATGCCCGATGAAATGCTCGTAGGTTTATGTAGCAAGGACATTGATGCGCATATCAAGAAACGCATCATATTGTTAGGCTAGGCTACGCTTATCATACGTGATGTCACAAAAGAAAGCAAATGGCAGCCTCCATGACTGCGAATCTTGTTATTTCATTCAGGTTTGTAGCTTATATTCTGGCTTTATATTCATGCTGTAGACCCGTTTTATAAAACAAATAATTCATGCTTTGTGGCTTGTGCATTAGTGATACGCACTGCACTCAGTTCAGTCACAATGAGTTGAATAATGCCTCAACAAGTCTCGTTCATTATCCCATAACGTTCATGCAGTTGCGTATGCACTAATGCACTTGCAAGCATGAATTATTTGTATAATAGCACATATTTTCCAAAGACCCCAATGAGAGTTTATAGCTCGGCCTTAAGGGTTCAGTGGATTAAAGGCTTGGGTTAGGAATGTGCATAGTGTCTGAATTCAGTAAGTGTTAGAAATTGACCATGGAGCATTTGATATTAAAGCATGTGTCACACTATCATTTATTAGACAGGGCATTAAGAATTTACCAAACATTCATTCAAAATGCATTTTTTTAAATCTAAAGTGAAGCCCATTATTCTCAAACTTGGTCATCACAGGGATAGTTGATTACACTGAGCATATTTTTTTCTGGAAAGATACTGACAACCTTATACTTATTTCCACACTAATAAGGTGAGAGTTGCAGTTGTCGTTCATATATTCATTACAGCTTCCAATCACTCCTCATGGAGTGAAACAGCAGATGTTCATCCAGCAACAATGTCTTCTTTGCTATCAAAAAACAGTTCTTTCAGTTTATCAAGACACCAGCACACAAATAACCAGTGATTGCTCTAAGACAAAAATGGAAGCTGAATAAACATTGCAGTCTCTCAATTCAAGCATAAGTCTCTCCCACACTCCTGCTCTGGTAAAAATAAGGCCAAGAAAGTTCACAACACAGAACTCCATTATCAAGGCCAGTGTCTGTCGTGCAACTCGACACATCTCTGCTCTGCCATTTACGAAGTCCAGGTCTTTCCTCAAAACAGAATCATCAATGTGATGGCTTAAAAGGCCAATCAGAAGGCTTCCTCGATTTCTTCTTCTTCACATATTCTAGATAGTCTTCATACACCTCTAGCTTAGAATCATTGTAGTCCCACTGTATACGTAGATTTGGTGGGAGTTCCCTTGTACTCAGTTCATCGTACACTGACGAATCCTTAACTGGTGTCTGGTAGAAGGTCACCACATCCTCAACTGTCTTCATCTTCCTCAATTGGAAGTTGGGGATGGAGTGCTGGAACATTTGGGAGCATTTTGACAGGAGCTGCAATATTCACATTTAAAAAAAGGTCACAGTTACAAGGAAACAGCATCCAATTATATTCATCTTTTGAATAAAGAAACATTTTCCAGATGTACACAAACACATATGCATTAGATCTGACTTCCAATACAAAAGAAAAACATACTTAAATAAGAAATGGTATGTTTAAGGGATCTATTGATGGCTTTTCATCATTTACTTGCTACTTCCTTTAGATTTTTTTTTTTTTTTTTTTACACAGATCATGAATGACAAAGGCTGCTGGAAAGAACTATCCATGGATCTCGAGAGTTCTGTCCGACTTGATTGATTTTTTTGTAAATATCTATATTGACTATCAATAAAATCTGACAAGTTGCCTAATGGGTCTGCCCAAAATGGATAACAATGCAAAACAAGAGCAATTTGACCATGTGTGATCGACAATTATACCTTTGCTTTCAATGCAATTTTTTAGTTTATGCACATCTCAACATAAGCTACATTGTACATGATAGTTAGCATTACCTCTTCCACCTAAAAATATTCCACTCATCTTTGATGAAATCCCTACCATATAGACCAATTTCACAACGCAAGAGGGCAGCAGACTGTTCGACACAGTTCGACATACTGCGGTGGGCGCTCCAACTTTTATAGTACACAAGTCAATAGCGCGTTATGTACATTCGTTCGATTTTTTGTCTATTTTGACCAATATATGCAGATTTCTTTTAATATTTGCAATGAGAAATTGTCAGAGAAGTTCAGGTCGCAGCTGTGCGGTGCTCAAATGCCACAAGAATTGGAGAAAGTTTAAAAATTGGAAGCTAACTGAGTGCGAAATTCACTCGCTTTTGACTCGTGAAGCCTGTTTGTGTGAGAAGCCGTACTCCCTACACACGTTTCCGTAAGCAATGCGAAGGAATCCGTCGCCAGTGGGTAAAAATATCAACAGAAAGGACTTTGAAGTCAAGAAACATTATCATTATGTACTTTGGCGTAAAATTTAATGAGTGAAAACATGACTTTATAACAGGGTAAGATTGAGGGCTCCCGTCTACTACGGCTTCTATGCTGCAATCGAACTTATACTGACAAAACTAAGTTGAAAAACTATCGAAAGTACAAAAATACATCATACCTTCATCTGTCAGATATGGCCATTGTCTTACCTCATCTACTCATGTATCCATGCTTTATTTTATTGATCTAGAATAAAGTAAATGGAACAATATTAGGGCATATCTCATATCTTACATTCATTTTGTACACAGAGCCAATCGCGGACAGCGCGCTTGCCCACCGCAGCAATGGCATCGCCGATAGAGGGCCAAATACATAAACCGGTGGTGAAATTGGTCTATATTCAATCTTATCATGAAAACACAATATTTGCAAATAATTTCAAATACTTTTCTGACCCTATGACCTTTGCCCTACATACCCCAAAATCTAATCAGATCATCTTCCTTTGGTAATAACTCCAAGCTTGAAGTTTAAACCTCGAATGGTTCTTGAGATAAAGCGTTTACAAAAAAGTAGGACGGACAGACAACACAAAAACATAATGCCTCCTGCACTAACTTCAGTGGGCGGAGGCATACAAATGTACTAGTTGGAAAATACATAATCAAGTATTGAAGGTCACTTTCCATGCACTAACTTTACAATAGCATTGAAGCGATTTGTAAAATTCAACTTCAAATAATCTTCCATACATGACACTGCCTCTGGAAACGGAAAAGACAGTACATATGTTTTCTTCTTCTTTTTCTATTAGTATTTTCACAAGCTGCCAAAGTATGGAGGGTGGTAAATTGGATCATGATATATACATGGTTCTCGCCAGCACATAACACCCATGGTTCCAATACCATGGGTTTCAGACAAGGAAGAACCATGTGTGAAATTGCTGCACCATGCGTGGCAACTAGGGTAAAAAAAATATTGGAGTATATATTCCTAACAATAATGATAAATGTCACAGATTGTTTTGTTTTTTGGCAATGTATTTTTACTTTTATGCCATTAGTAAGAAAACTCCTGCTTACCAAGAAGTATTTTTCATCCTTTTACTACAGCATATACTGCCGCAACACCTAACTTTAAGTGTTATTCCGTAAAACTTCTGAAATTTCCACGCTTTGCGTAGAGTGGGAACCGTGTGGGGATTTTTTTTCTAGTGAGAACCCTGGATATATATACCAATACACTATATTTCTGCTGTCTCATGTAAACAGACTTTGCATCTCTGCACTGATGGTAATAATAACCTTTGCACCTGAAATTTAAGAAGATTATCATCCAGTGAGACCTCCTTCCAGTTGACTGGATCTGTCTCTGTGGTAAGCTGAAGTGTCATCTCTTCTAGACTGTCTTCAACATCATGTGGAGGAGAGTAGTTCTTTCTCCTAGTCTCTGGTCTTGAGAGATGGAAGACAGATGAATGAAAACAATGTCACATGTGATGCTTATATTGGAATTTACACAAAAGCTCAATGAACACTAACAGGGTTAGGAAGATACTACACAACCATCCCACAGCCTACATTGAAACCCAATCTGGAATTCTTCAAGTAAACAAGAATTTTTTGTTAATCACTTCTTTTCTTAGGAGGGGGGGGGGAGCCTAGTCAGATTTCTCTGAATCCCCTCCTTAAAGAATCCTCAGATCTGCCACATCATTATGTGCTTTTCAGCTCACCTAGTAATGAAGTTAGTTTGTTTTTCTTGCAGTATCTCCATGTATCTTGGTTCTACTGCTACCACTTCATCCTCAAGTGAGGTTTCATCCACATCTGCACTTGGTCCACTTCCTTGAAGTATCCTTCGAACCCATGACATCTCAGAGTTAGTCTTGAAACTTGCCTCATCATACTGGATACTACTGGTAGAGATCTGTAGAAAGAGAAACAAGAAAATGCTGGCCATGATTTGCATTCTCTCAAAATAATTTCAAAATTAGATTTAACCTGTTGAGCACTTTTTTATTTTGGTATATCTTCCACAGACAGTTGCCTGAGTTATCTCAGGCTTAGTGTTCAATGTTCAACAGGTTAATATATGCCAGAAGGCAAAGTCAAAGACAGCTGAAGTAACTCTCTCTCTCTCGTTTTGATCCCTCCGTTCTTCGGAGATTAGCAGGTTGATCTGCAGCAGGAAATGTAATCAGTAGGTACAGTGTCAGTAAGTGTTGTCAAAGTATCATTAACGTTGGGATATGGCAGGGATATGGTTCAGGAGATAGGTATGGACTTTGAATAGGTAGTGAAGAGTTGATTTTAGTAATACTGCATTGGCTGAGTGGGGGAGGGTCGGATTATGAGGCAGAAGAATGAACTCTGTTAGCTGGTGTGGGTTGCATGGGTCAAACGAGGATGCAGCGGATGGGAAATCCTGGAGTACATCTTTTATGTTATGATGGAGAGTACTGCGAAGGTGGTCTGTGGATGGGCAGACTGCCACGAGATGTTCTACAGTGTCATCCTCGTTCTTGCATAACCTGCACTTTGGGTCAGTGCCCTTTCCGATTTTGCAGAGCCTGGACTGTGTCAGGTATGTTGCTGTAAGAAGTTGGGCTCTGACAGTTAGGGCTTGCCTGATGATGGAGGAAGGAGGTTCCTTGGGGTAGAGCACCTTAGGGTCTGTTGGGGCTCTGTTCATCAACATAGCAAGAGAGGACTTTGATGCTGCATCTCGCAGAGTTGACGCTTCCACTTGAGTTTTGATGGCCTTTTTTACAGTGAGTTTCCAAACTCGATAGTGGAAGGGGTTGGTCACCAGTTCCTCCAGGCCAGGGAGCTCATACTTCGCGAGGATCTCTCGTAGAGTCTTTATGGTTGGAACATTAGCATGCAGGGCATTGAGAAAGGTTCCGTACTCAAATCTGGCATGGTCAATGTTGAGTATCTGACCCAGAAGAAGGAGTTTCTCAAGCTCCACTCTTGCACTGATGGGGAGAAGGCCAGTTAGAAGGTAGACACATTCATCGGCCACTGAGGAAGGCACTCCTAAAATTCTTTTGAAGAGGTGCAGTTGTGCTCTGTTCAGCTTATTCTCCATATATTTGGTGAAGTGTAGGATTGCTGTACCATAAAGCATCCTCGGAATGCAAAATATTTCCCAGAGATGGGCGGACAGAGTTGGAATCAGTCCTAGTGTGTGTGCACCGGCACCATGTAGGGCATAGAAGGTGTTAAGGCCTTTGGAGATAATGGAGTCTGTGGTGTCTACATGAGTGGCTGACTTTGGGATGCCAAGGTGGATGTGACAGTCCTTGCGCTCAATGGTGGAATCCCCCATGGACCAATCGGTTTGAGTGTCTTTCTTCTTCGGGTTCATGACTACCACTGCACTTTTAGATGGGTTAATCTTGTATCTCCAAGTCTGAGAGTAATCCAGTGTTGTATCTAGCATTTCCTGGAGTTCCTGTGCAGTGTTACCAAGTAGGGCCACGTCATCCGCAAGCACTAGGACACCTGCATACCGACCATTGATGTGGCAGCCGATCTTCTTGTCCCGCAGAGTTTTAATGAGTCCATCGATGAACAGGGTATAGAGAATTGGAGAAAGCACTCCTCCCTGACGGACCCCCTGCTGGATATGTACTGGAGGGGAGACTTTCCCATTCCAGTAGATGAAGCTTTCCATGTCATTGTAGAGGCTTTCTATTGAGTGTCTGAGCAGCGGGTCTGCATCTGCTGAATGAAGTTTTTGCAGTAGTCCTCTGTGCCAGACCTTGTCAAAGGCCTTTTCAGAGTCCAGGAAGGCGATGTAAGTAGCCCTTTTTTCCGTCTCGAGTATTTCAATGATTAATTGGAGACAAAGGGCCGTGAGCTGACATGAGAACCCTTTCCTGAAGCCGAACTGGAGCTGATCAGGGATATCCTTAATGGAGAGCTGATGCTCAAGATGAGGTTTGAGACATGATTCCAGCAGCTTCGATATGGTGGACGTAAGTGTGATCCCACGATAGTTGCGAGGGTCATCTATGCTCTTTCCTTTTCCTTTGTGAAATGGGAGGATGATCCCTGCCTTGAGAGTCTTGGGGCAATGTTCTTGCAGTATGACAGTATTTAGGATAAGCAACAGGAGTCTACGAGCTATGTCACCAAGATGTTTAAGGTGCTCTGCACTTATGTTATCAGGGCCACTTGCTTTCCCTGGTTTCAGTTTGGTGATAGCATCTTTCATGTCCCAGGAAGTGAGCTGCCACTTGCATGTAGATTGATGAGGGGATGATGTGGATTCACCGACATGCTCACTATCCGGTCTGGAGCATGGTTGGTAATAGGGGTCCATCGCGAGGTCAGAGAAGTATGTGTGCCATCCTAGGAGGATCTCTGATTTAGGATATGTCTGATCTGCATATACTAGGGAGCTTGTCTGTGACTGCCAGTTGTTATCCCCTTTGTGTTTCTTTATGAGATGGTAGAAAAGGGTCTGGTTGGAGTGGGAGGCACTTTCTATCTGCTTCCACAGGGAGCATTTCTGGGATGCTTGTGTCCTGCGCATGCATCTACGGAAGGCTTTTTTCCCTTTGATGTGTTCTGAGAATGCTGTCCCATCTCTTGGTTTATTTTGCAGACGCCAGTCTTTCCAAGCACTTTGAGCAGCATCATAGGCTTCCTGCACTTCTGGGGTCCACTCTGGTTTTCCTTTCTTCTTTGTTGATGGAAAAGAGTGAGGCAGTGACAACGAAGTCTGCATCATTGCTTCTGTGATGCCATTCAGAAGCCTGTTGGTAGTGTTTAGGTCAATATGCAAAATGTCCTTGATGCTCTGGAACAACTGGAAGGCATAACTTTCCATTGGGAGAGTATATTTCTCCTGTATTTCATCTTTGTTGCATGCATGCCACTTGACTTTCAGCCTTGCAAATGGTTCGCCCTGCACAGGACAGACGCGTTGGGTGTTGCCCAGAGTTGATGGTTGTAGGTACCGGAGAGTGATGACCATCAAGTGGTCTGATGTGTTGGAGGGATCTTCCCCTATCAGGGCTAGACTGGGGAAAAGATGCAACTCTGTAGTAGGTACAAGAAAGCCATCGATATTTGACATTTGTCTACCGTCATCAGATCGGTACGTGTAATCATTATCCTGGTGGAATTCTCTCGTCAAGCTAGCAAGGGCATGTTGCTCCATGAAGTCACGCAGTAACTGCTGCGTTTTCTTTGTGGGAGTGTTCCTAACAATGTCTGCGTTGAAATCACCGGCGATGATGAGAGAAGATTCAGGTACGGTTGATCGGATCTGAGCTAGGATGGCAAGGCAAGTGTGGTATTCTGACTGGTCATTTGGGGATGAGCCGCATGGTAGATAACAGCATATAAATATCATGGGTTTTCGTGAGTGTTTAAGATTAATTTGCGTTGCCAGGATCCTTGATGATTGGTTGGGTATTTCTTTAAATGATTCTGCTATTTTGTTCCGGATGAAGAGTGCAACACCTCCCTTCCCTCTTGATTTGACTCGATAGAGTGCGTCTGCAGTTTTGTCGGCGGGCTTGATAACTACAGAGTGATCTTGGCTTATATCGAGGAGCTGCTGGGTATTGTTTACTAGCCAGTGCTCTTGAATGGCTAGTATGTCAGTGGTCAGAAGTTGTTGTTGCTATTTGTTAGTGAGCTAGTCACTTCATGCGCTATACAATAGTGCAAGAAGTGATCAGCGCATTCAATGTTAGAATCTTGCATTACAATTTCAAGTAATATGGCATGCTCATCTAGCACATTCTGTACCAGTGATGTCATGATGTCATCGCATTCAGATGCTCACCATACTCACGTGTAAGGTAAGTCAAACCCATTTACATTAAATTACAACATAATTTATGCAAAACATTTGAAAATAGGTAGGCCTACATGTAGTAAAGTTTATAGCAAACCCCCTGTTGGTTTGCAGAGTCAACAATGCAGCCCAGGTAATCAAATGTTTCCTTATATTTACTGTGTTTCCTTTGTTTCCTTTGTTTACTGTCCTCTAAACAGGCTTAGATGGCAGCCACGCACAGCATGATTACTTGTTATCACATAATCAGATATATCCAGCTAGTGTCCAACCACGGTTTTCATGCCAGGCCACGCCCATTTTCAGCGATTCCGCGAAATGGGTGTAGCCGCCAAGTTAAATTAAATGACCATAGGGCCAAACCAAATTTTGAAAAAGGTATCATTGGAATGGGAATTGCATGAACTATCAGAAAAATGTGTTATTTTTGATGCAGGGGCAATTTGTAAGTGATGACCCTCTTGTTTTGAGTTTTGACCTGTGGCTTTAACCAGTTTAATTTGAGTTGGATCACACTTTCACAGGAAGTTGAGCCAATATTTCGCCTATTTTATTCTGAATCCCTGACATTACTGGAGGTGAATAATTATTTTTTTGTTTTTTATCGCCCCTCTCAAAATTGGTATACTGACATTTTTACTGCTGCAAAAATTTTCATTGCAGTCCAACACATCCCGAGGCTCTCAATTTCCCCCTTTCTGCTTTATTAATCTGAGTGATGAATGAACTGAAATTAAAATGTGAAAATGGTGAATTTTAAGAAGAAAACTGATGCTTATCAGAATCGTAGGTCGACAGCTTTCCGTCGAGTAACCAATAGAAAAGCACGCGATGTAGTATCTACTGGAATTGTCACTTCCGCGGTACTAGGTCAATTCACTGACTTAGTACACAGCATGAGTGCTCACACTCACACTGTCACATTCACAGATCACATGCGTTCCTTTTTAGACAAAGCCTAACACAAATATATATGCATGGGGCTGGGACTACATATTGCACGCCTCGCTGCGAATGTTGAATGAAAATGATATAATCTATTTCGTTTTGTACAAATTTCATACTCACGAATTGTCCGCTTTTAACTGGATGACTTTTCAAAGGTTCGTTCGTTATCCTAAAGCCACGCAAACCATGTAAATTACAATATTGATAGAGCGACCAGACTACGTTTTTTCGAATACTAAACGCCATTTTGAATACCGCCACCAAATGTCATCATCGTGCATATCGCATTCGTCGATGCTGTGCGAAGGGTGACAAGGCTTTGCTGCGGGCTGGGGATCTTGAGAAATAATTGGTAAAATCTCCATTCTTTGTGTATTTAGAAGTGATGAATTTGTATGAAGCGTTATGTATAGATGTGATACTGATTCTTATGTGTGTGATACTTTGAGCCAAAGGTAATTCAAGGCCCGAAATCAAGGATGATCAGGGGGCCCGTTTCACGAAACCGTCATAAATCAACTTCTCAGCTAAGATCGCCGCAAATTTGGTTCACTATGTATATGATTAGCGAAGAATATTTAACTGTACCTCTACCTGGTATGATACTCGAATAACTTTGACTAAATTAACGCCATTGTTACCAATTATTTCATATAAAAATGAATTTCAGACATGAACATTGCAGTTCACTGTTTTCTTGATGGACATGATGGAATAAACACCATTTTTACAAAAAATTTAGAAAAACGATATTAAGAAAAAGAAAAGAAAATTCCAGAGCAGGAATCGAACCCATGGTCACCTGATGCACAGTCTGAAAGCATATTCAATACGCCACAACACGTTGCTTTGAAACACATGTTATACTGAGCGTGAATGAATGTCTATCACTGTAATAATAAAAATGAAAAGTTTGTGTTCTTTGACGCTGCATGTTTTGTTTGATTAGAATCGCACAGTTACGTGGGTGCGCAGACTTGGGCACTCTTGCCATGCGGTATGTGAGCCACTTTTGTAGTGGGTTCAGTGTGCATGTGGTAGGCACCAATGATCCTGCATGATGGGCATGATTGAGGTTGTAGGCAGGGCGCATCTTTTTATTCCAACTTGATTGGCAATTCATATCTGTTATACCTAACTATTTTGTCAACGGCATAAATGCTATTATCAGTTTTATTACGGCAAAAATATCAGTTTGAAGATTTGAACGCTGGCTTTGACGATTATCAGATTAAAGAATTATTGCTTTGATCACTGCACCACAGGCAGTTGATGCTTCAAAGTGCTGGCTTAAGAAATTTACACCCAGCATTCATCAGTTTCATTGCTAGTCTTGCTTTTCAGTCATGTTTTCAACATTTTGCCCTGCCTTTGACTTTCATGCAGGATTGGTGCCTCTATAGTGCTTACCGTTCGATGTTACACCTTGAGCCTTGTGCCTTGAGAGTCAGGGGAGGGCACCCAACAGTGTTGGGCAGGTAAACTGACGCATGACTGTACAAACTTAACAGTTTACTATAAAGGCCACCCAAGGAAGACATGAAAAGTGGTCTCTGTGGACATGTCTTTATGTACAGGTTTCTTTAATACATGTTTCAGTGGGAAATCCTACTCAAGGGAAACATCAAGGGAAACATCAAGGGAAACATAAATTGTGGTCTTCATTAAATAGACAGATGGTCTTTCTACTGATTGTCGCTAAAGCAGGTTTGATTGTATGGGGAAATGACCCAGGGGGATCATGAAATACTGTAACACTAACAAAATGGAAGGGTCTCCCAATTTAAGAACAAAACAAAACAAAGGAAAGGGCTTGAATTTTGGGAGAAATAAAAACAAAAATTTAAAAAACCACACACACACAAAGGGTAATTTAGAGGAAACAACAGGCAGGTACCGCGATTTCATATTAAATCTTGGCTATTTTGTTGAAAGTTAGAAAGTCCCCATCTATCTTTCCAGGTGCACCTTTCCTGGAGTGCTTTTATGACGTGCACAGTACAGAGAAAACAAATTTGAAAAGAAGCAATATTACTCAAATTTTCTGATACGCTTTCAAGTACTAAAGACGGGACTGGGTGCTGAAGGCACAACTTAATCACTTTACTTTCCTACTCATTTGACTTGCTGCCTTTAAAATTATGAAACAACCCCCTTGATTTGATTTTTTTATTTCAATCAACTTGAGCCTAGGTAGTATTGCAAAAAAATATATCAAGAAAGCCGTGCTCTCCTTTGTGAAATTAGTAACAGGTAAAGCAACGTGGGGAAACAAATCTTTTCATCTTTTGTCCAGTTCCAGAATGACATCATCTCTTTAACCTTTAAAGCAACTCTGCATAGCTACATTGGCTGTATAAGAGGTGTTTGGTTCAGTTAATGCTACCCTCAGTGTACCAGCATCCTGTATTTGATGATGGTGATGAATGTAACTCGACTGTACTGATTTCGCACTGGTTTAGACAAGGTCTGATCTTGCCTTTAGGTTTTTCAGTGTGCCTTGTCTTTACTAGGGTTAAGTACAGTATAGTTGAGTAGACATCCTACATGTTAACAACGCATTCTGTTCTTCTGTCACACAGCAAGCAAAGCTCTTTGAATGGGAGAGGATGTAGCATTCTAATAATAATCATGATTTGTTCATCTTTCCTAATTGCTCATGTGCTATTTCTTGTCGATAAGGGGGGGGGGGAGGGGTTGCTGCACATTGTTGTTATAGGTGTAACATGCATCAAACCATCCTTATTTTATTTTACAATCATATTTATAATTTTTTTATATCATGAAACACATTGGCATTGGATATAGGCTAGAACTGGATACCATGGACGTACATGTATGTAGCTGGGCTAGCATGAAAATTCATGTAAATGATGTTTAAGAAAAAGATGTTCTCAAAATTTGTAGCCGTTAGCTACAGCCTTCGTCGATGCTGTGACCTGACTTGATCCTTTCTGACATGATACTCTGTAATGGGCAGTCAAGGTAAATATCTTTGTAGTGAGATCAGACGTTTCTAACAGGAAGCTAGACTCTCTGGACAAACTATGTTTGATATAGTTCACTGACATTAGGACATTTTTACTACATGTACCATTCAAACTGTCTGAGATCATGCTGATCAGTACAAGTGTAGATGTGGCTTTTTCCATGTATTTTACTCCAGAATCTATTGTTATTACATATTTTCTTGCTAAACAATGTGTGTTTCTGAAATCACTGAAATGTTGATGTGGTTTGAAGTCAGTGTCATACTGTAGAGAATGTTATCAGCAAGACTTACAACTGGGGTGGTATTCTGAGTGCAAATTTTGCTCTCTAAGAGCCTGTTTACACCGAGCAATAGGCCGGCTCAGGAGGTAGTCTCGGGCCGGCCAGAGGCCAACCTAGTTTTGGTTTAAACTCACGCGGACCCAAATGTGGTACCAAATGTGGGCCCGAGGCCGGCCTAGTTTTGGTGTAAATGCACGCGGACCCAAATGCGGTACCAAATGCAGGTCCGCTTTTCACATGTCCCTCAATTAAAATCGTTTTTTACGTGCAGAGTGCCGCTACTGGCGAAACATTTACATTAATAGGCTGGCCAAGAATAGGCAGTGTATACGCACAAAATTGCGGTACTGAGTACCGCAATTAAGGCCGGCCTCAGGCCGGCCCGAGATTGGGTCGTCAGTGTAAACAGGCTCTAAAATATCTTTGAAATAACATTAGTATTCTGAGACCACTTTGTATCTGTTATTTTATCTCGGTCTCTTACCTCTAGCATACTTATTACAGTTAAAACTGACATGAATATGTGCAGCTTTTGGGCATACAGCCATCTTACTTTCTAGAAAATTATGAAATGTTGAAATAGGGTAGGGGCTATTTTATGTCTTAGAAACCTGGTAAGTCTTTTTATTTATGGACAAAGTCACTGCTAGTCTTGCTGTTGAAATAAAGAAAGATGCTCTGATTATTGGTCGTAATACTCTAATATTACTGCCGTAGGATAATCAAATTCAATTTCATGCTCTTTTGCCCCACCTTTGGCACCTGCATGTGCTAGCAGAAAGCAATTTTATTGGCTTAGCAGGATGAGAGTGCAATTTCTTATTGGTTATTGCATTATATATGGGCGTGTCTGAGGAGATAAAATCTCACTAAAATGGTTCTCAGAATACTGATTTTAAAATAGTTTATGGTTATTTTATTTTTCCTGATTTTATCTCAAATAAAATTTGAGATAAAATGGATCTCAGATTACCACCCCCGATCTTTAGCTGACTGTTCAAATGCACCATGCATTAATATTGCATTCATGTTTATTTCTCGTACCTTTTTTTTGTACCATGTATATCTGGAATGATGGATTTAGGTTGGAATGTTTTTAGTTTTTGCTGTGAATTGTTAAAGTGCACAAAGGTATACTGATTTTGCTGGTACTAAAGTGTTTCATGGTTTTCATTCATTAATTCTTGTATCTTCAAAAGAGACATTACCCATCATGTAGACCTCCTTTGTGACTTCCTGAAGAGTGTTTTACCAGTGGTACACCTTTAGGTATCAGACACTTTTATCCCATTGCACATTTTCATTGCTAACAAAGGAGTGATCACATAACTGATTTGTTTCCCTTTGTTTAACATTTGCAGAGGATTTGTTTGCCATTGCATGATCCTAACAAATCATCTTTGGTTGTAGATGAGGTGAAGTTGAACTTCCCCTCTATCCCCCAATGGAAGATCTAGATGAATCCCTACCTACAAAGCGACTCTGCCAGCCGGTCGACATCACTCCATCACACATCAACTTTGATCATGATGCTTGGGATATTGCTGAAGCCTTTCCCGATGTAATCAGGGACATTGAGTCAAGCTTGAAAGAAGCCAAGCCAGACAGCGCAGCAGCCTTATTAGGGTTAGATATAGACTTGGATGACAACGATCATCATTTCTGCAGACTTGATAGCAGAGGCTCTTCAAATCAAGATAGTGGAGGATCATCCTGTCAGGATAGTGCAGGCTTGTCACACCAGGATATTGGACAGGTTGGTGAAGCTGAGGACTTGTGTATGATGGAGGAAGCAGGAGGAAGCAGCAAAGTAGAAGAAGAAAGAGAAGAGAGAGGGCAAGAAGAAGGAGCAGAATTAGGACAAGGGGAAGGAAAAAAGGATGATGAAATGTTTTTGGAGGAAGATAATGAAGGATGGAAAGATGAAGGAGGAAGTGATGATGAAATGATAGTGCTTGATGAAGACGGTGATGATGATGACGATGACAATGAAGACTTAGAAGCTGACCATTCCACTAGAGGCTACCCCAGCAGTGCCAGTGGATTTGTAAAATCAAACAATCCCAGTCGTTTACACTTTAATCGCAGGACCAACAACAGTGGTAATGCAGGAGAAAGCATTGGTGATCGTAACCTTGATGAGGAAGCAGATGACTTAGAAGATGAAGGGGATGATGAGGAGGAAGAATTGGAGGAGTGGGATTCCGATAGCGAAGGTGACATTGATGCTCTTCTGGATGAAGGTCTACCTGAGCAGTATAAGCAGAACAAGGGGGATGGCTCACAGCAGGTCAAGGGACGGAAGAAAGCTGGAGAGGCATGGAGGAAGGTCCTGACTCAAGGTGCTCTTCCAGAGGGCCTGATAGGAGTCAAGGAGAAGACAGTACTCAAGAGTGAGTAATGCTGTTTTAAGTTTCGTCACAAAGCCTTAGGATCTTTTTTGTGTCTTGGTACATTGTCATTAAGAAGTTGGAAGGAATACAGCATTCAGGAATGCGTTTACACGATATTATGCAAACTGTTGGTGAGTTGCTTTTTATTTATTGATGTGGGTGTCTTCTGCATGCAAGGTTCATCTTAAAGACATTGGTTAACATTGTTATGATTTTAAAAAATCTTGTTTTGTTACTTGAAAATGGGATAAGCATAAGGGTTATAGCGTAAAAATACCAGTCTGAAAGTTTCAAAGTATAATATCCACAGGAAGTATTTTTAAATATCAAAAATGTGAACCAATGTTTGAAAAATATACGAGGGTCGGTTGCACAGAATAGACATAAGGAGTGCGCATGCGCGTATGACTCACCTTACCGTACTGTGTGTATTGGCGTATCACGCTGCGGGAGGCACATATAACGGCATTTTCAAATTCAAGCAAATTGGTCCTCTTAGTGATTGTCTCGTGAGACGAAGGATAATAAAATCGCCGTTTGCATCTAACTTACGCTTTTTCATTCCAAATTATGGTTGGTTTCCGGGTTTTTTAGTACAACTACAAGTACTCATACACATGTTTCATCTTAGTTTGAGAATTTTTTAAATCAGCTACTCACAAAGTTAGCCAGTACAGTCATGTCAGGTGTATTCTTGTAGTTACATATTGAGGAATTACATTATAGGTAATCACATGAAAATATCATAAATCACATGTAACTTTAATTTCACTGATCATCGAGATAAATTTAGCATTTGAAGATCATCCTCTCATGCTGAGACAGAAAGATAATCTAGGATAGGTGAATATCTCAAGTTTGATACTGGTTTAAACTGTTTCAACATGTTGAAGATACTAGGTGACTTGTGTTTATAATTTTCTTCTATTTTTGTGATTTTTGTCTCTTTATGAAGGACATGGTCAAGAGCCACTAGAAGGTCTTCCTGATGGGTGGATACGGATCAGCCATCAGTGTGGGATGCCAGTCTATCTCCATCGACCCTCTAGAGTGTGTTCCTGGTCTAGGCCATACCTCCTAGGGTCTGGCAGTGCTAGGGTAAGACAAAAGTATTGTGACACATATATATGGTTCAGCAATTTTGCTTGGGGTACTGATTCATCAAAGGTGTGGGGTTAGGGCCTGCAATTAGTTCTAGGTTAGTAAAGGGTGCATGATCATCGTCATCATACAAATGCTGAAGCATGGACGGGGTTCACTCACATTACTCCTCATCTTTCCACCTTGATTTTAGGGATGTCTTCTTGCTAAATGAAGGCTACATGTATGTATAGTGTCCATGAAAATGTGAGGCATCATCCTCTGGTCAGCAGTAGGGTTAGAGTGTTGGATCCTGTGTTGCAGTCAGTAGTTGATCTTTGCAAAGAAAAAAACAAACAAACAAAAACCTGCTCCCTCCACTTTGCCATGGAGTTCTTTGTAAGGAAAATGTGTTTTACTTCCCGAAACAATTTTCATTGAACCATTATTTCTTTCATTGACAGAGACATCGTGTTCCAGTGGCTGCCATTCCGTGTATGCACTACAGTCGTGCCCTAGAGAAGGAAAAGAAGGTGCATCTTGAATCTGATAGCAAGGGAGAAGAAGCTAATATGAAAATAGAATCTGCAGGTACATGTATTTTAGTACCGTAATCAGAATAGCATTATAAACATCTATTCATTGAAGCAGAAGACACATGTATGTGAAAATTTTATTCTATTCTGTATATCACACTGAAAGAAATCCTTTTAAAGCTCATATTTCTTATATCTCATTGTGACATTTTATGCTTAAAATCAAGAGTAGTCTTTGTTATCCAAGTTGCAATTCCTTTCTTTGTGCATTCAACAGATATCCCAAATGGTGATATTTCAGACAAGCCATTAGCTAGTGCTTCAGAAGTAGGCAACCCTACAAATCCTGATGTGGAGATGAAAGATGAAGATTCAAATGATAAAGGAGAAAGGCCAAAGAACAAGAAGAAAAGCAGGGTTCATATATGTGAAGATGATTCAATTGGTGAGTAGATTGCATTGCCATATGTTATGCAAGCCATGTACGGGAAACAGAGAAGTCCTGGATAGAGCATATCAAAGAGAAGTGATGAAGGCAATATAAAAGAGAAAGATTGGGTAGGCTGGCCATGTGATATGAGGAGGATGATTACAGAGGATGTTACATGAAGGAATGGTAGAGGGCAAATGGAAAAGTGGTAGACAGCAAACCACTTGGTTTAATGATGTCAAGAAATGGACTGGACTTAGCTATGGAGAAGTCATAGCAAGTGTTCATAACAGATGTATAGGCACCAACACCACTCTAAGGGACGGCACTAGATGATGGTGATTCAGTCAAAAATTGCTTTAAACAGATCAAGCATTAATAAATGAAACCTCTTTTACTCGACAAGGGAATGATGAAATCCCTGTTGCATGCAACAAACGCCCTGAAGCATACCCATCATACAATATCTCACAAGGCTTGTGTGATTTCCATTTGCCGCAGGGGTGTTTTGAGGTGATTTTTCATGTCGTGTGTGAATGGGGTTTATGTTGAACACCTACATGTGTAATTGTCAGCTTAGAACCAGAGTGGCATTCACTCTGTGTTAAGTGACCTATAATTTATGCCCTTCTAGCTCTCAGCAGGTGATATATACTGCCTGTCAAGATTCTAGGCCTCTGATTGGTCAATTCTGCAGACATGAAACTCACTACAGAGTGCTGGGCAGTATAGTCCAGCATGGTTCTACTTGCACGTACAAAGCAATGATGCAATAGTCTCGCATGGAGTAAATATAGATACGCGCAGTGAGACATGCATATTACTCTTCGCTAAGTAAATTTTGCTTCAAATGAATACATTTTTAAAACAGGCATATTTTGTTGAATTATTTCCTTTTGGGAATCGAAACATAGGATGCCGTGTATAAAACAATTAAAAACTGCTTTTCAGGTCACGGTTAAAGTTGTAACTCCTCTGTTATCTAGAGACTGAACGAATGATGATGCCTCTCACCTTCGTCTCAGGGCACAATAAATTTTTGAGATTCCCACAGGCTCTAGTTTCAACCATGCCCCTCAAAGCAGTCAATTTTTTTTTTTAAAGAAATTAAAAGAAAAGAAATGATTATAATTTGAGGTATATCTGTACAAAAATTTGAATATATTATGATAAAAAATATTGATATACTATATAAAAGTGTCCTGAGTCTGATGACCTACCATAGTATGCCTATATATGTATGCTTATTGTATTCTACTATGGTTTCAATCATGATTGAGGACATGTGGGTTCATGAATTTAGGCCTATCTTTCCACATGTGAGTGTTCATCTGTGCTTTTATTCTATCCTTTACAGATGGAAAAGACCTCCAAGAGTACTTATCTAGGTTGTTCCAGTTTGAGAAAATTGCCATCAAGAGATTCAAGTGAGTACTTGATATCTCCCCTCTCGTGAATATGTATTTGTTTGGATGTTACAGTGTATTTAGTCATGCCTAAAGGATTTTTGATAATAGTGATGAAGTAAAGATGTTTTTTACATCTGGCATTATTTTAGCATCTCTGCAGTATGAACCTAGATCTCTCTCTAAATCTTGTTCCAATGGTATGGACCATTTTATCTACAAATGATGATCATGAACGCTGCTTGCTTAGTACGAGTAATACATTGTAAACCAAAGGAAGTCAATTTAATGCCTCTCACTCAAAAAGTGTTGATATGCAGGGATAAATATATGTATCAAAACCATTCATATCTAGTCACACAATATAGTTTTACACAGTGAGAGAATTCATGATTCTCAAATCAGTAATTTTCAAACCCATCTCAGTGCCCTGCAAAATACACATACACCACTCTTGAGGATGAAATAGTAAGGAATACTATTCCTAAAGATATTTTATTATGTTTTATGTTATTGTTTTGATCTCCACTTTTTTTCATTCTTCTCTATAGCTCCTGGGCTGCGAGGCGAAAGTATACCAAGGCAGTGAAACATAAAGATAGGCCTCAGTTTGTAAGTTATTTGCTATTATTATTATTAATGGTTTGGCGTCACCTGTGCCTGGGAGGGGGAAAAGCGAATAGAATCACTGTAACCCTCAGGTCTCTCCTCCCGATATCACTGATTGGGGGTGTGCAGGTGGACCACATACACCGGGGTTTCCCCCTACTCTTATACGAATAGTGCAGTGGGATCTTTAACGTGTAAAGGTGGTGACTCTCCTTTACACAGGACCTCCATTTAACGTCCTATCCGAGGGACGGAGTGTTTTCCACTGTAGCATAGCCTGCGTCTATGAAACAGGGGAGGGGCACGATAACACACAACGTAGGCTTCAGTCATCCGCCTTGGCTGGACTCGAACCCACGGTCTTTTGGTTCGAAAGGCAGACGCTTTATTGACTGAGCCAACTCGCTCCCTTATATACAGTGTATCTCTATCCTGTAAAGCTTTCTTGTGCTTACTTTTATCTCTACTCCCTTTTATTTTTCTAAGTTTTCAACTTATTTATTTTTTTCTACTAATTCTGTTGGTTGGTAGGTTGGGTGATTTTTTTCCGTATTTTGGTAGGACGTTCAACCATTTACTCATTTATGTGTTTACTGTAGCTTTTTATATCAACCAAACAGAGCTTGATACTACCATTTCATTCTCGTAACCTTTCAAACTGAAATCGTCAACATGATCAAGGAGCCAATAAGTGCATATCATGATGGTAAATGATAATTTTTCATTCTTTCTTTTTTTTCTTTTATGATATAGCCTGGTGGCCCTAAGGTAATACGATGTCAGATACCGGGAAACAAGGGAAGAGGTAAGCCAAGTGATAATGCACATGTGATCTTAACATCAGTATTGCTGAGAGTGAGAGGTGTGGAGAGTGAGAGAGATTAAGAGAGGAGGTGGAGGAGTAGAGAGAAAGAGAGAAAGAGAAAGAAAGAAGGATGAAGATGGAGAGAGGTAGTAGAAAGGGGAGGGTACAAATGCAGATAGTGAAACAGAAAAGGAACTGAGATGGAGAGTGAGGTGAACAAGAGAAAGAAAGAGAGAGAGAGAGAGAAAAATGACCTTCAGCTGTTTGTAGATTTATAGATATGTTTTCCTTTTAGTTTATCCTTTGCCAGAATAATAAGCTTTTTGATGTATTTTGACATTCTGGAAAGTTGTCTGTGCATTAATGCTCTTCTGCAGTTATTTAAATAATATGGACTGGTCTTGATAGAGATATGACATATATTGCCCAAATTAGATCATACTGCCCGAGGCGGAAGCCGAGGGTAATATGAATCTAATGAGGGCAGTATATGAAAGTCATAATTATTATCTGCAAGACATTTTGAGCAAATTCATGACAAAAATGAAAGTTGATGTAACTAAATTCTCATTATTAAGAAAATGCAAGCCAGGCAAAACAAAAATCATTCCCAAAAATTGAATTTGCATTAGATGTGCGCAGTGATATGCAAATTTCATTGCACGAGCACTAAATCGCGCTCGTGCATTTAAACCAAGTTTGATTGTTTGAGCGTGCTCAAAAATTCTTGTACGCAGAAAAACGTGGTATATCAAAAATATGGACTGGCTTTCTGATTGATATGGACTTTTCTCTAAACTGGATCGATATGATTTGAAAATTGACCTGCTCTGATGTCTTGTATGGGTAATAATTGTGTATATCAGTGATGGTGTTATAAATTTTAATGTGAATTCCTATATCTCTATCCTCTGCCCTCTTCCCCCCCCCCCCCAGAATTTGTGATCAATGCACAGGACAAGACACCTGTCTGTATTCTACACGAGTATGCTCAGAGGGTGATGAGAACACAGCCTCAATATATCTTTGGGGAAAGCAGTGAGTTATATGATCTCTATTTCTTCTTCTCATATACACTAGCAATAGATATGCATGTGTTGATATGTATAATGATAGATTGAAGAAGGGTTTAATTATAGTCCATCCTAACGCAAGAGAACAAAGAAGATGCTATAAAAGATGGCCATTACGATGAGTGGATTTGATGTAAGGGTTTGTAGAGGTGTCGTGGTGTAGTGGTTCATTCACTTGACTCTCAATCAGAGGGTCAGGGTTCAAATCCCAGCCCAGCACTAACGTCTTTTGGCAAGACATTAATCCACGTTTGCCACTCTCCACCCAGGTGTAAATGGGGACCCCATATGCTAGAGCGCTACATATTTGGCCGCTAAGCTATGACCGGGGTAATAATGTTGGAGCATGAACACCATGAGCATCAGACATGACAGACCTGAGCACTTATACAAGAAGCCGCCATTATTTATTATTATTATTATTATTATTATCATTATTATTATTATTATTATTATTATTGTTATTATTATTATTATTATCATTATTATTATTATTATTATTGTTATTATTATTAGTAGTAGTAGTAGAAGTATTATTAGTATTATTATTATTATTGTTGTTATTATTATTATTATTATTATTATTATTGTTATTATTAGTATTATTATTATTATTATTGTTATTAGTATTATTATTATTATTATTATTATTATTATTATTATTATTATTATTATTATTATTATTATTGTTATTATTGTTATTATTATTATTGTTGTTGTTGTTGTTGTTGTTGTTGTTGTTGTAGACTTATTGATATAAGCCTGTGTTGACTTGGCATAGACAAGAATAATAGTTGCATGACGGCTAGGTGAATGCATTCATGGAAGAATGAATTGAAGAATACATGTAGATATTCTGATAAGTATACTTTAGATGGCTGCATTGAATGATTTCTCACAAGAATAATGTTGTTATTTATTTGTTGTATTATATTTCATTTGTTATGAAATATGATTTAATTTCAAGCTCTAAGACACAATTCTGTAAGCAATGCTACAAATAGTGTGTGTGTGTGTGTGTGTGTATTCTTCCACATTTGAATTTCATCTTGATCCATTGAAAACAGTTGTATTTTCCATTAACCCATTGAGCACGATTTGAATTCAGTAATATGCATTTCTGTAGAATCTAGCCTGATTTATCTTAGGCTCTGTGTTTAACCCATTCGTGACAGCGGTCCACATTTTGTGGTTTGGCCTAATATCTTTTGATGCAAAGCCCTAAAAATCATACCAAATACATGAGCAGAAAGAGCAAAAAATTCTACACAAACTGTGCCCATTTTGGTTCCGTCAATATTCGTTGTTTGATGCTGAAAATTTTTTAAAGGAAAATAAGCATTAAAATCCTTAATTGGCAATGTGATAGAAGGTTTAAAATCACCGTTTTCCCCTGCAAATTGGCAACTTTTTGACTTCTCATCATAATTTCTGTCAATTTATATTCATTTCAGATACATGACGTTTTATAAGAAAAATGTAGCAATAAAATAAAAATGTTGGTGTTGCCAATTTGAAGAATAAAAGCTGATCAAATTCGGCTTTAAATAATTCCTGTCACGAATGGGTTAACATGTTAATGTGCATATCCCAGTGTCCCATAAAGATGGAATAGAGTTATCTCTGGATATTATTATTCAGTGTATTAACCTGGTGAACACTAAGCATGAGACGACTCAAGCTAGGGTCTATGGAAAATGCTTGTTATACTGAAATCAAATTGTGCTCAATGGGTTAAAGTGTGTTTACATGAGAGGCTGATGCTCAGGATCAACAAATAACTGCATTCTCAGTATTATCCTTTTCCCTGTATCCTTGTGTAGGAAATGCAAGTGCTCCGTTTGAGGCTGTAGTAGAAATCATGGGTACAAAGTATGGTCGAGGTGAAGCTACTAGCAAGAGATTAGCTAAAGCAGAAGCAGGTCAGTAAATATGGAGCAAGTTCATGCATGTTCTTGGTATGGTACTAGCTGGAACATGTTCATGGAACAAGTTCTTGGTACACATGTTCAGATTACAAGCCCTATGAAATGTTCTGGTACCGCTTTGTTCAATTTCACACTTGGCGCGAATTGTGGGGTTCCCTTTTTGGTTTCAACTCATTTATACTGGATATCTTGTAGGGGCGTACACGAAATGATTGATGGGCGAGGGTGTGCACTCTTCTACTGCCTGCTAAGCCCAGCCCAGTTAGAACGTGTTCTAAGGTGTACTAAGGGGGCGATTTGTTCTGGGAACATGCATCAACTGTGTTCTCGCTAGAACTGTTCTAGCATGATCATGTCTCTGTAGAACCTGTTCAGATCACAAGAAATGATGGGTTCCGAGAACTTGTTCCGAGAACATGTTCCCGCTAGAACTGTACTGAGAACATGTGTGAACGTCTGGATATAGATTTAATGAGATCTAGATGAGAGCTGATTTTAATCTAATAGTAGAGATCAAGTGAACAAAGTATGGTTGTGGTAGACATCAAAAGATAGCCAAGGGTAAGTCACGTTTGTCCATTAAATACTACCAGAGATGTAGTTGTATCAAATCTTGGGAGTATGGCTTGTGGAAAAATGGATGGAAACCCTGTCATTAAATATGGTGGCTGAAATATATGTGCATTTCTTAGATCAAATTCATGCAGGTATTTGTGAAAAATTTTGAATTACTAACTCAAGGGCTTTAGGAGAGGTTTAAAAATTGCAGGAACAAAATGCAGCGTACTAATATGGAATACAACTTTCTGTCATGAATAAGGATCTCGTTTACTTCTCTAAGGTGTAAAAAGAACAATTGATGTTTATATGGTCTGACAATACTGTAACATAAATTGTTTTGTCGTTGTTGTTGTGTTTGTTTCAGCCAAGAAGACCTTAGATATTCTAGTACCAGAACTCATCTCAGACTTCAAAACAAAAGCACCTTCAGATACAGAGGTATATAGAATATGATATGATTCGTCTGTTTAGTTTCTGAATTTGTTATGCATCTCTTAAGTTTGTTGTTCATGTTGTTCAGGGATGCCTGTTTCAAGGCTGTTGTTACAGTTTAAGGGATTTCCATCTCTACCTTGCATGCTTTTCAGCTTCCTTATGAGCATATTGTGCTTCAGTATGTATGGATTTCTTTTCAACCTGATTATTTGAAATTAAACTTATATACTTAATTGCTATTTGGTTTTCATAAATAGAGGATGAATAGAGGTTAGGTCTTGATAGACACAATTTAATTGTAGATATTTGTTACAGCTTTGAGTATAGTCTTTTAAACCCAATGATACTGATTAACAAATTAAGGCTAGAGAAAAAAAAATGTATTGGTTTTTTTTTTTTTTAATAGTGCTCCATTTATATTCTGTTTTATGACTAGATATGATATTTGTGTGTAGACTTTGTGGTGCCGCCTACATGGGGGGAGGGGGGGGGGGGGACCTAATGACTATGACCCTCTTCCCGACTTAACTAATTGAAATGTGAAGGTGTATCACTACACCAGGGTTTCCCTCAACTCTTCTTCAAATATTGCAGTGGATTCTTGTGTACAAAGGTGATGATTCTCCCCAACACCAGACCTCCATTTAAGATCCTATCCAAGGGACAGACCATTCCAAAGGTTCTAGTTGATCTCGTGAGAAATACCTGTCCTTGTAGTTTATGAATGACAGTATCACCATTTTGGTCATTGTTTGTAGTTGCTGTTCTAACAATAGTATAACGTGCTTGAGTGTTATCATTATTGTCATTCACTTATACATGTAGTCTGTTTGCCACAGGGGAAAAAAAAACACAAGGGCTCAGGGCGAATTTACCCCCAAAATGACCAAAAGAGCCATGCAAAACTAAAAAAAAAAGCCCCTGAAATTCTCAGAGGGTCCATTGTAAATTGTAATACAGTGTAAAAAATTTAGGCGGGTGGGCTCAAAAAAGTTGCCCCAGTAAAAAATCAATTAATTTTTTTCCCTGCTGTTTGGAAATTGATGGAGTAAATTTGTCATATATTAAATTTTGTCATTGGTTTCACAGTACTTTGACCATGTAGCTATTGATGACATCAGAATCTATGATCTATGCATGAAAGCAGGACAACTTACACCATGGCAGGTTCTTCAGGAATATATACAGAGGTTTGACTTCAGACATTCTCCTTTTTTTACAAACTTGTCCAAAATCTGTGCATGGTCACAGAATAGTTCATGCCATGGAAAATTCTTCAGGAATACAAACAAGGCTTTGATTTGGAGGAAGATTACTCTTCATCTGTTTCATTTTTTCCTCGAGCTCTTCCTTTCCCTTCTAATATTTTGTCCTTTTTTTCATCTGTGGTTATTATTTAGACTTTTACTGCTTTGAAAAGCTTAATAATAATGATGATATATCAATTTATAGAGGGCAAAACCTATGTACGTATATCAGGGTTTGACACTTACAGGCGCCCGGGACACATGAGCCCCAAAAATTTAGGTCCGGACCCCCAAAATTGAACAATTTTTAACACGGGTCGATGAATAGAGAGCCCAGAAATTCAATGAAGACCCCCTACAAAAAAAAGTTAGTGTGGAGCCCTGGATATATTCTTCTCTGCTACACAAGCTCCTGATGTGTTTGAACAATAGTGAACAGTTAAATGAAGAGATATGTTTTGAGTCTTAACTTGAATGATTCAAAGCTTAAGGCAGGCTTGTATTTTTGCATATACCTCGTTGACATAACATACAGGTGGATTTCTGCTAAAGAGGCAAGAAATTTACTTACTATCACATGGAAGTAGATAACATATCATTTTTTCATGTATGGACGGCTATTAGATTGAAAGATATTGATAACAGCTCATTATTAATAGGCTTGGGTTGAGAGCTCGGGACTTTCTCTGTGAAAATAGAAACTTTCTTTTCTTTTTAAAAGTGGCAATTATATTTTTACATTTTAACCTGCAGGAGTCATGGTATGGCAGACACAAAGTTTAGTATGAACATCAAACTAAAGAACCATCAACGCAGTGAATACACGTTGACTCTGGGGCCTCACACAGTAACGGTGAGTTAAAAATAATGGATTAGCTGTTGTTGATATGCTGATTGATTGCCTTTTGTTACCAAAAACTGAAAAACAGCCATTAAGTTGCAAATATGGCAATAAATTATAAGAGATCAGTCTTTGAACAGATGTTACTTATTGCTGTTATAGTACATCATATTGAAGTAGTTTTATTTCTAGTTTCAACCCAAGAGTATCATTTTGCGAGAAATAAAGAATCCATGTTGGTTAATGTTGAAGAACTAGTTTATTTACTTTATTCTACATCCATCCCTCTCTCAGTTCTCTGTGTCTTCTCCCTCTTTTCATCTCCTTTCTGTCTCTTTCTCTCATTCTTCACCTTCCCCTCTCCCCCACTGTTTGTCCTTTCTGTCTGTCTTGTCTCGCATTAATACTCTCTCATTATCTCTCTCCAGGGCATGTGCAAGAACAAAGCTAATGGCAAACAGCAAGGAGCTCAGAAGCTATTGAAAGTAAGTTTATGAAGTTAATTACTGCAATCTTTATCTTTTGAATGTTGATTATTCAGTATAGTGTAAGTACCTGTATACACCTACACGTATGATAAATGAAAAAGATAAAGAGTTCAGTTTTAACTGGAAACCTATTAGAGATCAATTTATCCTTATTATACATGCAGTTTGGGGGTTCTTTCCCAAATTTTCTTTGGCTTGTAAAGTCATTAACAATCATTCATTTCATTTGTATTTAAACCCATTAACTACTGAATTATCTTATACCTATATACTAATTCAGGGACCACCCGGTTTCTGTAAGCGCTGTGTTAATCATTACTTTTGTTATCAATTTTGTAGCAACTCCATCCAGAGCTCAGAAGCTGGGGAGCCATTATCAAGATGTATGGCAAGGGATCTAGTGAAATCAACAGAGAGAAGAAGGTAAGAAGGACCACTAAGGGTGTTTCATAAAGCTGTTCGTAAAGTTACGAATGACTTTACAAACGACTTGAATATGAAGTGCCAAAAGGGATGCCCCAAGTTTTTCCTGATGTTTTAACAAAGTGTGACTGCATTTCCCATAATCTCAATTAAATTGTAGCAAAAAAATATAATTCGCAATGAAAAAGATTGTAAACAAAGTTAATGTTAATCTATTCCTATGTATTTCACTTTTAGGTGCTGTGATTTCTAATGACCAAGAATTCCATTTGGCTTGCCATATTCAAATCGTTTGTAAAGTCATTCGTAACTCTACAAACAGCTTCATGAAACACACCCCCCCCCCCCCCCAGGAATATAAAGGTTTTGAAATATAAGATGTTATTATCAAGATATCTATCACTGAACACCGCCATTAGCAAAACTATACCTGGGTATGCTTTTGTGTAATACTGCAGTCTAAGTGTATTTCTTGTATATTTTCACTTTTTTTGAAGCAAATGATGATGCTATTGAAGTGCACTTTTCATGGTTTCATATTTACACAATATTACATACATGATAGCAAGTGGGGCCATGCAGCTCAGATTTTTGTAAGTTACTCAGTGGCTTGAAACAAAATGAGGAGGCATTATGGCCCAGTGCTGGAGCAGTGGTCTCATAACCAGGATGTCCCAATTTCCAAATAAAGTTAATGCCCTTGTGTACAGCATGAATCCTCATTACTAAATCCTTTGAATAGGACTTGAAAGTCAAAGATTACCCTGGTTGCTTAGAAAATATCAAATCATCAAGTAAAGATAGTGTATTGTTTTGGGAAATCTTAAAAAGTAACTTTCACTATTTTAATGCATTGCCAGCAGTGCCAGGTACCCATTCTACACCTGGCCCCGTTACGTAAGACTTGTTATCAGTAACAACTGCCACATGTCTATGACAAATTTGCTCTCAGGCAATCAGATGTAAGGATTTCAGTAGCTTATAACAGTTGCTGCAACTTGTTATTGATAAGTTATATGTAATGGGGCCCTGGGCCCTGTTGCTTAAAACTTACCATTAATGATAACTACTATAGTAACATTACTCAACAGCCAATCAAATTCAAGGTTTCCATGGAAGTTACCATTGATGGCAAAGTTACCATCAGTGGTAAGTTTAATATGCAACAGGGCCCTGGATAGTTTGAAGCAAAGGAGGTTTCAATCAATGTCTTGCTGAAGGACATAAGGATCCAGGCATCAATAGGAATCAAACTCATGACCCTTTGATTAAGAAGCACGCCCTCTTACCAACTTTGAATGCGTACCATCATCACCATAACTTGCCTTCATACTTTACTTTTCTTTTCTTTTTTTTTCTGTAGGAAGCTGAACAGAGTGTGACAGAGCTGACTCAAGACACACCTCGTGCTCGACCGAACAGAAAGATCCTCAACAAACTTCGCTTTGAGATGATCAAGGCCTATGGAGAGAAGAATTGGTTGGATGCAGAGGTGGAGAGACAAAAGAAACAAGGGGAAGACATGGAAGAAGATAGTCAGAAGGAACCCTCATAGCTGGTGCTCTTGATGGTAGATGTTATTTTATAGTGACCTAAGAAGCTGCCATTGTCCAGTCTTAAAGACACTCACTCTTGGGCTTTCATGGGGAGTGGATCATATTTTGCTGACACCAGACTTTGAGAAAAACACTGGAAATACCTGTAATAGAGCTACATCTCTGGAGCACAGCAAACCAGCTGTCCCACCATAGACGTTCTTCGGCCTGCTTCGGGCATTGTCGGGCCAGGTAAAGTGAGATAATGTCTTTACCATGTGGGGCGATGGGTGGAATATACAGAGCATTATATTAGGTCTGTTGGTCATAAAACTCAATTCCGCTCTGGGTGATGGACAACACCTGTTACTGGGTAAGCACCTGAATGGTGTCAAATTCCCCATGAAAGCTCAAGACTGTGTGTCTTTAAACTGCAAAGTGGAAGTCCTTTGATAAGTTTTCTTTATAATGAGGAAGGATTGGCATACAAAGTAGAAGACATTGATGATATACATGCATTGTATGGTATATGAGTACTAAATGAAGGAAGTAGACAATATTGTAAGATCTTAACATGTGTTGAAGGATTGGTATGAGAGTGGTGTACAAGAGCGATGTACAAATGGCATTCCTTGTTTTGTGTATTAAAGAGTGATAGAAGAGACAAGTGCATGAGGAAAAGATTTCTTTTTACATATTGGTGTAAGAATGGTATTAGGTTTGAAAATATTGCATAATATCATTAACTGTAAGATCTGATATGGAGGAAAGATGATGGTGCAGTGTATTTTGCAAGATTCCAAAAAGTAATGTGAGCAATTGAGGATGGAAGATGAGAACTTAAAGCTCATTTAACAGTAAACTTTTGTGATGGTAAGATTTCAAAGTCAGTGATAGTTGTGTTCTGTAGGGATAACTCTGTTAACCTACTTGCTGAAGGTGAAGCTAACAAAAAGCTCCTCCCAGTGAACAAATAAAGGAAAAATGTTACAATATTTGACTCACAGGGGCATTTATATCAATGGAGTACATTTGTAGTGTACTTTGGTTGCCTTCACATTAATATGCCTTGGTTTCATACGATTAGAAATTTGTTGAACTGCCATATTTTTGCTTGTGCTGGAGGTTGTAATATATTATGCATGATGCAATAGAGATTTTCTAAGTAAGCATAACTTGCCCTTGTTATATTTTAGATCAGATAACAGTTACTTCACTCGTATTGCATTAGGTGAAATCACTGGGCCTGTGCAAATACTGTAAGTCATCTACTTAAATTTATGAGTCAGAAATATCACCTCTCTTAACTTGAACATGAATATAAATTCATTTGAAATAGCTCATCATCTGCAAGGAATGTCTGTAGATTTTGATATGAAACTCCTACCTGTATTTGTGGTGTAAATGCCATTTTAGAAATGCCATGAACTGCTCTTCTAAGCAATTAATGTTTGTGCATAAAATGAGCAATTATTTAAAATGAAAGGATTGCTTTATTAATACCTTTTGTCACTCTGCCAAACTGACTCCATGCTGACTCTAAACTGTCAATTTTTGGCCATAGAGGGCAGTGGAATTGTGTGTTTGGTCTGATGTCGATCTGAAATTTGTTACCATTGTTTGTGATTTTGCCACTGCTGCAGTATAAGATAAATCATGATTGGACCATTTTCTGTGATGGGGTAGGAAGTATATTTGTTGTTCACAATCTGGACATACAATGAAAGGTATTGCAGAGATTAAGTATGGAAGATGATAGGAAAAGACCGATATGAACAGATGGACTTTAAAAAGATGTGAATATATGGCTGATCATGGTGCTGTAATCATTTTGCATTTCATTTGGCTGTATATCTATATATATATATATGTATATGGCAGTGATTTTTTTTATTAGTATGAGAATGTACTTAACAAGGTGAAAATGAATCCTGCTTATGTCTTCTCTTTTTAAATTGAACTGTTATTTGAACGTCCTTTTGATTTCAGTCAATTCAAATCAAAGGATGTCTGCTTATTTTCATTACAATGTATTGATTTCAATCAGTATTATTGCAATGAAATTTCTTCTACTCTTGCCTTGGTAATCCTTAGTTTGTCACAGCGTGGGATCATAATACAATATTGTCATTCTTTAAAAGTATGCAAAATCTCTACATGTAGGTCACAGTGCAAATATAATTAGTACTACAGCATTTATGTAAAAGTACTTTATGATGAAAATTCTTTTACTCCCGCAGTTAATAAATGATATTATTCTGGATATGTCACTGTGTTGATTTACATTCGCTATGAATTCAAATTCTCATATATGATGAGATGGTTAAATAGACAAGGCTTTTTGAAATAATATCCAGTAACAAAGAATTGATTCCTAGTGGCAGTTAAGAGACAGAGTACTTACTATGTGGCATTGTCTGTTCTTACTTACTATGTGGCATTGTCTGTTCTCAGCAGTATTGTACATCAATTATACATGTATAGTAAATAGTACATGTATAATACATGCTGTGATTGGTTAACCTATAGCAGTACAGAGCTTTCTGGAAGTCTAAATTAATCGTCTTCAATCCTCAAATTGACAACAACATTAATTTTTTTCCATGCTATACATAGTTTGAAAAAAATAGATATGGATATAACATGAACCAAAATGAATTATAAATGTGAAGTTTAATCAGAAATTGCCAAATTGAACACAGAAATAGTGACAATATATTATTCACTGCATTGCCAATTTAAAGAGTTTAATGATTAGTTACAATTAAACTGCTCTAATTCGAGAACGCCATACCATACGGCTTTGGGAATGGGCTCAAATTTTTCAGGGAATTTTTCTCTTTCTACTCATGTATGATATGTACTGCTCAGCATTCTGACCAACAGATACTGCAAAAGCATCTCCTAAAGGAGACACCGTACCTCTATGGGTTAAATTTGCATCAGGTGACGTGCAAAAATTTTGTTATAGTGCACGATCGCGCACTATAACTTTGATTTTTGCGTGGTTAGGCGCGTACAAAAGTGTATGGGAGTGCGCATCAAAAGCACCTTGCGCTTACCCATTGTTCCATTGTTTTTAGCTGTGCGCTTGTGATGTGAGCGAGATAGGCCAATGTAATCAAGAAAGAAAGAATCTTTAAAATGTTGTACACTAGATCTAACATCAGGGGTCTGTTTACTATGATAGATAGTGCATGTTCTAATGATGCACCATTACTGGACTATATGAACTCCAAAATAATACTAAATTATCCCTCGTACTGGTCTGTTTTGATTTAGGAATAACTCAACTGTCGTCAGCTTCTGTTTGACAATCACACTCTTCATTAAGGAATAAAAGGAGAGAACAATAAGTCACGTGATATTGCATGAATGCATTCATTAAACCGTATCTTTTGATTTTCATGGCTAGTAGATGGCAAACAACTACAGCAAAGATATGCTCATGTTGATGAGGTACTTGGATTTCATACTTGTCCAGTGGAAAAAGAATGATAGATAGTGCATGTTCTAATGATGCACCATTACTGGACTATATGAACTCCAAAATAATACTAAATTATCCCTCGTACTGGTCTGTTTTGATTTAGGAATAACTCAACTGTCGTCACCTTCTGTTTGACAATCACACACTTCATTAAGGAATAAAAGGAGAGAACAATAAGTCACGTGACATTGCATGAATGCATTCATTAAACCGTATCTTTTGATTTTCATGGCTAGTAGATGGCAAACAACTACAGCAAAGATAAGCTCATGTTGATGAGGTACTTGGATTTCATACTTGTCCAGTGGAAAAAGAAGAGCACTCACTCATGGTTCCGACTTAACCCAATATTATACCCAGTTGTTGGGTGTCCGGACAGGTTGTGTATCCGGACAGTCGATTTTAAACAGCCAATTGAAAAAGTTCACAAGCAAATCTCTTAAATGTTTTAGCACAAAATGTCAGAAAATATCATAGAGAATAAATATTGATGATGATTAGCACAAATCAATGCATAGATCTAGTCTAGTTTTTGTTTAATCCAAAGACAAAAAAGAAGGCTCCATTTTTGTTACGTGTCCGGACACCCAACTCCCCCATCCTATATGAATAGTGCATGGTCTGTCATGCACTATACTGGATTATGTGCACGACAAATACTAAATTATCCCTCGTGCTGGTCAATTTTACCTCGACCGAAACAAAACTGCACTCATACTGCAGTTTTGTTTTACCGAGGCCATGCACTATTCATATAATATTGGGTTAAGTCAGGACCATGAAATTCGTATGAGTAATTAAACTTTATCATCATCTAAAAAATGAAGGTCTGACTTTTTTCTCCCACCGTTCAGAACTGTCTAGCATGTTCATTTTTTGTCCAAAGATGTTAATGTTCAGTCATTTTAGCATTGATCTACCCATCATCCATCATTTCTTAGCTCCTCTGTTAAGTATTGCATTTAAAAGAATATTCTGTGGAGTGAAGATCATAAATGCAAGATAGATCTTAGTGTCATCACTCAATTATCGACATTATTTCATATTAAATGTTTGCACCGATTATTCAAAGAATTCTTAGATATCCTTTACAGTGTGCAATTTTAGTATCTTTGCAATAAAAGTATTTTCCTTGATTAATGTAATGAAAGAATCTCATACATGCAATACATTAGAAATTATTTGTTATGCAAACATCAAATTACAATCGGTATGCAAGTTAAGATGATTTCTTCATTGTAGTTTTTATTACTTTGCAATCAAAAACGTTTTAGGTTACATGTTCAAAGTGGTTGACAGAGGTAAGTATAAATATGAACAGAAAAATAAGAAAAGGTTTTATTCAATCAAAAACTTATGAATAAATTCCTTTTGACATATTTTCCCATCTTTTAAAACTAAAAGATTCAAGAAGATATGGTTATTACTTTCACATTTATTTCATAATTTGAAATGAATTATATGGAAGAGCTCCTTTTAAAGTAGGATTTACAAAAGGTTGAGATTTTCTTTTGGAAACAACTGTTTGATGCCTTCAACACAAAAGTACATGTATAGTGTTTTTTTAATTGATATTTTTATTTATTCACTTGTCTGTGGTAAAGGAGACTTGTCTTCATTTTAGCAAAAGATATTGTCGATCTTATATTTTCCTGCGTTCTTCCTTTTGAAACATAACTGTTCTTCAGTAAATACAAAAGCTATGGTTACATTCTCATCACAGACGAAATCTCTTGAGGCAATTCACTTTAGGGGAATTACTCCAAACATAATCAAATAGATAATCTGCTTTTAGAGACTGAGGCGTTTGATTTTATCTTTGCTTATACTCTTTTTTTTTTTTCATGCTGAAGTTTTTAAGCCAGACATGAGTAGATAAAATGATTTAAGTAAGGGTGTGTCTGCTTACAACAATCTAATGCTGATGAATATGTATGGTGATGTCAGGTATATGTATTCCAGTGATGACTGTGATGTGTCTCTGCATTCTTATTTTTGCAATGAAATATATCTTATCCAAAATGAGGGTGCTTAAACGTGATTCACGTGAGTTTTATTTGTGTTTTGTGTTGATCTTTAATATGTTGAATACTGAGCCCGAGATAACTATGTCTATGGAAAATGGGTGATATGTGGGAAGAGAGTGAAATGAATCATTTACTTTGCCTACCATGTACATTATATCACAGTTACAATATTATTCATTGTCGTTTGTGTACATGGCCATTTGCAGGGTGGGGGGGGGAGACCTATATTTTTTACTGAAAATTTTCCAAAATTTCACAAAAAGTGTGCACCAGATGGTTTAATTTCAATTCTAAAAAAAGCAAAAGTGCCCTCTCGACAAGCTTGGTCACTTCGCTCCCCCGCTTGCTTGTTTCTTCAAACATTTTACGTACTCTTCCCAGGGGCGTCGCTAGAGGGGGGGTGTGGGGGGGTGTGACACCCCCCCATTAAAAATTCTTGTCGGCAAATTCGCGATCGCTGTCGGCAAAAAAGAGAGAGAGAGAGAGAGAGAGAGAGAAAGGAGAGGGAAGAGGAAGGAGGGAAAAAGAAAAAAGAAAGATGAGTAAGGTGCCCAAATAGAGTCATATTCGGCTTATTTGCTTGTGCATTTTGACGACGAAAAAACACTGGTAACACGAAAGAGAGCCTATTTTTCCTCACTCGCTGCGCTCGCTCGTATTATATTAAGATACAGGATGTTTTCGGAAAGCAAGCACATTTGCCAAGTGAAATAAACAAATATATATATTAGATATTTTGGGGCCCATCATGTATTTTGTTGAAGAATTATCACCTCTATACCATAAAAAAGAGTAAATATATTTTTCCTCGCTCGCTGCGCTCGCTCGTATAATATTTAGATACAGGATGGTCTTTGAAAGCAAATAGATTAGGTAGGAGAGGTGACCAAATATATCACAATAGGTATCTTAAAGGCCCATCGTGTATTTTGATGAAGAACTTTCACTTCTACCATGAAAAGGAGTATTTTTCCTCGCTCGCTACGCTCGCTTGTACAATATTCAGATACAAGATGGATTTGGGAAAGCAAACGAATTCGGCAAGCGAGGCCCATCATGTACTTTGATGAAGAGTTATCAGCTACCATAAAAAGAGTATATACATATTTTTCCTCGCTCGCTGCGCTCGCTCGTATGATATTTAGATACAGGATGGTCTTTGAAAGCAAAGAAATTAGGTAAGAGAGGTGACCAAAATATCAAAATAGATATCCTGAAGGCCCATCATGTATTTTGATGAAAAACTTTCATTTCTACCATGAAAAGGATTATATGATAAGGAGTATATAGATTTTTTCCTCGCTCGCTGTGCTCGCTCGTATATTACGATTTAGGATGGTCTTTGAAAGCGAATGAATCATGTGAGAGAGGTGACCAAATATATGATTTAGATATCTTTAAGCCCATCATGTAGTTTGATGAAGAACTATCACTTCTACGAAAGAGAGTGGATATTTTTCCTCGCTCGCTGCGCTCGCTCGTATTATATTTAGATAGAGAATGTTTTCGTAAAGCTAACACATTCAGCAAGTGAGGTGAACAAATATAATTTAGAAGGAAAATATAATAGAGGCAAACAATTGAACATGCCTCGTGGGCTTTATACAGTTGAATTTATCGACGTTGGTCGTCGGCAATCGGAGGCATAATTTGTCGGCAATCTGGCCTCTACACCCCCCCCCCCCCCCATTAAAAAAAGTCTAGCGACGCCCCTGCCTTCATCTATGGATCAGGTTGGAAATGGTGACTAGAAGATAATGTTGATTGGCCTATTTACTAATGGTATTCAAATTTATGCACGTATCATGTCTCATTGTGACGGATCTCTACAGAAAAGATTTTAAATTGTCAGTCGATCGATTCGCTCGCTCGTAGTAACAGATAGGTTTCGGACGGTAAGCAAGGTGCCCAAATAAAGTCATATTCGACCGACATAGCTGATGAAATGCAGGCCCCTGGGAGCTGGGGGTGCTACAGCACCCCCTGGTTTTATGAGGGGTAACAAAGCACCCATCAGAATATTTTCCCATCCCACCTTATTCTTCTTTGTATTATAATTTTCTTTATAGACAGATAGAAACAAAATGTTGGGGCAGCAAGCACTCTTATTCCAGCAGCGAGATGCTCGGATATCATAATATTTGGTCCGCAAGGTGTCCGATTATCCTCGAATTCTGCAGGAAGATTTAAAGATTTACATTAAAAACGTCATTTAGTGTATTTCGGTGAGAAGTGCAGGCCCCTGGGATCGAGCCGGGGGTGCTGCAAACCGTCACCAAGAAAGCTTTCGGTGCTGGGGTGCTCATTATGCAGATCGTGCTTTCGGACATGTACTGGTATAGTCTTGTGGAATAGACTGCCCAGTGACATTAAAAACACCACTTGTCTCAAAGCTTTCCAAACAAGACTCAAACATTTTCTTTTCACTCAAAGCTACTCGGAAGGATTTTTCTTTATTGTTTATTTTGTTTTCTTTCTGTTTTCGGCCAGCGGCCAGAGAGGTGACCGAATTTACATATCTTATAGGCCCATAGTGTATTTTCATGACGGATTTTCATTGCTACCTATAAAAGTGTATATTTTTCATCGCTCGCAGCGCTCGCTCGGCATATTCAGATACAGTATGGTTTCGGAAAGAAAGAAAGAAAAAAAAAAAAAAAAAAGAAAGAAAGAAAGAAAGAAAAAAGATCCGGCAAGTTAGGTGACCGAATGTACATATAACATGTTAGGTGTATTTCGTTGTCGAAATGTGTGTGTTTTTTCGCTCGCTTCGCTCACTACAACATTTATAAACATGGTTGTTTTGGAACAATAAACCATTATTAGACCAGCGAGGTACCAACACAAAGTCATATTTGGCAGCAATTAGACACTCATGTCATTCAGATATTACCACTATCGAAACCTTCAAAGCATAAGTAGTATAGGATTTCCCAGCCAAATTTGTGATTCAAATGAATTTTCTTTGCATTCAAATTCGCCCAAGTTGAATATGCCATCTAAATTATTCAGTTTTCCTGTTTTATTATTTGTTTTTAACATTTTTGTCGAAGGGTTTCATATCATTCAATTTAAAAACTGTTCAACTGACATTCAAATTAGCCGTCACCTGTCGAGGCGTCATGTTTCCAGCATTCAAATTAACAACGATCATTCATATTCGAAATATATTCATTTGAGTTAGGGGAAAGAAATGTATCACAACAATTTAGTTTGTTATTTTTTTTTGTGTTTTTGTTTCTTGTTCATATTAATATTTGACAACTACATCATAAAATTGATTTGCCAGTATGGTCTATTTTGCCATTGCTTTTAATTAATAAGTAATAATTTTAAGTAATAATTATATTACGTATTTTCAGGACAGTACACATGGGGCGTAGTGAGAAATTCAGTCAAGAGGGAGCGAAAACTGGGGCGAAGTGCTGGCGCTTCATGGACACGTATAATACCTCGGGCAAGGGGGAGGGGAGCCCCAATCGCTCCTCTGATTACAAGCTAAGCTAGGATTTATGGTCACAATTTTAGACAAGAGTCCCCACTCCAATCACAATTACATGTGGCATACATCATCCTATGTTTTCAAGTACTTTACCTTTGTCTGTTTGTTATGATGAAACACGTGACAAACAATTTTGACATGAAAATTTGCAAACCTCTTGAGACCATGAAATGTAGATGAATGTTTAGCTTTTGTTTTGAATAAATAATAAAACCCAAATATCCATGGTTAATGAAATGAAAAATAAAAACAGGACATTTATGACCCGAAAACTATCATTCTGATTGTTATTGGCTAAATAACATATTTGTCATAAAATACAAAAGAAAAAATATAAACAGGGAAGAAAATTGAATGAGCTATAAAAATGTGTAAAAAAATCATTTCATGTCAACCCGTGAATTTAACTGCTCAAAGTGCTAAATTGAATGGTAAAAACGAATACGAATGCTGGAATGACAACGTCGCGAGACCAGCAATTCGTGTTGCGCTAAATTGAAAGACATGAAAGAAGCACCCTTTTCATGAATTTGAATGAAAACTATGTAGATTCGAAAGAAAATGTAGAGATTCGAAAACTAGAAATATGGATTTGATCCCGAGATACACGTGACA
>CM057154.1:32208027-32295301 GCA_029962745.1 Echinometra lucunter | reverse complement strand
AAAATGAAATATTTAGTTTTAAAAATCGAGGGTGGGGGTGACGATCCCCCTTCTTCTTCTTCTTCTTCTTTTTTTGGGCACATGAAAAATGATATTAGTGGCCGCCCCCTGTAGAGCCGCCCCTGACCCAAGATATGGCAAGTACATGATTGAGCTTGCTTAAGGCTAATACACACATGTAATTATTATTGAATGAAATAGAAGGAAAGAAGGCTAGGGGATAGAACCTGATTAGAAGTACATGAATTTATTTTATGCATATCAATAGATTTTCTTTCATTGTGTTCATTGCTTCTTTTCCCTTGCAGGTTTGATAGCGGACCTAACTGGCAACTATAATGCATCTTACATGCTTATTGCTGCATTTGATGGTGTGATCATCGGTTTTACTATCCTACTGAGGGGCTATTCCACGGTAACTGACAGTACCAAGACAGAGTACTAGTGGTATTGCTTAAAAAATGAATAAAAATTTTAAAAATGAAAATAAATAAGTTAAATAAAATAAAAACCCATTGTATTCTAGGGGTAAAAAGTTAAGAAGTTTGAAGGAAATAAAAAATTACATAAGACCACAATGCACTGAATGGAATGTCGGTTCAAAACATCTTATTTTATTGTTATGGGCAATTCCACGGTAACTGACTTTACCAAAATAAAGTACTAGTGGTATAGCTTATATTGTAGTTTTGTAAATGACACTTGCTTCGGCTTATAATTACTACAGATAAATAAGTTGATAATAGGGAAGAAACACGTGGACAGTTTTTATCTCAAACTGCATTTCTTATCACACAGCAAGCGAAAATATGTCGGTAACTGACGTTATGCAAAAACATGGAAAATGATGGTGTAGAATCAAAGTTATATATCTCATGTCTCAGACTTGTAAGGATTATGTAATTCATTTGACATTACACCTAGGTTCCTGGGAAGAGATGTGCAAAATAATGAGCAATTTGAATACATGTAATTTGTTTTAGTGCCATGAAAAATTTAGTGAAGACATGTTGGTAACTGACGTTGCGCTTAAATTCAACGTAGGTTTTGCACATTTCCATTAGTGTTTCACTCATTAACTACCCAAAATCTGTTAAAGTAATCCATTAAAATCAATTAAATGAAGAAAAAAAATCTGAGAAAAATGACTAAATAGAAGAATAAGTGGCATTTAAAGCACATTTCCCTGACCATACCATATGTGCAATTTTTGTTTGTTTATGTTATTCTCCGTAAGAAGGTCGAATTGCAATTATTTTAAATCTTAAATGTTTATTTGTAACAAAAAGAAGACCCTGTAGTAATTTTACTTTTTTATTTGGAATTAACAGGGCTCAGTGCGACTTCAAATTTTGAGCTCTGTGTCCCATATCTTGTGGATTGCCCCGAGATATTTTTCTTCAAGATACAGGGAGGCTAAATAGAGATTTTTTTGTGTTTAGCCGTTACCCTGGCTTCTTTCAAATCGTTAGCAATATAACCTGAATCTTTAGAGGTATTGAGCAATCTCGCCAATTGAGCATAGATAACTGGTACTGAGCACTGCCTATAAGAGCTTTGCATTCAAACCATCTGTTGCATTCTTCACATTATTTCGTGAAATACCTAAAATAATATCTGAATCTATTACATCGAAATTGAAGCCATTATTTTGGGTAATATGACACAGCTTTCATAACTATTTTTTTTTATGTTGCCTTTGTTATATGGTTACACTATGCTTATGCCATTTTGTTGAATAACAGCCGCGTCGATTCTCTTTTTGGTTTGTTTATATGATGAATTGTTTTTAAAAGAGAAAGGAATATAATCATTTGAACTTTTGTTAACGCATATTCTAACATGTGATATTATCATAATTATCTTTATACTTTACTTGTACATGCATAACTTTCCACATGCCTCGCATAGTTATTTTTCTATGTGGTGTCTGATATTTTGTCATGTTCGCTAATTATGTCATTCTGTTAAATAACAGCTACAGTGGTTCTTTTTGTTTTGTTTATATATCTAATTTCGAAAAAGGGAAATGAATATAGATTTCAACCTTTGCTAATATCAAAATGATATTCTTAAAAGCTACAAATATTCATGTTCCGTTTTACATATGTTTAATGCCCTTTTGTTCACTTAACATTATCTACTTTGTTTATTTCACGTCGATTTATATTCATAACTATATCCATCTTCATATCTATATGAATTGAATTGAATTGTATTTATCAAACGTCACTGATATTCATCATTATTCTGTTCTGACATAAACATAAACATGACCATAATCATAAATCAACATAAAGTGGATAACGCTAAGCTTTTAAACAGAAAAAAAATGAACAGAAACAAAGCAAAACATACATTATAGTATTTCTAGCTATTGATGATAGAGCTTTACAAAAATTTATGTCCATTTTCCTTTCTCTTTTTTTTTCCAATTTTTTTTTTTTCTCCAAAGAACAGAATGTTCAGTTCAGTGAAGTTCAATAAATATATACAATACACAATAATCATTCATCGATTTAGTATGAGCAAATGGAGAATTATCCCCCCACCCCCAAAGAATTTATTCAAGGAATTTATTTGCTAATCAGACGTATTCACACAACTAATCTCCATTAATTTCAAGAGTATCTGTAGAAGCTTTGAATTTACCTCCATATAGACCCTTCAAAATCCTTCCAAAGTTGAGCTGCAATGGGTTACTCTTATTTTCCAGAATACTTCTGGATGCATGGCAAATAGATGTCTTAATATATTTCACTTTTATCTTTAATTGAACTTTCGCATCGCCAAAACACACAAGGAGTACTAAAACTAAAACTTTTGTTGCTGAAATAAGACGGGGTGTGTACATTTTTGTATACCTCTTTTGACATGTCATATATGTATATGCATATCTCTCAAACGATGTCTCGAAGTCATGCTGTCAATTATAGAAAAGGGGTGCTTGTCACTTTCTTCTCATTTAACAGTTTAAACACAGAAGAGACCGGAGTCGACATAAAACCTAACTGGAGTAGTCGACATACAAAAGCTGAGCACTGATCACCATGAATCGGGTATCAAATGTATTTAATAATGATCACCATGAATCGGGTATCAAATGTATTTAATAATGATGCATATGAAATCGAGGTTGATAAGGGAAAAAAAATCTAGCACAATGACACGTTAAAGCGCTTCGAAACACCGTAGAAGTATTAAGCGCTATCCAATGAAAGTAATAGCATCAAATGTATCGTGACACCGGTAATAGAGTCCGTTAAACATATCAAAGTAATGCAGAGTAGAGTCGAGCAAATTTGCTATTCTCTGTAGGTTGACGAAGACACATGATCCATTTCCGTTGTAAATGTAATCTCAACAAAGCCGTTATGACGACATCACGTCACTCACTTAAATAAACCAAATCCTCAACTCTGTCAAAGTATGAAATATATAAATCAGTCCCTCAGCGTAGCAATCATTGTAACTGACAGAGTATAAAAAGGTTGAAAGGAGATTATTCTTTTCTTATGCAGCTGAAGAATGGTTTGAATGCATGCAGGGGCGGCGCTACCGGGGGGAGCAGGGGGCGACCACCCCCTATAAGTTTTCAAGTGACAAAAAAAAAGGAGAAAAAGAAGAAAAAGAGGAGAAAGAAGAAAGAAAAGAGATGGTTGGGTCACGTTATGAAATACCTCTCCTTTTCATTTCAAACGTAAATAAACTCACTTATGGGTCATCTTACCCCCCCCCCCCCCCCCCCCATCAAAATACCCTGACTGATGGACACACGTTTTGTATTCTCTGTAATCAAATGGACCGTCTACTTATAAAACGTGAGCCACTTTGTCGCTTAGTGACTGCTTGAAATGCATATTACTAGTAGTTGGCATTAATTAGTACCAGAGTTCCCTGGCAGCCAGTCAGAAAGAAACGGCTCTCTGCAGGTAGGAGAGGGTTTTGGAGGCGCCAGTACCAATAAAGTTTCAGTGATCTGAAGAAGACTATTACAAAGACAAATTGTATGGAACTATCACTTATATACTGACATAGCACCAGGGTATTTTTATACTATTCCAACATCATGGATACAAATACAACTGCATCCCACACAATAGATAACCCCACTCAAGCTGTTAGAGATGATGTGTCATATCTACCACCAAATGTTGTAGTTGCTACGCTCATTGCCATAACGGTTCATTTCTTTCTTTCGATTGGGTTAAACAGTTTCAACATAGTCGTCTTGCGTCGAGGAGACTGCGGATTTGAACACCGAGCTAGACAATTTGGCATGGCCCTAGCGGTCATAGATCAACTCGATGCTCTGATCTCCCTCTCCTACAATATTATGAGAGTCATCATACCGGAAGATACTCTTTCCTGCGTATACATGTTTCTTTTGAAGCATACTCTTAACACACTCTCGCAAGTCTACATGAGCGGGTTGAGCGGTGATCGCTTTTTGCGGATATGGAAGCCTTTCCTCTATGAAAGGCTGCTCACCAATACCGCTGCTACCGGAACTTTCATTCTTATGACCTTTTTATGTCTAGCTGTTGGCATTGGTCAGCTTGTTTCATGGAAGCACAATCCTATTGTGCTCAATGAATGTTACCAGGGGGAAGCAGGAGCTGCAGGGGAAAAGACATATATACTTTTGACATTCTTTCTGCCTGTTTGTGCACTCGCAAATTGCACAGGTACCCAGGTTAGCACTATCATCATCACTTTCAACAAGATTCGCGCCGAGATGAGGCTCCAGCCACATGTTGGTGGGAACTTTCTTCAAGTTGTCGGCGAACGTGGTCAGTTCCGTGTTCGTTATCTCAAAGGCATCCGCACTGTTCTCGTCCTTATTCTTTCTACCTACGTCGTAACCCTACCAGCAGTTCTAGTACGTGTTGTTCGAGATCTGTCGGATGAAGGAAACGTCTTCTTCATGGCATTCCAGTTCTTGAGGTTGACTGCGTTTATTAATACTTGGTGGAAGCCGCTCATTTATCTGATGACGAACAAGCAATATCGTAGTGCTGCTAAACAAGAATGCAAGAGACTTCTCTACTTCATTACTCCTTGGGCCTCGAGGTAGCCCGCGAGGTAGATACTACAAGTCATGCGTAACAAGTGTGTAGAATCCCAGTATCGCCGGTCGTTATGAAAGACATTTTTTTCAACTTTGAAATAAGATGACGAGTCCTTTAACAGAGAAAAATCATCTGACCAATTTTTGAATAAAATATGTGAAATTTCTTCAACCGATCCGTAAAGGAGCTATCCATCAGAAGGATCTCCGTTCCATCCGAGGCATATTCCTTCAAGAAAATGCATCACTGTGGCACTAGATGTCCCATGGGCGGTTCTCTGCAGGAATGATATAAGTTGTCTCTGTTTGATCTTACGACCAAAGACAAACCTCAGTTTGCACATGGTTGTCCACAATACCGCTCCTCAATAATTTATTCAAAAGCTGGATTGGAAATACCGTAATCATATGTATTCTTATGCAAACGTTTTTATTTTCATTTCTCCTTGAACTTGAATGGTATATTTTCATGACTTCAAAGTAGCCACAGAAATATCATAAAAGATGAATTTTCCATCATCTTCACAAAGGGACATTGATTGGAGGGTAATTTCTCCCTTACTTGTCGGCAACAGTGGCGTAACAGCCGGGGGGGGGGCAGGGGGGGGGGCAGAGTGCCCCCCTGAAGGATTTCAGCGGGAAAATCCACCAAACCACCGGGAAAAAATAAAAGGGAGGGAAAGGAAGAAAAAGGAAGGGAGAAAGGGAAAGGAAGAAGAAGAAAGGAAAAGAAAGAAGAAGAAAGGAAAAGAAAGAAGGAGAAAGGGAAAGAAAGAAGGAGAAAGGGAAAGGAAGAAGGAGAACCGGAAAGAAAAAAGGAAAAAGGGGAGAAAGAAGAAAAGAGAGAGAGAGGGAAAAGAGGGAAAAGGGGGAAAAGAAAAAAGCAAAGGGAAACAAAAGAAATGAGGGAAAATTTAGTACCAAAACCCCGGAGTTTCCGGGTGCTCCACTCCCTGGACCCCCGCAGTGGCTTTCCCTGTAGACCCCCATCAGGGGCCCTAAGCCAGAACCCCGCTAAGGGCTTTGCAACAAGCAACTCGCGGTGCAGGCTCACCTCCGCATATTCTATTTCTAGACTTAGATACCGGGAAATTTTCGGCTCTGCCCCCCCCCCCCCCCCCCCCCCGATAACAGGCAGAGAATGTAAGAGGCCGGGAACAGTCAACGAACAATTCAAAGAAACGTCAGAGCTTCCGCGCTTCGCGCGGGAAGGGAAAATCACCATCCCTGCACCCTCCCCCTAGCATGCCTAGGGAGCGCGCTTTGCACTACCGTCCTCCTAAAATGAAATCCTAGCTACACCACTGATTCTAGACTTAATGACCGGGAAATTTTTGGCTATGCGTATGCCCCCTCCCCCCCCCCCCCCCCCCCGATAACAGGCAGAAAGCGTGTAAAGAAGAGCGGGAACTGACAGCGAAAAAACGTCGGAGCTTCCTGCACCCTCCCCCTGGGGAGCACTACCATCTCCCTGAATTGAAATCCTAGTTACGTCGCAGAAGATAGATTTAATTACCGACAACTAACAATTCAAAGAAACGTCGGAGCTTCCGCGCTTCGCGCGGGAGGGGGGAAACTCCTCCCTCCCTGCACCCTCCCCTCTAGGGAGCACTACATTGGCGTGAATTCCGGGGTTTGGGGATCTATCACCCCCACTTGGGGAAGAGGGGGATGGTGTGTACAAATTTCCCCCATGCAGACACACTTTTTAAGGAAGAAAATATATCTTAATTAATCAGTTAGTAAAAATTCTGAATATCTATCAAAAACAACCATCATATTCTAGAATTTCTATTTGAAAAATGTTACTGAAAACAAAAAAGTGGTTATTTTCGGCTCGCTCGCTTCGCTCGCTCGTCAAAATCTTAGGGTTTCCATCCGAAAATGCGATTAAAATCGAGAAAAGTGGTTATTTTTGGCTTGCTCACTTCACTCTTTCATCATATTTTAGAATTCTTATTCGAAAATGCGATTCAAAACCGGAAAAGTGGTTATTTTCTGCTCGCTCGCAAAATAAATATCAAAATGTGTGTGAGAGGGAAAAAAATCGTTAACAAAGTTTTTCATCCCCTACTCCTCAAATTGGATTTACGCCGGTGGAGCACTATCGTCCTCCTAAAATGCAGTCGTAGCTACGCCACAGGTTCTAGACATAGACTAGTTACCGGGAAATTTTGGGCTCTGCCCCACCTGATAACAGGTACCTGTTACGCCCCTGGTCGGCAAGACTCAACAAGTTTTCAGTTTTTATATGTTGTTGGTATAGCTCGATAACTGATGATCCTTTTCTTTGCTTGTGCAAGATCCGTCACCAAATTTGAAATGCCAAACATTCACTGGGTCCCCGTAACGTTTTTGGAGGGGGCGACACCCAACAAGCGGGGTTCGAGGGTAGAGTCCCCTGAAGCCAACGTTTTCATGGCTTTGTGAGCTTATGAGCAATTAAAATACAGTGGAGCCTTGTTATAAAGAACACAGATACATGTATAACAAACTTTCGTTATAACAAGGTAATTTTGCAGGTCCCACTTATTGTTTTTAGCCCTGATATAACAAGGTTTCGATATAAAGAGATAATTTCATTGGTTCGGAGGAATTGTTTCATTTCAATTCAAAATTATGGGGGCTGCAAGCCCGCCCCCTGCCCCTGGTTCATCATACACTTGTCTGAATGTTCAGTTGTTGAATCTTTGGAAATTTGTTGGCTATTGTCGTCAGATAATTTGGGTTTGTGGATCTGGAAGAATGCTCTTTAGCATCGAAATGGCTATTAAACGAAAAACAAAACAAAAAAACCAAAAACAAAACAAATAACTAAATTTGAGGAAAAGAACAAAGTGGACCCAATACAAAACAATTTTTTCATTTCTTTTTTTTTTCTTTTTAGCAAAAATGGTGGTGGCTGCTAGCAGATTTAGAGAAGCCCAATTCCATAAATCTGCTCATTAATGAATAAAGGTAATTTTCATGTTTAATTATGCAGTGTATAATTTACAATTATCCATTTCAATACTGTTTCAATAGTATTTTAACATGGTTAAATTTCAATTTGTTTCAATAGTATTTTACCAGGGTTGAATTTCAATTTAACAATTAAGATAATGTTTTAAATCCATTTATGAACATTTTACCCCTTGTATATCATTGCAGACTCATCAATATCATGCACTTATCCTCCATGTTCCAAGTAATAACGAGTATAGAGCAACAATATTATAACATGAATTTTCAAACACAAATATCTGTTGTCAAAAAACGTGCAATACTAATTTCTCAATCAAACATTATTCTAATATAATACTGTTTTTTTAATGTATGTCCCAGGTAATTTGGAATAATTTTGAATAGTTACAAGTAATTTTAAGAAGTCTACTGGTGATGCTTAAGTGTTTGTAATTAATGTACAGTATTACCATGCTTAGTAATGGAGCTCATGTACACATGAAATACAGCCTTTGGTTGCCGCAATTTTTTTGTTGACATAAAAACCATTATTGAATTGAACTAAATAATTAGTTGGCAAATTTGTTCGAACAACGCAACAACTCCCCCCTCCAAAATGGTCCAGTAATGCCCCTGGTTCTGAAGAACAAGCCAATAGCAAGATTGTGTCTCGCCCACCCGTGATTCAATAACACGAAAGTTTCCCCAAGTACATCCCGGACCAAGTTTGATGTCACAAAGTCTTGCAGGTAAACTTTAATGACTGACCTAAACTGACCTTTAACCTTACCATGTGACCTGACGGCACAATAGCATGAATGTACCCCTAGTGCATCTATCAATTTGGGTTGCTATCGGAGCAACACGTGTCAAGTTATGTGTCACAAGAGAGTCTTGCAGGTAAACCTTAACCTTTGAAATAAAATGACCTTTGACCATACCATGTGACCTCCAATAACACTATAACATGAAGGTCCCCCAAGTACATGTACATCTATCACCCAAGTTTAGTTGAAAAGAGAGCAACAGTTGCAAAGTATTTTTTGTCATAAGAGAGTCTTGCAGGTAAACTCTTAACATTTGACATGAAATGAGCTTTGACCTCACCATGTGACCGCCGACAGCATCGCAACATGTTATCGCTAGTGCAGCTATTACCCAAGTTTGGTTGCCATTGGACCAACAGTTGTCAAGAGAGGGGAGGGTGCAGGAAGGGAGAGTGCCCCCCCCCCCCCCCTCCCATACAAAGTGTGGAAGTTTGACATTTCTTTGTCACTGTTCCTTGTCTGCTCCTCTTCTTGCGTCCTCTTAGCTTTTTCTCTTCTTGTCTTTTTTTGGGGGGGTGACCACCCCGCATTGCCTCCCTGGCTACATGAGTTTCAAGAATTAAGAAAACAAGAAATGACAGAGGAAAAGCAAATTCAAGAATTTGAAAACATCTGTAACATATGACCTCCAATGACCTTTCACCTTATCATGTGAAGTCCAACAGAATGATAACATGCACTTCCCCTTAGTGATCTGCAACCCAAGTTTGACTGAAAAGTGTGACACGGTTGCAAAGTTTTGTGTCATAAGAGAGTCTTGCACGTAAACTTTAACCGTTCAACGTTTGACCTGTAATGACCTTTGACCTGACCATGTGACCTCTGACTGGACCATAACATGCAGGTCCCCTTAGTGCATCTACAACCCAAGTTTGATAGATAAGTGTCACACGGTTGCAGAGTTTTGTGTCATAAGAGAGTCTTGCACGTAAACTTTAATGTTTGACCTGAAATGACCTTTGACCTTACCATGTGACCTATGACTGGACCATAACATGCAGGTCCCCTTAGTGCATCGACAACCCAAGTTTGATAGATAAGTGTCACACAGTTGCAGAGTTTTGAGTCATAAGAGAGTCTTGCACGTAAACTTCAACGTTTGACCTGAAATGACCTTTGACCTTACCATGTGACCTCTGACTGGACCATAACATGCAGGTCCCCTCAGTGCATCTACAACCCAAGTTTGGTTGAAAAGTGAGTCACGGTTGCAAAGTTATGTGTGATAAGAGAGTCTTGCACGTCAACTTTAACATTTGACCTGAAATGACCTTTGACCTTACCATGTGACCTCTGACTGGACAATAAGATGCAGGTCCCCTTAGTGCATCTACAACCCAAGTTTGATTGAACAGTGTCACACAGTTGCAGAGTTTTGTGTCATAAGAGAGTCTTGCACGTAAATTTTAACGTTTGACCTAAAATGACCTTTGACCTTACCATGTGACCTCTGACTAGAGCATAACATGCAGGTCCGCTTAGGGCATCTACAACCCAAGTTTGGTTGAAAAGTGAGTCACGGTTGCAGAGTTTTGTGTCATAAGAGAGTCTTGCACGTAAACTTTAACGTTTGACCTGAAATGACCTTTGACCTTACCATGTGACCTCTGACTGGACCATAACATGCAGGTCCCCTTAGTGCATCTACAACCCAAGTTTGGTTGAAAAGTGAGTCACGGTTGCCAAGTTATCTTTCATAACGTTTGTGACGGACGGACGGACGGACGACGGACGGACGACGGACGGACGACGGACGGACGACGGACGGACGACGGACGGACGACATTTGGATCCCTTAGTCTCGCCTTCACCTCCGGTGGGCGAGACAAAAAATAAAACTACACATACTTCTTTTAAAATAACATCAACAAATGATACTTCATTGAATGTGACTTAAAGCATAAATATATATTTTCAACCACGTTGGATACTTTCAAGAGAGTATCCTGATTAAGAGATATATACTTGTGTGAATAACAAAAATGAATATAGAAATGTATAAGAAATCAAAATATATTAATTTTCTTAACTGCATGATCAAAAATTTGTTATCATTCTTTGTCTACATGTATCAAAGAAAATGGGGAAAACAAAATTCAAAGCACACACCCTCACATGCAAGGTTAAAGGAGAATGCAACCCAGATATCAGTGTTGTTCCAGTGAATGGAGAAGAACAAGAAGAGTAAACTGAAAGTTTGAGCAAAATCGGACAATCTGTTCAAGAGTAAACTGAAGTTTGAAAGTTTCAGATCCTTGAATTGGCAGCTTTGCCAGCATCTGTGATGTCACTGTGGACAACTCTCCATTCATTTTGTACACAGAATTTAACATTTTCTTTATTTTCAAGAAAAATAAAAATTCTATTGATTTATTGTTTGAGTATGACATGGCTATATCAATTCTGCAAGCATTTTTGGGAAGTATTATGTGGATTCCTGAATGGAAATTTAGTATTAATCAATTTTTTTGAAAAATTATGTACCAAATGAATTGAGAGTCGTCCACGATGACATCACAGATGCTGAAACTTTCACTGTTTACTCTTCTTGGTCATCTTTATTCACTAAAAGCACACAGATGCCCGTGTTGCATTCTCCTTTAAAAAAAACTATTAACGTTCCGAATTCAATACTGAGGGTTCAATCTCATAACAGTTGGTTGGTAATAATAGCATTTCAGAGGATAACATATTTAAATCTTTTATGTTCTACTGCACATAGATACTAAAATTAAATGATCATCATCATCACCGTCAAAGGACATGTAATACAAATAATCATTTAGTTAAAAAAAAAAAAAAAAGATGGTACCTCAACCCCCTCCTAACTCCACATTACATCAGAATCCTTATCTATTACACTATGTATGTATCATCTTTATTCAGTATACTCATAAAGAAAAAACAAACAGAAAATACACAGGTTCATGACACAGTGCACTTATTGTGCCAATGACGGGGTTTAAAACACAAATTCATACATACAGAACATGAAGCTATGAAGCACATTTCGAGGGTTCAGTGCAACAAAGGGCTATCTGCATTTTTTGGAAATTAGGATAAATCTTGAAATGAAGATTTGTTGCACTGACACACTGCAGTTTAAAGCATATAGCCATATTTATTTTGGGTGATACCCAGCTGCAGCAAATCATTATTACCATCTACTGGATCATTTTGATTGTTTAAATCTCATTTTGACCAAAAATTCAGATAGCCCTTTGTTGCACTAAGCCCTCAATTTAACAACTGGTCAAACATGTAGCTGGACAGACATGTCGCAGGTGTCAGTCCACTGAGGTTTGTTTCTAAGATTATAGATTCCGTAGGATGTTAGCAAGGGGCAAGCCGACTCAGCGTTTGACACACGTGTTTAATTTGCTTTCTCACAATTATTAGGTGTAACAACTTTTTAAAGGTTGCTTTATTTTCTTTGGAGATGTGTCCTTTTGTTTATACTTCTACACACCAAAGAATACGTTTGTATCCATGATGTCTTAGATCGTTGACCAAAAGTGTATATTTAACCTTATGCCTATGGCTATTTGTCATTTTAGTCTCAAAAGGGACAGTCAGTTTGAATATACATATTTCCTTTTCACTAGGAGTGTAGAGTACCATGTCAGGATGGTCAGATTTGGGCAGAATGCTAACAGGGATAGTTTGTACACTGCATGTAGTTTTACCAGACACACCTACATTCACACATTAAGAGAGGACAGATAATCAAAGTGAAGTTGAGATACAGCAATTTCTAAATGAATAAGATTGTGCATTTCTTTTCGAAAAACTTAAGGATAGTTTTGAACTTTGAAACTGTAAGTTGCACATGTAGGTTACTGCTAAGATCAGAAGTACTTACGAGGTAAATCATCTAAAATAGATTTGGCAGATTAATAATAAATAGATTTGCATTGAAATGAAGTGAATTGCATTGAATGGAAGTGAACTGCATTGAATTTTTCCACAAAAACATCAACAAAAGTATAGTATTTATTGAGGTTATCCCCTCCCAAGCATATAAAAGGTACACATAGACTAATTAAATTAATTACTTTTGAAATCAAGATAGAAATCAAGAATTACAAAATTCTTACTAATTGTCAAACAAAGCAGTAGACTATTACAACTACATGTACACACAAACGTACACATATCTTCACATGGCTTTACTCAGAAGGACAGCAAATGTGAATCATTTGCAAGTAGTATGTCATTCTATGGGATGGAAATGATGCATGATGAATGAGCTCATCCCACTGAGTATGATTTGAATTTGTTTTTACAAGCAATATCCTTACACCCTAGCCTGAGTTATATCAGGCTTAGGGAGGCAGGGAGTTCAGAGGTCTCTTGAAGGCAGATCATACCAGGGGCTTCAACACCACTTCTTTCAATAGGCATTCAAAAGACTCACAACTACCAATTCTTACAGCAGATAACTTGATCCAAAATGGTTGATGCAGCAACAAATTCAAAATAAATCAGGGGGTGTTTCACAAAGATTTAAGTTTGAATAAATTCGCACTTAAATTCCTACTTGCGCGCTGTATATTACGCATCTTCGCAATGGTCAGATCATTTTCAGGGGATGCGCACTATTGGGAAGCCTACCAATGAGATTACGTGTTAAATACCGGGTGCGCACTGGCGTTTAAGCAAGACTCTAAGTCTAACTTAACTCTTTATGAAACACCCCCCAGGTTTTCAGTGAGTTCTTGAATCAGTTGGATGTTAGTAGTCTCATGGAAGAGCAGCCTGGGAGTTCTCATGATATGTTATCAAATAAGTTTGACAGTACATGGTGTGATAAGTCTTTGACAAGACTCACGATGGCTAATTTTCTTGACATATAACTTGATACAAATTGCTCATGCAGGAACAGATTTAAAATAATAAATACTGTATACGCTGAAATTTTCACGTTGGTTTCATTTTCGCTAATTTCGCAATGATGTCCTCGCCAAAATTTCCACTCAGTAAAATGCCCATATACTTGTATAAAAATATCTTTCAAAACGTGAAAATAATAATTCGCTAATATGTCAAACTTGTCTCAAATCGCTAAAATATCTGTACGCTAAAATATTAGCTTATACAGTACAGATTTCAATGAATACTTGAATCAGTTAGATGTTAGTAGTCTCATGGTACAGCAGCCTGGGAATTAATGCGCAATCAACAGCTTTGTTAGCACTTGGTGTGATCAGTCTTTGACAAGACTCCTCATGATAGCTAATGAAGAACTCCTGTAACTTGTTCCAAAATGGTTCCTGGGGGCAAGAGAAATGGCAAAATGATAATTTAAAAAAAAAAGAAGATACAAAGAAAACATATACGCTGCTTACCCATAGGTACAAAAAATTGTAAGATATTGCATGAGGATATGAATTACAAGACAATTCCCACTGAACAGGAAGTTGTTGTCATTACAAGCAGGTACTAAGATCACAAGAAATTCCAGACAAGATGATTAAGTGGATAGACCAAAACTAACTAACTGTGATTCTTGTTTGAGCTTCATGGCAACATGTCATATCTTCCAATGCAACCTAAAGGCTCGTTAAAATATGAAGATGGAAACCCCAGCTGTTTTTGTCTCTAGTGTTCAGATATGGTGCAGTACACCACACCACTTGGTAAGGTACACACACACCAATGCATCAACACTTATATAAAAGAGAGTTTTGCCCAAAGTTGTGCAAACGAACTCATGACATATTTTGCGCTAAATTTTTAAGCATTCGATTGGTCCACAGCTTTTTGCTGCCAGGATGCAAAAATTTGCCTCTAGATCTTGTGTAAGCTTTTTTTGGGGGGCCAACTCATATCAGATTCGCTTACTAAACAACAATAATGCAGGGGTTTGCTGTGTCATATCTGCACAAGCATTTTACTTTGGCATCTGAGGATAACACGAAGGTCACTCACCAATGGTTCACATGGTGGAAGAGCGAATACAGTTTCTGTCTCTGCTCAAAACCAGGAGCCTTAGGGATGAGTTTGTGGTAGGCCTTGTGGAAGCTTTGGTTGAAAGAATGAAACATTGCACCGATGGAGAGGTCAAACTCATGATGGCCATAGAAACTGGCTGGGTCATAGATAACTGCAAATAAATTGAATAAAAAAATGAATGAAAAAATTGAATGGATTAACCATGTTACTTTTTTTATATACTAGTATATAATAGCATGTTACTAATAACCAGAGATGATGTACCATGTGAACCATGAATGCCACTATGTCGGGCAGACAAGGCATCTAACAGGAGAGAAAGACATATTATTAAAATATCCTTTAGAAATCCTACTTTGGACTTCATTACTTACATAAGACATAATAATTCAAGAAGATATATATGTTATTGTACAATACAAGCTTCAATAATGGCTGCCTGTACAGTCAACATTTGACAATGACTTCAATCCAGCATGGCACATCTTACTGCCTCTTAACCAAAACTCTAAATCTAGGCTTAGGTTGGATCAAAACCCAAGCCTGAACCATACATCTTTGACAAAATAAAGCTTAGAGCAACATTTGATTACTGGAGACCTCCCCAGATTTCCACTTCTTTCATTACCTGGGCAAGATTCAAGCTGGCCTGCATTACCACCCCATAGATCTCCATGTAGGAGGGAAGGGGTAATCTCAATTCCCTCCAATAGCTTGGGTATCTTCCGTTCTAGTAGTGGCCACAGTTCTCTTGCCTCCCTGTCCCCGCTGTCCTTTTCTAATAAGTCCAGCTGCATCTTGAGGCGATTTTGGGCATAGAAACTCTGTAGTAGAATGTATGAGCAACATTAAAGTAATTTTACGTCAAAATTGTAATTTGTTTCAATACAGATGCACAGTATAAAGCAATAACCAGATAGTAGTATTAGTTACATTTTGAAATATCTTTAAATTTTGAAATTTGTCAATTTCTAAATGATAACCTGATCATTTAAGTGATACCAGGAAACTAATGTCTACTCTTCTCACGCAAAATATAATAAAAAGATTATCAATTACTCATAAATATTGATAAAAATATTAATGAAAAAGGTCAATGGAATACAATTACCACCCTTCATCGCCCATGTACGAGATGAAGGTAATAACAAGAGGTAGTGATACAAACTCCAAAATTGACTGATGACCCCCTCGTTCCCCCCTACCTAGCCAGCTATCATCTTCCTAAAACTCTTACCACCCAGTCATCACTCCATGTATTGTTGAGGGGAAGGTAACCACAGCACGTAGTGGTATGAAATCCAAACTGATTGACGAAGCCTTGGGAGGTATCTGCTCCAACTCGTCCTTCTTCTTGCCTCACTTTCTTGCCCAGCTGAATGTTGTGTAGATGCAGTCTGCAAGGGAACAGAAGGTAATGAAGCAGGATAAAAGAAAATGGTATGAAAGTCTGTATATTCTGATCTTGATGTATAAATTTTTGCCTAACAGCTAAAAGCTGGTCTATATGAAGATAAGCATACCTGAAAACTTACATCTTCCTAACCCCACCAATAAATTCATGCAATTATATTTCACAGAATGTAGAAAATGAGGAAACAGAGAAATTGACAGGAAATGCATTAAAGGGCCTCCATAATTATATCACACTACAGAGAATCAAAATCAGGATGGGGCAGTAACTTGTAGAATATGAATTACTGTAGTTTGTTATATTTTCCATTAAAAGCAACATAACATACAAATGTATACATATCAGATATAAATGGTGGATAGCTCATTTCAGTCATATTAGCAGAATACGACTGTTCTTCCATGGGGTCCAGTTGAAAAGAACTTACATAAAACTCTAATAATCAAAATATTACACAATCGTGGGGAAATTGGAATTTCAAAAATATATCAAATACATACCGTGTGATAAACAAAACATTGCACTGAACATGTATGGCATAATTTTGAAATCTAATCAACATTATTAACATTTATAATTCATGTTCAATGTATTTTTGTAAGGGGCACAGAACCACATGAACCCTAAACAAAATAAAGAAGCAGGAAAAAGAGAGAGATGAGGAACTTCCATAAGAACATTTCTATGATACTGTGAAATAAAGATTAAAATTGGATTTGGAATTATGGATAGTGCAAGCATTACAGGTATTAGATGGCAATTTGTTGTATAATGAAGCATCTCTAATAAAATGTTGGGGTTCTTTACAATTTAAATTATTATCTGTGGTTTTGGGAGAATGAGACTACCTATAGAAAGTAGAAGGTGTGTTTCTGGTTCAAGTCAAAAGAGACGTTTGATATACAGTCAACTCTGCCTAAGTCGAATTTCGTGGGACTGAAGAAAATGCTTCAACTTAGAGAAAATTCGACATATGAGGGGTCAAAAACAATAGAAAATAAAGGAATGGGACCAAGTACAGACCTTCGACTTAGCCGATTATTCGACTTATGCGACTTCGACTTATGCAGAGTTGACTGTATTCAGGAATAATTTTTCAAAAATCGATTCATTTACAAATATCTCAGTCTTCAAAGAAAACCTATCAAGTATCATCTTGAGCACATGTGTTCAATTTGTACATTCCACTTAAGCTCTTTATCAATAAAATTACAAGGTATTTTATGTATTCTTAATATAAGTACTTTCAATTTTTAAAATTTAAAACACTATGCCTTGCAAAATTTGGCTCATTCGAAATAAGAAGCATACAGTTTTACTACACTTCATTTTCAACTTATTTCTAGTCATTCAATTAATCAATCTAGTAAGTTTGTTATTCAAAAATTGCTTGGACAACTTTCAGATCTTTATCAGAGAAATATAAACAGTATCATCTGCTTATATATGATATGAACATTTGTCAAATATACAAGCTAAATCATTTATAAATATTACAAATTGACCCAATAAAACTTCCCTTGTATTTTAATTGCAGAAAGTTGTGGTTACAAATTTGACAAATAACTTGTAAACCTGTCCAAAGATTTCCCAACTATACCATGACAAGCCAGCTTAAATAAAAGCAGCTCATGATTGACCAAGTCAAAGGATTTTTGTAAATCAATGAATACAGAGGATATGAGCTGTCCCAAGCAAGCTTATTAAAATTATATTATTATCATTATCACTATTATTATTATCATTATTATTATTATCATAGTATTATTATTATCATTACTATCATCATCATAACTTATAAAACTACCTAATCCTAACTGTAAACTTGCACCTATCCCTCATATAAAACCAAATATCAGTCTTAAAGGGGGTACCCAATGCTGAAACAATATTAGCTCATTTAAAAGAGCATGATTTTATTAGCAGAAAATCATCTGCCTAAAGTTTTTTTAAAAGTCGTGTTGCCAAGGAAACCCCCAAATGTGATAAGATTTCTGGATATTTTTGACCCCTCAGCTGTGATCCAGTTTCAACTGGGTGCCCACTTTTACGTCAAAATGACGTCAAAGTGGGTACCTTGTCGCGCACTTCTAGCAAAATGCGCGCAAAGTATAATACATATTGTACAGTCCAGTGCGCAGCACAACTGCATTGCGCGAAGCTGGGTACCCACTTTTACGTCATACCTCATACTCAAATTTTTTTTGTCAACTCTTGACTTTTTATGAGAAAATTAGCCAAAATGCACTGATTTCAATAGAAAATCATCAAATTTTTAATGTTATTCTTCTTAGAATTCTATCCTCGATCATATATCCAAAAAAAATTACCACTGTGTAATCACTTTAAGCCTCTATCATTGATGTCATAAAGCCTGATCATGAAGAAAGTTTTTCTGGAATGAGTTTCAGCTCACAAGAATCATACCTAGCCAGTTGTTCACCAAGAGCTGCTGAATGCCTGCCTAGTCCTTGCAGATCAAGGTGTTCCATGAGGAATACAGCTCCTGGTCCCGACGGGTGGTCCAAAACTGGTCCAGGTGTAGGGACCTTGACAGTCTCTGTGGCCTGAAGAGCTTCTAGGCTTGCCTTCTCTCCATCAAACATCTCTTTTGCCTTCAAGAAATGGAATTAAAAATATTATTTCACTGACACTTCATAGATGTAGCAGTCAGTATAAAAAATGGTACAAGAAACAAAATTTCAGGTACTGGTATGTGAAAAACTCTAATAATTTCTTGATATTTGCCATCATGTTGCCAATGAATTTAACAACTGTATATTCTCAGTTCACAAAACTCTGATATTTAAAGAGGCATGAGGTAATGCAAAGAAAATTGGCTCAAATACAACATGTAATATGGACTTGGAAATCAAGAGTCAACTCGTGACTTGTGAATTCTCAAATTCTCGTAAACTCAATACAGGTCCCACTTAGTTCCTGTAGGCAATGGGGTAATAAGCCAAGATACAAATCTATGAAACTGAAGATGAACCCTCTGAAAGGTAGATTATACTCAGCTTATTCTCCACAAGGCACACAATGCCAAACTACCAAGTGATCATTACAGCCTAGGTATACCAAGGTTTAAAGACATTGGTTAACATTGTCATGATTTTAAAGAAATCTCATTTTGTTAGTTGAAAATGGGATAAACATTAGGGTTATAGTGTAAAAATACCAGTTTGAAAGTTTCAGAGTATAATATCCACGGGAAGTATTTTTAAATATTAGAAATGTGAACCAATGTTTGAAAAATATACGAGAGTCGGTTGCACAGACCAAACGTAAGGAGTGCGCAAACGCGCATGACTCAACGGACCACACTGTGTGTATTGACGTATCACGCAGCGGAAGGCAGGTAACGGTATTTTTTAATTCGTGCAAACAGTCCTCTTAGTTCATTGTCTCTCGAGACAAAAGCTAATAAAATCGCGGTATGCGTCTAACTTACAGCTTTTCATTCCAAGTTATGGTTGGTTTCAGGGTTTTTGAGTACAAACACAAGTACTCATACACATGTTTCATCTTAGTTTGACAATTTTTTAAATCAGCTGCTCACAAAGTTAGCCAATGCCTTTAAGTGGTTGAATGTTCAGAATACTGATAACCTATCAAATAATTGGACTGATGAACCTACTTTCATTTTTCAATGAACTCCCGACAAGAGAAATCTTTGTGCTTGGAGTTGCGTATCTTCGGACACTGTCATCCCTGCTGATAATTGAGGTTTACTTCAGGTGCAGATCCAGGATTTCTTAGGGGGGGGGGGCCTAAGTTTGAAATCATGGAAGCCAAATATTGGTACGTAATGGTGACCAGTGGCGTATCTGGAGCATGGACTGGGGGGGGGGGGGGGGCGAGAGGGGCGCAGAAGCATATCCCACTCCTGTCATGTGTTAGAACCAAAAATGGGCAGTCAAACTGAGGGGCACTTATCACCATGGGCAAAGGGGGGGGGGATGAAGTACACACCCTGCAAATTTGAGTGCGAAGTCCTTTGTGGGGGGGGGGGGGGGGTGTAAGACCTAGCTGGATCACTATTAATTTAATGGAATATTGAAGGATCATGAAGCATTTTTTTTTAATTTGGTAAACTCTTCTTGCTAAATTATGAACCTTGCTGAGCGAGAAAAAATATATACTCTTTTTCATGGTATAGAAGTGTTATTTCGTCATCAAAAAAAAACCTTAAAAGATCTCTGAATAATATTTGATCACCCATATCAGTCAAATACGACTCTATTTGGGCACCTTGCTTGCCATCCAAAACCACTGTTTCTATGAGCGAGCGAATTGAACAACTGACAAAAATATTTTCTTTAGAATGTAGATTCATCACCAAAATAGACTACATGATTTATATAAAGCACATCTTCCTGTGGAATTCAAGGATAGTCCGACACCTCGCTGCCCAAATATTATGATATTCGGGCTTCTTGCTGGTGGAGTAAGAGGTGCTTGCTGCCCGAAACCATTTTTTTTCTAGATTTTATTGGTGAGCAAATCGAGCGAACAAGGAAAACCCCCCAGAATTTTGTATACTGAGAAGTGAGAAGAGGTTCTAGCGTACTGTTATTCTATTCTCATAAGTGGAGTAATATACATTATCGGCATCTTCCCTTCTCATAGTGGGAAGAGGCTACTGATCACAGGCCATTATCTTATCTCTTTATGTCAACTTTTTGCTCGATTCCTTGCAATTATATTACTAACATAACATTCAAATAATATAACATTAGCTAGATACACAAGATGCAAGATGCAAGATGCAACTTTCATAAGAATATCAATCATTAATACGAGAAATGTAATTCATCACGAAGACGAATAAGGTGGTCTGTTGTAATTTTCATTTTTCAATGACATTTTGCCATGTCATTGGCTATAAGCATATTATTAAAACAAAGACAATTATGATAGGAATTAATGATAAGCAAAGTGATGAGATGAAGTGATTCAGTAAGAAAGTAAGAAAGTAATTGAGTAATGTATTAAAAGGTTAGCTGTTAATAAGATAGGGAACAGGGTAAAGCGGTAATACAATAATGACGTAATAAAGTTATGATCGTCTGAGAAGGAGACTAGCATCATAGAAATAGGACGATTTGATGTTGCAGTGTAATGCAAAGTTAACCCTATAGGTTCAATACACATTCGTGAGTCAAATTTGCAATCAGGTTGTACATAAAGTACTGTACACTGCATTGCAATAGACATAAAAGGCAAAATAACGCAGTTTATTGCATTGCTTGTGATTTTATGTGTAAAAGCAGTCAAAGAAGATGGTAATATGAAAGGACAAAAAAGGTATTTAAAAAATTTCTTTTAAAAGACTCGCATCGGAGTTACCGGACACCTTGAGCATGTGAGGCAAGTGCTTTACCAATATAGAGATAACACGTAGATGGAAAATGGGATTCCTATATCATATCTTCCAGTTAAAATTTCGATATGTTCCCGACATCCGATTAAAAAGAGAATGGCACACTTACGACAGAGAATTTTCTCAGCTACTCATACTCGAAGCTGGGTGAAAATCGTGCAGAGATAACACAGCTGTTGCTCAAAAAAGACGGGAATGTAGAATCAAGAATTTAGAAAAGGTCATGTCCCATAGACAATACACGCAAAATGTGAAAAATTGACATGCCTCCGTTTATCGTAAAATTAGACCATGATGCTGTTATCAACATGAAAAATAAAGCAGGCCTAATGATAGAGAATTCACTCAGCTACAACATATCGAAATCCTGGCGAAAATCAACCCACAATAAGCGAGATAGTCTTGTTTAAAGGCAAAAAATATGACATCATAAATGAAAAATCAAAATTTTGAGTTCACATGAGAATATGGCAATATTGCGACTGCTAGACCCCCAGATTTTATTCATGAATTCAAATTTTACAACTCATAAGCTTTCAGAAAATGTACAAAAAATGGGAGGTCCCCATGCTTTCTGACGAGCTTTGGCGGATTTCAAAAGGGCATGTTTTTACAACTTTTTACACTACATTGCCCATTGACGCATGCACAGACTTTCAACTTTGGCGAGTGTGTGCGACCTTATTGTAAGTTGAAATCCATTCTAAACTAATGGAAATTGTCAAGAAAAGTCTCAGGATTGCAAATCAAGTGAAAAAACGTACAATACGTGCGGAAATTTTTTAAATGCTTAAAATGGTGTGAAATTGAGTTTGGTTTGATAGATTAGTGATTTTGAGCATTTTTAAATTTTGCGCGCGCACTGATGTACTGACGTACGTGCACGTCTGAGTAGTTGGAATTGTCAAGACAGATATGGACATTCATCATGCCAAATATGAATGAGTAATGACCTTTCATTAGGAAGACATGGTCATGACAAGTTTATTACAAAATGGCGCCTACATATGACGTCACTATAACCTGATGACCTTGAAAAAGGGAAATGTTCATGTCCATGATAGGCATGATGACTGTCATGACTTAAATGAAAACTGACTGAACAATGTTGAGAAATCATGCGGACAAAAATCATGGCAGAAGAATAAAATAAATAAGAAAATTCCTACAAAATTAAGAGGTGATCTGATTTTGACAGACCACGTAATAACCGGCATTAGTTAAGATACCTAAAAATGCAAGGAAGCGAGTGCTTTTTCCCCCTTTCCTTTTTTCTTCTTCTTCTTTCTTTCCCTTTCCCTTCTTTTCCTTCTCTCTCTTTTTTTTTTTTTGGGAGGGGGGGGGGAACCGAGCAGACCTTGGCGAGGGGATCAGGGGGGGGGGATCCCCCTGGATCCGCCCCTGGTTTACTTCAACTTACCCCACTCTGTCCATTGACTTTAACAAAGAACTTGCCCTTGTCTGTGTCGTAGCTCTTTCCATCACTGATGCAACCTCCTGCAGCGGAGCCCATGGCCTTGACCCTTGTAGCACCAAGGGCATCCTTCAATATCTTCTCCATTTTCCCATCAAGCTAAAAAAAAAATTAGAAGAAAATATCAGTGTCAAGCATGCCAAAAGGTTTGTGATAATGCATACTCATGAATGACAAAATCTTCAAACAACAACTTACTGGCTTTGCTTCACTTCTTTTCAGTAAAAAAAAGTGGGAATACTACTTTTAGAAAGGGGGAGGGGAGAAAGAGAAATATGCTTTAATTATAACATCATGTCACTCGATATTCATCACCATTTCATCAATAATCAACATTTCAATTCTGATCCCTGTCTCTACAAAACAACAGATAAGTAAAATAACTTACCTCAGTTAAGTAATTTACTCTCATGATACAAGCTATCTACCATCTGTATAATTAGGCTGCGTTAGCAGACAGGTAGATTTATCCTTCATTACTCATTTTTCAGAATGCAGGGGTGCACTCATGCAAAAATAGGGTCACATTCCACTTGTAATTTTCATAGTTCCTATTCAATGGATAAAAAGGGCCTTTATGTCATTCTGAAGTCAGAGATAAACTGAGTGAAAAACAGATAGAATAGTTGCAAATTTCAAATGACAAGGAAGGGGGAGGGGTACCAACACTATGAACATGACAGACAAAGAAAGTGGACAAAATAAACAAGTCCTCATTCTACCCTTCACAATGGTTCTGGTAGTCAAAAGAACATCCCTTCACAGCTATTATGTTTAATCAGTATCCAGGCGAATATGCATGTTACACCTGTTCCACATATTTTAGATAATAGCCATGAAGGGATGTTCTTTTGACTACCAGAACCATTGTGAAGGGCAGAATGAGGGGTTGTTTATTTTGTCCGCTTTCTTTGTCTGTCAGTTCATAGTGTAAGGATCTATCTGCCCCAATTAATTCTAATTCTTAATACTGCACTAATTCAAATTCCTCACAAGTATGATTTTTCTCTCACATATCCCCAACTGTTGAGGGGCATCAAAATTATGGGGTGGAGGGGGTGCCATCTGTGAATAAAATGCAAATCAACAAGACTGCTGATGTGAGGAAGGAATATCCTCTTTTCATGTTCCCTGTACCCCTCCATGCCCCCTCCTTCTTTTCTTTTTTTTTCTCTCCTTCCCTCCCCCCCCCCCCCCCCCCCCCCCCCTCTTTTCTGTAAGAGAAACGTGAAACAAGTGAGGGCCAAGAGCAAGGAATTAATTTCCCTTGGCTTAATCTTCATTCAATTCAGGTACATCATTCATCAATAAACAATTCAAGACTTTATCTCATTTGCAACACAACTGCAACTGCCAGAAGATACTGTCTGTACTACTATAGCTTTAATATACTATACTATAACTACTATACCTACTATAGCTTCACTTATGTTGTAGTGTCTGTAGACTCTGTACTACTATAGCTTTTAAAAAAGGGTCAATTATTGAAAGGGTCCGGTAGCTTTAAAGACATTGGTTAACATTGTTATGATTTTAAAAAATCTTGCTCCGTTACTTGAAAATGGGATAAACATAAGGGTTATGATGTAAAAATGCCAGTCTGAAAGTTTCAAGGTATAATATCCACAGGAAGTATTTTTAAATATCAAAAATGTGAACCAATGTTTGAAAAATATTACGAGGGTCGGTTGCACAGAATAGACATAAGGAGTGCGCATGCGCGTATGACTCACCAATACCGTACTGTGTGTATTGGCGTATCACGCAGCGGGAGGCACATAACGACATTTTCAAATTCAAGCAAAGTGGTCCTCTTAGTGATTGTCTCGTGAGACGAAGGATAATAAAATCGCCGTTTGCGTCTAACTTACACTTTTTCATTCCAAATTATGGTTGGTTTCAGGGTTTTTTAGTACAAATACAAGTACTCATACACATGTTTCATCTTAGTTTGAGAATTTTTTAAATCAGCTACTCACAAAGTTAGCCAATGGCTTTAATCGATCTTCATTACCTTAACCTATGACAAAGCCTGCAGACTGTGCAGACTAAACTTTCTGAAGTAGTGCAGAGCATGCAACAATCATGCCAAGCCACTTATACATGTACAAGCTTATCCGAGATAAGCTTGTAATCCATAGTAGTCGTTGAGCCGGAAAAGCTTCAATAGCTTTTGTGTGTATTACCAGGCATTTTGGCTTGGTAGAAAATCACACACAAGAGGAAAATAATTATTTGAAATTCCATTTTCAACTCTGAATCCCCAAATTTGTGGTACATTTAAGAGTTGAAAAGTCCCTGAATCAGATAATCTAGCAAATTTAAGAAAATTAAATCTTATAATTGCTTAGGGCAATTTTGTTGTCTGTTTTGCAACGGTGAACGTTCGCTACAGTCCCTCATACGTTTGGCCCTATGAGTGGTGTCAAGATGGATACAGTGGAAACTCATTATAACGAGGTCCTTGCCCTTGGGACCATCAAAATTACCTTGTTACTAGGAATCTCATTATATCAGGTTTAAAAAAATATATAATACCCCATCATTTTCTAATGTATGATCAGTGTATCAAATACCGACCCGTCATAATACCGACCTCTCCATAAAATGTTGTTTATTTTCGGAATTACGAGGACGTGTACTGTAGGGTCATCGTATTTTGCATATTGACCTAAATGCGCTTGTCACCCGGAGCAACAGGCGTATATCACGCACGATCGCGCACTTAGAGAAAGCTTTATGCGTGCACAGTTGTTTACTTCAACATTCCGGCGTTTGCGCAACGATACCGTGATGCGCTTGATCTTAACGGAAGGTGCGACAAAATCGGAATATAGGTAAATCTCTGAAATTGCAGTGCCCAGACACTTTTTAATGACAAAGATAATGTGGATTTTGGAATAGTATTCAAAGAGGCTTAGGGTCAACTTTGGGCATCTAAAATGCATCTTAACTACGCAATCTCCATCACTGTCCATAGGTGCGTCCACAAAGTGTGCAGTTTTTACACGGAAAGTAGGAGATAAAAGATGTCTGCCATGGAAAATACTTTTAAAGTGACATTCTCGAACTTGTATTTTATCTGTAAACTATGCAAGTTTTGGTAATTAACATCTCTGGCATCATTTAGAATTGTATTTGATTTAAAATATGGCTTATTTTTATCTAAATTTGAATCATTTTCATATACAAATCGTGAGGTCGGTAATAAGACACCATCTTTTTTTGTTTAAAAAATTGCAAGGCTTTATTGTTCTGACGGCCATTGCAAATTGGCATAGATTCCTGACTTCAGAGTAAGTGGACTTTATTAAGCAGTATTTTCTCTGTATGTCAGTAACATTTCGAGACTGCACTAGCGAGAGATCACTGAAAGTGAAGGATCTCCTAATGATTATAAGCTGGAAGCCGGAAGTCCGGATTAGTCAAACTCCCAGGATGCATTGCTCTTATTTTTCTGACTAAATAAACCGAGGTCAATGTGTAATGCACGATATCACAGCTCAGGTAAGCTTCTAATTTTGACATTAATTTTGACAGAATAAACCATATTGTGATAATTGATATTCTCATAGGATTTTTATGGGTGCTATAGTATAGACCATCTAAATTAGTTATAGACCTAGATCTAGACTCTAGACTCTAGAATATCATTCCAAGTCGTATCCCTAAATTTGGGTGGCTTTCGCAAAAGGAAGTCTCCCAGAATGGTCACTTTTGCGGGACAAGGTCAATTCACTGACTGTGTACACAGGATGAGTGGGTGTAACTGTTATCATGGTTATACTATAGTATAGACTATGTGGTGGTGAGGTATTCTGCAATTGTTCCAAAATAGAATATAAAGAGTTGGGCCAGAATAGTACCTTTTTATATCAGGAAGATTGTTATATCAGATCTCTTTATACCGAGTTTCCACTGTACCGGTATCTCTAATTTATTCACCCCTTCTTGAAATGAAGTTGAACTATAACTAACAGACTAACACGTTTTCCGAGATGTGGGACTGAACCAGAAAGTAAGCTTATAATAAAGTTATCATTCCTCCCTTCTAATTCAAAGACTTAGAGCTTCAAGCAAATCAGTAAACCAACAGGTGAACACACAATGATTGATCTTCATCAATCATTTTAAACCGCACTTACTAGTCCGGTTACAAGTATCAGTAGAAAATACCATCTGCCTGTACCAGCTGTACCATTGCGCAATCGCGATATTCCATTTCAAGAGGGGAAATTCCCTAATGGTCAAAATACAGCACATGTATAGTTTTCTCACGTTGAAATTTTGGAGTAGTAGGAGTAGACGTATGGCCTGCATGCCATGCCCATAGGGCAGGGCCTGTCTATCATGGCATAGCTGCATATATAGAGAGCGGGGTGAACTGGGAGCCTTTTTAGTGTGCCTTCATAAAATTGTTGCAATCTGTTGGCTGAGTTTTGAATGTCGGGAAGGGGACTGTTATTGAGATCCCTTGATCCATTAATTTAATCAGTGTTTAATTAATGAGTACCCTGGGGCGGGGGCCGTCTTCGATTTTCTTTTAAAAAAAATTATAATATCAGGTTGGAGACCCAACGTGACAGTGACTTCAAATTAATGGTTTTCTTAACATGCTCAATATGAGAGGAGATCCTCTTATTCACACACACAGGCGCCTGAAGTGGGGGAGGGGCAGAGGAGGAAGAATCATTCAAGGGGGGGGGGGGAATCGATTTTGCCCCCCCCCCCCCCCATGGACCCCCTCGCAAGAAAAAAAGGGACATTTCGGATCATAAGATTGCACTACAACCATGTCAAATAAGCATATTAGTGCTCTAAAATGCAAACTTTCAGCATTCAAAAATCAAAATTTTCTAACTCGGTCGCTACGCTCCCTCGTATGTCATTAGATGCAATGTTTGTCAATATTTAGAGATTCTTTCTATATCATCTATGAAAAATGGGCAGATGCTTACTTCATTAGGGGGAGGGGTATTTTGCCCCCTTCCCCTCCCATGACAATATAATTTGCAGTGTTGCGATCAGCTTAAAATAGCAGGTTAATTCTAATATTTAAGGTTTCTCACATTGTCTCTACATTATGCACATCAGATAGCTGTGTATCCCGTCTATACCAGTGGTGGCAAGAGAAAGGGGCAGATTTTCTCCCTATCAAGGGGGGGGGGCTGCAAATCATCTTTGCCCCCCCCCCCCTCTCTCTCTCTCTCTCTCTCTCTCTCTCCATAACCTGATAACAACATAATTCAGAGTAAAACGAACATAGGCGGCGATCCGGGTGGGGGGACGTGTCCCTCCTCGTTATTTAAAGCTTAAAATCTTTATATTTCTATTTTGTTAGCATTTTGATTCATTTGGTTGCATGGAAACGAGGAATGAAAATAAAGTAAAAACCTTGAAGCGATCGCTCGCTTCGCTCGCTCACATTTCCAATATCTTAACCAATGCCGGTTATTTATTTGAAAGAAATTAGGTTTGAATTTTATCTCTCTATATCCAATGTATATTCTTCTACTCTTAAAATGTTAGTTCTATTTATTCGAGCGGCAAGTTGACCTTTAGAAAATAGATGAATTATCAAGAGATAACGGCCTGTGACCATTAGCCTATTCCTATCATAAACTCTGTGAGAACGGAAGATGCCATAAATATTGTACGTTACTAAAATCACGAGAAGGGAGTAACAATACACATGAACTTGTTTTTAGTATCTAAAAAATCCATATTATTTTGCTCGCTCATAAAATCTAGAAACAAGCTAGATGATTTCTATCAGCAAACGAATTTGGCATGCAAGGGAGGTGACCGAGTATATTTTAGATATGTTGTAGGCTCTTGGGGGTATTTTGATAACAAAATGATACTTTATCATGGAAAGCGTGTATTTTGCCTTGCTCGCTTCGCTCGCTCGTATAACATTTAGAAAAAGGTAGTTTGACAGCAAACAATATTGGACCAGCAAGGTAGGCTATTTTGTAGTAAGGTGACCAAAATAGGCCAACCATTTAGGCCTAGAGTATATTTTGATGGCAAAATAAGGTTTTTATTATTATTATTATTATTATTATTACTGTAGCAACTTTTTTTAACTCGCTCGCTTCGCTCTCTTGCAAAATAAAGAAAGTGATTTCGGTGTGTACACCCTCGCCTTGTCCTCCCCCCCCCCCCCCCCTCGTCGAAAATTCCTGGCTACGCCAGTGGCCATACGAATAGATATAGTGTTGAGAAATAATCTGAATTTTCATGCTTACAACTGGTTGCAAAAATCTATTTTACCCCTTAGTGGGACCCCCTCGCATGGCAATAAGGATTTATTTTGATGTAAAAATGATGTCTAATGAGCTTTTCTTTGCTCTAAAATACATGGCTTCCATGTACATTCCATTTATTTCGCTCGGTCGCTACGCTCCCTCGTAGCTTAACGAAAACGTTTCTTATGGAATTTAGAAAGCGCGGGGCAAGTGTTTCTCTCTGCAAAAAAAAGGGGCATGGGTTTTCCTCTGTAAAGGGATAAGAGAATGTTTGTTTTGTTCTTGCCCCTCGCAAGGTTATTTGATACAAAAAAATTCCATTATCATAATGGATTCCATAAACTAAAGAGTTTTGCATTTTGATAGAGGTGGTGTTTCTTGATATTAAACAAACCCTGTCCACCAAAGGCGCCAAAAGCTGGGAAGGGCGGATAGATGCTTCCCTTTGTAATTGTTTGACAATTGTTTGACAATGGCTATATCAATTCTGCAAGCATTTTGGGAAGAATTATGTTGATTCCTGACTTGAAATTTCATATAAATCCATTTTTTGGAAAAATTATATACAAAATGAATTGAGAGTTGTCCACGATGACATCACAGATGCTGGCAAAGTTGCCAACTCAAGGATCCCCATAATAGGTATTTACTGAAACTTTCAAAATTCGTAACTCTTGAACAGACTGTCCGATTTTGCTCAAATTTTCACTGTTTACTCTTCTTGGTCATCTTTATTCACTAAAAGCACACTGATGTCTGGGTTGCATTCTCCTTTAAAGTGTCTTGCGTGTTGCAAATGCGAGCGAACGTAGCGACGGAGATTTGGAAAGAAAAAGGAGGGGAAAAGGACATCGTTCCTTCTAATTAAAGTTGGGTGAGGCCCTTCTGTCCTCTGCTCCTCTGCCTCGCACTGTAAAGCCTCTCTGATTCGGTGGAGCTATTAGAAAATTTACTCTTTCGAGGTCTATTGGGAGCTTACTAGAGGTGAAAAGGAAAATTTTGAATAAGAGGAAATGGCACAAGAGAGAAAAGGGGCGCTTATCAGATTTGAAGGGGCACTTTTATCAGAAGGGGGATTGTACTATTTTAAACGAAAAAGGGGGGGGGGTGGAAATGGGCACTTCAATCATAATCGAACCGGACACTCATCAGAATTAAAGAAGTCACACTTATCAGATTCAAAGGGGGGGGCATTAAATAGTGAGGAGAGATGGCATTTACTAGAAAGGAAAAATGGCACTCATCAGAAATCAAATGGCCATGTATCAAATTTAAGAAAATGGGCACTTGCCCGAATGGAAAAGGGACACTATCAGAAAAGAAAAGGGGCGCTTTGTGCACTGATCTTACATTAACAGATGGATAAATGAGATATACTACAAAGGAAAAGGGGCACTTATCAGAAGTAAATTGCACTATGGGAAATGAAAATGTGTATTCAATAGGGGGAATAATCACTTTTTAAAAGGGACATTCATTTCTAATGTGAAAGGCGCACTTCTCAGGAGGGAACGGAGTGATATTAAAAAGGGAAAGGGGCACTAATCAGGCATAAAAAAGCGCACATCTATAGGTTTCGAAAAGGGCAACTATTATTATCTGAAACGAAAAGGGACACTTATTATAAGGCTAAAGGGTGCTTATTAAGGAAAATGGGTCCTTCTAAGATAAAAAGGGCACTGGTTTGGACGTGGGCGGGGGGGGGGGGGGATAAATGGCACTGTTTGAGTGCTTCCAAAAGTGGAGACACTGTACCACTGCCCCCCCCCCCCGGAGCGCCGCCCCCGACCGACCTATTATACACAAAATAGATGAAGCAAGGTATCAGAATAAACATGACAAAGAGTCCTCGCATGCTGACAATGCTTCGCTCACTGAAGGTATAAGGACATCGGCTAGGAATTGTGCACCCTCTCCCTCTCCTGTCGATGTATAGGGCTATAGGCCGTAACCGTGAAAAAGTTTGATTCTCACTTTGGCACCATACAGTGCGTCCCTAAAAGCCCATCGGTGTCAATCGTGTTGGGACAGGGGGAAAATCCCGGATAATTTTAGGCACATCCCCCCTCTGATCATTGGGGAAAAAGGAACCTGAAAAGCTGAAAAGCCCACACAGGGGCGACGGTGCCTTTGACAGGGGACGCAGTGCTCCATTCCACTTTTCCAAGCACCCATAATGTTCCCCTTTTATTTACTTTCTCGATAAGTGCTCTTCACCTTCTATATATTTATTATTCATTATACGATGTACATGTAAAAATTGTATTTATTACATTATTTTATGTACTATTTTTTATGTAAAGTCACATGGATTGGAAAAGAAGACCTTCGGGTTACAGTTATTAAGTTAATCTTTTTCTTTTCACGGCATCCATGTGATTCTTATAATTCTAGGCCTACTATTGTTTGTATTTGATTTTTGGTTTGTTGATTCTGCCGAATAAAATAATAATAATAATAATAATAATGATGATGATGATGATAAAATATATAGTAAATGCCATTTTTTCCGATTCAAATAAGTCGCCCCGTCTTAAATTCTACGATTTGCCCCCCCCCCCCCCCCCCCGCTTTACACCAGAAACCCTTTTCCCTTCTTCATTGCACTCTTTCCCCCTCAGAGAAGTGGGCCGTTTTCACTTCTATATGTTCCTAGTGAAATGTGGTAAGTTCCCCTTTTGAATTCCCATTTTCGGTTCTAATACTAGTAGTTTAATTCCCCTTCTGCCGGGTTCCCCTTTTAGGCCTACCTGTGATAGGTTCTCCTATATCCCACTATTGGAAGTGACCAATTCAATCTAAGGCATGCCTCAATTTGCTTCTAATAAATGCCCCTTTTCCTTATTTATGTTTCCCTTTTCCTTGCTGGCATCCCCCTTTTTTAAAAGTTTGATACGCAGGCATTACACATACATTTGATTTGTCCCCCCTAAAAAAAAAATAGAGACAACTGAATTTATTTCGCTTGTTAGCAAAGTTTTGGACGATGTCTACCCCCCCCCCCCCCATTAGAAAAACGGATTTTCCCCCATGGTGGGTCATATAGGCGCCGGAAGCGGGAGGGGGTGGGGAGAAGGGGCAGTTGCCCCAATCATTGAAGAGAGGGGGCAAAATCGATTTTTGCCCACCCTGTGGTTGGGCCCCCTTGTAAGAAAAAGGAGAAAATTTTGGATCATTAGGATGTACCACAACCATAAAATAAGCATACCAGTGCTCTAAAATGCAAGCTTTCAGCATCCACAAATCCAAAATTTCTTACTCGGTCGCTACGCTCCCTCGTATATTGATTAAATGCAATGTTTCTCAGTACTTAAAAATTCTGTCTATTTTATGAAAACAGGTGGATATGCTTGCAGGTGCTTCTTTCTGCAAAAGAGGGGGCATTGCAATAAAATGCCGTGGGGCATGTGTTTTTTTTTCTTTCTGTAAATGGATAAGGGAATGTTTGTTATGTTCCCGTCCTCGCAGGTTATTTCCTTTGCCAATTTTCATTATCATAATGGATAAGCTGTCTATTGCTATAAAATTCCTCAAAATAACATTCCATAAACTAAACATTTTCTATTGGGCGCAGCGTTCCCGAGTTTTAATAGAAATGGTGTTTCAGATATTATGCACACCCTGACGCCACAAGCTGCATATGGGGGAGGGCTGATAGATGCTTCCCTCAGAAAATGTGCAAATAAATGTTCCCCGCCCCTCAGTAGCTCTCAAAAGACAAAGGTGTAGTGATCTAATATCTATAGCATCATGACCGATATATTTATAAGTTTCAATATTCCGCAACCTCGCTTAATTGGTCGCTATGCTCTCTTATAATTATGAGGCCCACATAAATGCCTTTAAGCACTGAGAGACCAAGCATGACTTGTGTACTATCTAAAGTCGCATTTAGTCATAATACGAAGGCTGAGAATGCCCATACCATTGACGGCGATTTCATGTAACGAGTGGGGGAGGGCGGAAACACCGAAGGCCACCGCTGAAAATCTGTTTCTAGAAGTGGAAAGGGGATGATCGTTCGAAGCGAGCAAAAAAAGAGAATGAAAGAGGCCTCATTTTGCCATCAAAATGCATTCTAGGGCTATAGAATATTTAAGTGGTTGGCCTAAATTAAGTCACCTGACTCAAAATAGAAAAAACAAATATTAAGCTTAAAAAATCGAGGGGGGAACACGACCCCCGTCCCCCCCCCCCAAGATCGCCGCCCATGGCCTATATTTTGATATGTGTGCCAGAAAGCAAATATTTTAATGCGTAAAAAGCCATATCCTTCCCCCTCCCGCCCCCCCCCTCGCCGCCGTAATAATATTATTATTATCGGCATAAGGGCGTCCGAATTTGTTCATATTTTTGCAGTGCCGAGATATGAAATTTCTTTACATTTTAAACGCCAAAATTGTAAAAAAAAAAAAAAAAAAAAAAAAAAAAATCGCTTCACTCGCACGGACAAGTAGTGAAACTGAGGAGTTGATTTTAAAGCAAAAGGCATCGGCCCCATCACCAAAATATGCCCGTTCGCCATTCATAACCATTCCATCGCTATAAATTATGCCCGGTCTCTAACCTCTCGCGCCATCCTACCATGCTACCAGCGGCGAACAAAATCCTGTTTCAGTCACTTCTGACGAGTGATGATCATCTGATGATGGCGAACAGTGTAATGATAAACGTGATCAAAATAATAAAGCAAATAAAAAAGGGGGGAGTGTGCTTGTTCGGGGGATAGGGCTGTGTGCTGACAGTAGACAATTGAGGTTGGCCCCCAAAAGTGCCCCCCCCCCAGCTGGGACCCTTCCGGCTAGCCTTCACACATGACGGGTATTACAATCATTTTTCCTTCAAGATTATATCAAAATCTGAGGGATTTTCAATCTCTGTTAAGGGAATCTTACATACACCCAAAAGGTGACCTGCAATACACCAATATGATGGATAAACTTTTCAGTTTTAGTGAAAAACATAAACTTTTTCTGAAATATTTAATGGAGAATAGTGAGCATATGACATCATCAACTCACTCACTGAATATTCAAATCCACAGTTCGAGAACTGTTTTGCCACGAAATAACAAGCTCAAAAATTCATAATTTTCTTATTTTGCATCCGATTTTCATCAAGTTTTGACTGTTTTGATTCGAATTTTCATTCGTTTCTAAATGAACTTCATCTTGCTGTGGACTTGGCCTTTCAGGAGTTTCTAGGCGACGTCTGAGATTGATGCTTACCCTTGTGACATAAGCTGTCTGAATATTAAATGAACAGTTACTTTCATTATCATCATAATTTTTTTTTATAGATCGACTTTTTTGTGCTTTGCTCTAAACAAACAACGCATGCATGAAAGCTTTTCTTTTGATGCCGTTTTTTTCATCAGGCACCCCAATGTAACTTTTAGGAAATTTGTTCGTCATGGTCGTAATTAAGTTAATAAGTTGAACTGAGTACCCAATAAAAAAAAGTTAATAAGTTAAAACTCGTTGCACACTGTTCATTTGAAGAAATTAAACATTCATTTGGAGATATGTCACATTGTCTGTGTGTACTATTAATAAATTCAGGAATTTTCACAGATTCCCTCCAAAAGACTCCCCCCCCCCCAAAAAAAAAAAAACTGGTTGAAATCGACGTTGACCAAACACTTTAGGTAGGCCTGTATTATTTGAACCACCCAAACCATGTCCGCCCATCCATGGGTGGAGTTCACAGAAGGGGGGGGGGAGGGGGATGCGTCCTCCACGATTTGGAAGGGGGCGTGATCATCCGCCAAAGAGGTTTTATTTTTTGTTCGTTTTGCGAATTTTTCGGTCATGTTCGGGTAAAAAGGGAACCTGAAAAGGCCAAGGATCCCCTATATAAATTTACACTTCCTTTTCACTTGCCTTCCTTTCTTTTCCTCTCTTTTCTCTTTTTTCCTTTTATTTTTTTTTCAGTTCGGAAATTATTGGGAGCAAAACTATATCTTTGACCCCCGAAATACTCTGGGAGGGGGGCAAGTGCCCCCTGCCCCCTAAGGCCTATGGCTATCATGATTTGTTTCCTCAAACACTGATACCGTACCTGAAACAAGACCAAAACAAAACAAACAAATAAATACTTGACAAGTGAGGGAAAATTAATGTGGTGAATACAAAACATTCACATGATTATTACGTACATGTATCCCGTTTTATTTATTTTGTTGTTGTTGTAACTATTCACTCGGCCGAGTATGATTCCATTTAAATGATGGGGTAGTACATACATACTTTATCGTTTCAATATATGATATGCACATGTATATTATTATTTTGTTTAATGTTTAATGTATTATTGAAGATCTGTAGGTATGTAGTCTTAGAAAGACAATCTTTCTTGTGCTCTTCACCTCCCTGTTTTAAAAAAAAAAAAATCCTTTTCCTAATCTTATTCAATCTCCTCCCCCTCGATCCTTTTCTCCTCCTCCTCCTCCTCCTTGGTAAACCCAGCGAACTAAAACTTTGTCCAGCTGATGGACGTGCGTGCAAATAGGCGCATTGCGAAACTTCCATTACGTGTACTCCAATAATATTTCCCAATCAGGAGCAATAAAAAGCACGTACATTTTTGTCAACCAGTGCAGTACCAATTTGATAAGTGGTTATAAACTAAGGATGATACATATATACACACATCTGTTCTGCAATGAATGTCTATATTTATTAACTTATTATCATCATGATTATCACCCTTTTCACTCTCATTATCGTCATCGACATCAGCATTATCATCATTATTTTGTATTATCATTATTGTTGTTATTATTATTATAATCATGATTATTAACATTATAGTTCTATTATCACCATTTTCATCATCATCATCACCACAATCCCACAATCACTATTATTGTTATCATATTGGCTATATATCTTTATATTCTGCCTCCTCTCCATCTTTTTCTTGAATAATTGATGCCTGGGAATCGATGTTGGGTTGATGGGGGTTCATTAATTTGAAGAGGGTGCGAAAATACGCTTCACGCCATGCCAGCATTTTTAAAAAATTTAAATTCATGTGTTTTATGTTTTTATTCACACCAGTGAAACCACACTCAAATAGTAGAGGCCGTATAGTTCTGTGCGTTGAATTCAAAGAATTTGTGTATACCAGGGAACGGTCGAATGATGGACCCTATTACTACCCACCCTACCGCATGAAATCACTAAATAAGTAGTATTTCTACCACGCGTGGAGGTGCGTGCCAGCTTGCACCTTTTAAAACCAGTCGGCGTGTTCGTCCTCTAGGGTATCGCGTATGCATGACGTGCTGAGGAGCAGACGACCCTCTTAAAACTATTTGATTTTCACCTATTTTTAAAAAAACTTTCCAGCGATATCAAGTCCGAGATATTCAGAGGAAGGGACTGACTTATTAACTGTGTTACATAGTCATAGAAGTGTTGTTGGGTTATCGAGATTACCGTAACAACTGTCAATATCAATATGTCAGGAAGAGTGAGGAAACGAGAGTCCGCAAATCCCACAGAGTCTGCCACCATTTCATTGAATGAGAGAATCCTAAGAGAGTGTCACACACTGTACACGGATGAAGAAAGAGGTTTGTAATGTTAGATCTATTTCTTTTTATAGATATATACATGAATATAAAAAAATATAAAAAAAACCAATGTGGCCTTATCGTGAAATAAGTCACCTCTCTTCATGCTCTTCTCGCGTGTGTGCTCGCATTGTATGACTATGAGAGGGAGGGGAAAGCTGTCACCAGCACTGAAGAAATAAACGGCAGTGAATGGGCCGGTGACTTAGATCTATTTCATGATAATGCCACCAATGTATATTGATGTGCTTCACGCACATTAATGTTTCCAAAACCATTTTTTTTTCCGGCTGGAAGGGAGTTTTCGGCTGCTTTAAAGTTTGACCATTGAAATGATCATTACTAATCATGCTAATGTTAGATTCTAAATCTTATTGAACAGAAGAATCATCCAGGACTGGACTGGAATGGTTTACCTGAATATGTAATACAATCTTCCACTGTCTACAGAAAAATTCAAAAAACTCATTGATGAATTCTGGGGGGATAGGCATTTTGACCTCCCATAGAGTACCTGGCTCCTCCCGCAAGTGCTTAAAGTAGTGTGACTACTCTCAGAAGAAGTGACCGGGAATTACAGCCCACCTAGCTATAGGAGCTATCGTGATTATATTCTGATATTACACGATAGCTATAGATTGCTGCCATAGGCCCCTGTGTAGACCGATGTCAGCTTGAAATATTATGCCTCCAAATCACATGATATTAGAACCTGAAATTTATTTTTCAAACTCAAAACATCGACTTTTGATTGATACGGGATCCTACCTTCGTGTTGATTTCACCGCTTGATTAATTTCCATTTCAATAGCGCGACCTCCGACATCGTGAGTTCACCTACACCCGCTGGTCTCGGCCACAGGCGCTAGGCGAAGCAGCGTTGCACTCTCGCATGCACTCTGCGTTCGCCGACACATGCGAGAGTGCAACGCTGCTTCACCTAGCGCCTGTGGCCGAGACCAGCGGGTGTAGGTGAACTCACGATGTCGGAGGTCGCGCTATTGAAATGGAAATTAATCAAGTGGCGAAATCAACAAGAAAGTAGGATCCCGTATCAATCAAAAGTCGATATTTTGAGTTTGAAAAATAAATTTCAGGTTCTAATATCACAGTTTGATCGACTGGTCCACTGGCGAACTTGGAAGGTAGTTTGCAGGGTTAACCGGGCATGAGAAAGTGTGATTTGGAGGCATAATATTTCAAGCTGACATCAGTCTACACAGGGGCCTATGGCAGCAATCTATAGCTATCGTGTAATATCAGAATAAAATCAGAATAACCTTACACTCCTATAGCTAAGCCCACCGCCTTTATCTTGTATCAGATGATGATGATGATGATGAGTCCTCAAAATCAAATAGATTACTGTAACAGTGATATTTTGCAATATTTACTTTATTTGATAACTTGATATTTTGCTTTCCATACTCTGTGATTTACAATTTCTTGCATAATACATTTCAGCACGTGATTATCCATTCCCCTCTCCACCTTTATATGTTGTGCATGTCACTCATTTCCATTACTACATCCAGCAGGGCACCGTCTTACAAAGAGTTGCGATTGATCCAAAAAGATTGCAACTTTGAGATTGATCTGAACCGTGTACTTAAAAGATAGGAGTTGAGATCAATCTCAAAGTTGCGATCGATTTGAATCAATCGCAACTCTTTGTAAGACAGGGCCCTGCTTTCTTCCATGCTTTTCCACCTCGCATACTGAGCACGTCAGGCCCCTCTTCATTCCACTTCAACTTCACATTATTTTATTGTTTAATTCTCATTTATATGCTTAAAGGAGAAGTCCAGCTAACAGACAGTGCTACTGTCATGTATCAAAGTGATTTCTGTGATTTTTAAATACTGATTAAGTGTTGGCTTTCTTACTCCAAATAATTGAATTTCCCACCGAAACCCAAATATGGTCATTGGTCGTGTGACGTAGGTGATACAGTTGCACTGTGCATGCGCACTTATTCTCTGCACGCGCACTTATTCTCTGCACATTCTCTATGCAAAATGCTGATATGTCCAGCTTTTGGGTGTACAAATCACACCAGTTCTGTTCCAAAGAGAAGTTTTTTTGCAATCCCAAATCCCCTGACGGACAGGGAGAGATGTGCCTGATGGATTAATGATATTAGAAAGGACAAATTCGATTTCATAACTTAGAAATTTTCGAAGTTAAAGAAAGTGTGCAAAGACCACTTAGGGCCGGAATGTCGTACACGCATATCGCTTGCGTCGCCTGGCCTGCCTGCAGTGCATTAGCTACGTCACTGCGCCTGGGTGCGAACTGTATTGTGGATGAAAATGGGCTCGTACTAGAACTACTGTTGATACAAGTTAATTGTTGATTACTCAGTAATCCGAGGGTATGTTCGGGTAAAGTAAGACATTTTCTAGCTGCTGAATTTTTTCTCTTTATGATCCATGCTTACAGAAATCGCCTAGACTTCTCCTTTAACACCTCACGATCATTCTTCCATGTTGTCTGTTGGTTCTTCTTTTCCCCTGGGTTATTCCATGATTTTGACTAATAACTTAACGGTATTACCATTTTCTACATGTATGTTTCTGATTGGATTTTGATTGATGATATCACGTATGTTCTGTTCTGTTCTGTTCTGTTCTGTTCAACTTGAATTTATGTGAGTAAAGTCAGTGCAACTCAAGCTGGAGCATGGTGTTGGACAAGGACGCTTGCAAAATCTTTGCGAACCTGTTCGGTATCCCGGAAAGTAACCTTGCTTTGCATACATAGACTTTATGTACGAGAGGTCAAACTTCCGGTTGACCCTCAGTGGAGAGAACAGAATTTCCGAGTGCACATGAAGCAATAAATCATCGTTTTTTGGTAAGTTGTAAGTTGTCAAAATAAATATAAGAAGTAAAAAATCATCAATCAAATATTCAGTTTTAAGATAATGTCATTTTTGTAGCTGAGAATTCAGCTTCATCACGTAGTCGCACTTTTTGTTGTGAATTCGCAAGATTTGCCTCTGCCTGCTTGTACAGCGCTGTCGCAACGCAACAGCGCTGTGTATAGCTAGTGCAGCTCATGATCTCATCTAGTCCAGACCTTACTTTCTTGCTCTACTGTAGGCTGTGTATACTGTTGGAGAGCAAGAGTTTATAAGTTGATTTAGCAGCTAGTACAGTATGAGAGGCAGAGAAGAGAGCTGGAAAATTTTTATCAGTTTACATTACATATCAAGCTGTATGTACCATAAGACATAGCTGCACAGGTTTGGTGTCATGACATCACTTTGTTGTTTCACAGTTTTGGTTTATAAGTTGATATTTTGGACAACATTTCCAAAATGGCACTTTCTTAGGCACACAGCTAAGACAACATGGCCCTACTTCAAAGGCCCTCGCTGTTGAAATTATTACATTTACATGTACGTTCATTTTTTTTTGTACACAGAATCCCTAGAATCACAGTCATCAGTCATATAAAAAATTCCAAATAACTTGTAACCCTCTGAACGTCTTTCACAAAAATTTCAATTTTCTATCACAGGAGGGAGTTTTCAGCCACCCAGTGCAAAACACATGTTAATCAAGTTTTTCACATGTGCACACACAGGATTTTATTGACCAAAATGGAAGGTAAAAGTAAATGTCTCAGAAAGTGGTCAATGGGCAAATAAAGAATGAAAGTTGACATAACTATCACAAGTAGCCATCTTATGTTATATAATGATTTCAGTGAGAATGCAAATTAAGGTAAATTAGAGATTAACTCTCTAGTTGAAATATTGTTAAGGAATGAGCTTAGATTGTTAAGGTGGCCAAATACTCTCTCCATTTTAAGTTTTATAAAAAAAAATTCCTGTTGCAATGGAAATAACTTTTACCATAGTAAGTCGCCTATCTTATATTATAAGGAAGTATTTGTAGTCTATGAACTTTTGATACCAAAATCAGACTATTTTCGTTATTTAATTTGCTAAGTTAAAATCTACAAAAAATGCTGAAGTGGCCGAAAACCGCCTCTAACTTTTAACAATTTTTCTTAAAAACTCACCAGCCACGGGCAATACTGAAGAAGTTAATGCCCCCCTCCATATGTCCCTCAAATTTAGGGTTAGAGTTAGAATAGGGTTTAGGATAAGGGTTAGGGTTGGAGGGGTGTAAATTTCTTCAGAATTACCGCGGGGGGGGGGGGGGGGGGGGGGCATCCAAGTTTTATTTTGACGGTGGTGTGCCTCACCTCACTCAGCCTCAGCCAACCCTAATATAGGGGTCTTAGGAACCGACTAGTAGCGAAAACATAGGGTCTTTAGAAACTTCTGTGAAACTACCCAGCTGAGCGAGGAAAAAAAAGATTGTAGCAGATGACAGACCGATATGTGATCGCGATAATTCCACTACATCGCATTTCGGAAAGGACTGAACGTGCACACATGAATAAATGCAGAGTCTGCACCGCATGCCTATTGGGTGCCGCAGATTGAGGGTATTATGTAATCCTTTTCTTCTTCAAACTAGTTAACCGCTAACCAGTAGAGCGTGGGGTAAAGTTATTAGGGGCTATTTTTATGTCTTAATACATGTACATACACAAATAATTTTCTTCCTATACCGATTAGCAGTCTTAATTTTTTCTTTCCCTTCAGTAGCTGTCATTTGGAATAATTCTTTGTAGAATTTGTGAAATCATGGATTAATAAAGAATAGAGAATACTTATTAAGCGCATAATAACTGGAATAGTTCTCTATGCGCTTTACAATTATTGATGGAAAAGTGCATAAAACAAAATATGAATATCATAGTAAATATGCAATATATGTCAAAAAGAGAGTAACAAGGACAGAAAATAATTAATGAATTATTATGCTATGTACTATAAACTTACATTCAAAGAAAAACGAGCATGTATGAGTTTGAAATACTGCATGACAACGCACTAAATTCTTGAAAACAAATAATTTTGAGGGCTCTCCCGAAACTGTCAGTGCTTCCAATCCCTCGGAGTTGGATTAAGTATTGCTTTCGTCAGAAAAGTTATATGCATGCAGTTTAATCAACCCATCAGTATGAGTTTTCCCCCTTGTGCTGAGCCATGTGCAAGAATCTGCTATAAACTGAATAAAGGAGAAGTAAGAGAAGGAGAAAGAGAGGAAGGTATGAGGAGAAATACCGGTAGTCATTATTTAGATTCCAACGGTTTCAGTGAGTCACCTACTACTAAGCAACCAGGCATTACATACTGGTTGATGTTGTTTCCTATGAATTTTGAATTTTTAAAAGTATAAATTAAAAGTGCACATGTATATACTTTATGAATTTGAGAAGGAAAGCAATATTTCCTTCCTAGAAGAGACTGAAGACATTTATTTTTGTGAATGACTGAAATGTTTGCTGTAGGATTACATCTAATTGCTCAAGGACATTAACCTCATGGTGACCAGATTTTGAATTGTGAAATAAGGGACTTTCTTAGCCTTGACTTCAAATATTCAAGCTATTAAAGAACCTGCGAGTGACTATTTTGTCTACAACCAGTTTGTCTAATAACCATTTGGTTTAATTGCCACTTAGCCCATGTACAATTTTGTCTAATTTCTAGTTAGGCTGTGCCCATTTCTTCTAATACCCACTTGGTCTAACACCACCTCGTCTATCTGATTACATGTAGATGAACTGGTAATAGACCAAATGGTCATTAGACGAAATGAGGAAAATTAAGGAGACAAAGTGGGAATTAGACCAATTGATCATTGGACAAAATGACAATTGGCCCAATGGGGTATTAGACAGAGTGATGATTAGACCAAACAGCAATTAGAACAAATGGGTTTAGCCGTAGTGGTGCTAGACGACCTGGGAATTAGACCAACTGGGAATTAGACCAACTGGTATTAGACCAAGTGGCTATAAACCTGTTTTAGCATGGTTTATATGATTTTGCTAATTTATGCTCTTAAGAAAAAAGAGAAAAAAATATTAGTGTATTTTGACCATTGCTACAGGACTGAAGAGAAATGAAGAGTTCTCATGGGGATCATTTTAAGTGTTATTTGAAAATGCAATACAGGCACCCTTTAATCAGTTTAAAAATTGTCTTTGTGAGCTATTTGGTAACAACTATGCAATAGGGTATATAGGGTGAGGTCATGTATAGGTTGAGCAGCAAGCAGTAGAGCTTCTCTGAACTGGGAATAGCATTAGACATGCTCAATCAAGTTACTGCAAATTTGTATCTAGCGCCCTCTGTTGAGTAACACCCCCTTCAAATTACATGGTGGTCTAGGCTTTGATGAACGTTCTAGATTTGGAAGGGGGGGGGGGGGTGGAAGACTTATGTAAATGAAGGGGGTTCTTTCGGGATTGTTCTGTAGCTTTAACTATCCTTAACCTGCAATTGTCATCCCAAAATGTGAATTCAGTATTCAGGATTCAGATGAATTGGTGTTGATCCTATGTGTCATTGTGTAGCAGACATATCCTCCTCTGAAGATTTTCAATGATATGTACAGCAGGGTTTGAAAAAAAAAATTCTACTTGAGCTATTCTTTGAAAAAAAAAAAATGGCTCCAATGGACAACTTTACAGGAGCTGTCTCTAGGCCAACGGGAGCTATGTTGAATCCGAATTGTCTCCATATATGTTAATTCTGCTGCTCCTGGATCACTCTTTGTGAATTTATTGCTTATTTTCTAGAGCTGAAGCGAGGGCAACTCTGGAAAAAATGGTTGCCCCAAAGAATTGGGGTTTTAAGGATTGTAGGGGGCTATTTAAGCTCTACGGACGGCGTATCGCCATCTGGTATTTTTTACCCTGATGTACAGGTTGCGTAAGTAGGCTACATTGTAGCTATCTGCTTACAACATGGTATATTACTTCTGCAACTACAGTTTTACATTATTTCCATGGGCATTTAGGGATTATTTTAAATCCATTTTACATTAAAAAAAGAAACACACACAAAAATAGAGGAAAAGCATTGTTTTCCCCCCCCCCCCCCCCTTTTTTTCTTTTCTTATGGAGCTTTAGGATTTGTAGCAAAGGGAAAACTATTACCTATCAGCATGCTAATACTAATGCTGTTGCACAGTTTGTTAGCATTAAATTCATATTCAATGAATAAAAATGCACATGTAGTAAGTATGGCTGCATGTAGACATCGCCCATGTATACATGCACAATAATGGCATTGCTCTGTTATGTATACACTGTACATGTATTTTCTAAACTTGAGGAAGAGTGGAAATGTGGAAGACAGTACTATTTTGTTACCAGCTTATTTCTTCTTTGTTTTCTTATTGTACTTGTTGCTGATAAAAATGTTTAGATTTGTATGATTGTGAAGTGCATGGAAGTACATGTATTCATATATTCCGCTGTATATGTAGGCCTACAGTGTGTAACTGAAAGATTTATTACTCTGTATATACATGTATACGTACATGTACATGTACATGTACTGTGTGTGTTGAGCACTGATAACTTACATATTTTTGTGTAGTTTTTGTTTTGTTTTGTTTTTTTGATCAATTCCTCTTTTACTTTCCGGTTTTCATATGTAGTTTCAGTAATTATGTACCTACGTGTGCATGTACGTGTAGACCGATTAACACATTATGCCAGTATATGAAATTAGATTTATTTGTGCAACATCATCCCACATTTTGCTATGGTGTATGTACATTATACTGAAAGTGCACAGTGTACATGTTGAAATAGCATTAAAATGCATACATGTAGCTCCTCTTGTAGTGTAGGTTCTATGGAATTTTGAATAGAATTTCCACTTTATTAAAAAATGCTAACCAAGGCAGTTCAAAGACTGATGATTGTCAGGATGACAATTATAACAATGACTGAATAAATGGTTTGAAGTCAACATCAAGTTTAACATTTTCTGCCTGCATAGTATCATGCTTGCTGTACATGACTATACACATGCGTAGTGTTCATGCTTAAATATCATGCATACCTACGTGCATGTTCCCATCTTGGTTCATTTATACATGCCATGCTGCCTGCAGAAGAAAGAGCCTCATTCCCCATGCAGTGACCTTTCAGAAGTAGATTGATTGAGCGTGGTGTTTGTCCAATCTATACCTTACTACCAATTTGTATGCTCTAATGACTAAAATACTGTAAATTTGACAAAATGTAGAATGAATAAATGCTGGTGATGGTGGTATTTGTTTGAAAATCTTTACTTTGCAGATTAACTTCCCTCTTTCTTTCTTTTCCCCTCCCATAAAGGGAGATAATTTAGAATGCATCTAGCCTATAGACTACTGGAAGGCTAGGCCTGCTTTTTTTGTAACCCCCCCCCCCCCCCCCCCCCCCCCCCGTACATTTATCGCTGCTCCATGATCCTTTCCAATTCCCTCTCTCTCTCTTTGTCTTTAATACTCTTAATTCATTTTTCTTCAACTGTTTGATTTCTGTCAAGTAAATCAGAAAATATGCTTTAGTTTGGTTACAATTTAGCTTTAAAAAACCCAGAATTTAAAAAGAATTCTTTCCACCTTCATCCGTCCCAAATACGTGTACGTATAGAGGCCTATAGTATGGTACAGTGTCTGTGCCCGAAAGAATTTTTCTAGATAAACATGTGTGCAAGTTCATATTCATGTCACTTGAATTTTTTTTTTTAAAGAGCTGTGACTGGGAATTTTCAGGGTATTATAGACCTGTGCAGCTAATCCATATAGGCCTAGAGCAGATAGCATTATGCATCATCATGGAGTTCACAGATAGGTCAGGGTAGGGAAATGTCTTGAATGATGCAGCAGATTTAATGAGGAACAACAGAGCAGACTCAACAGAGTATAGTGTACTAGAGGAATAGGCTACATTATTAAAGAAATAATAAACCTTGAAGATTTTGAGATTTGTTCACTGGAGCTCTGAATCCTTACGTTATTTTGGTTTGGATACTTTGTACTTGGTTGGGATCCTCCAAAAGACGCCATTAAAGGTCCTTTAAACTGGAGGTGTGTTGTGTTAGTCCATGGGAAATGGGCAACATGCAGGAAAGTATAGAGTACATGTGATATTATTTCATGCTGTCTACAACTCCAGTTTAATATTTTCCCCAAACAGTGCACAGAACCCCTTGAAAATAGGAAAAAGGCCCCCAGAATCGTTGTTAACCCTATTTGACTACATTTATGTCAAACATTTGTGAATCTACTAGACTGGTTGAGATTCCTGGTGCTGTATGAATAGCCTTTGAAAAGTTTGCATACAGTACATTAGGAATACCTCTTAATGTGAAATCATTTGGCCAATTGGAGGAGGTTCATAGTATATGAAAATCCCCGTAAGATTTAATGCCTTGTAAATCTAATAATTTGTTGTTCATACATCTTTCAAAGTAGCTCTTGTAAAATGTGGTTATTTCATTTGCCCATTTAATCGTTAACATGAAAATTCATCTATACCAAATAGGCATTCTTTATTTATTGATAGGCAAATATACTTGTATTCTACTTTTTGAATAGTGATGAAATTAATGTTCCCCTGACTTGAACATTATTTTCATTTCATTTATTTTTTCCATTTTCAATTCCGATATAACATACATAATTTTCTACTCAAAATAACATACATGGTTGTATAATATACATAATTGTATATACAAAATAATTACATAATCATAACATAAGAATAAATTGTCACAGTGAAATTTTACAAATTAAGCATATAAATAAACGTTGAAAATGCAGGGGAATGCTATTGTCTTTGTGAATTCATCATTTTTATCAAAGTGAGCTTCTAGACTTGATGATTAAAGTAATTACATGTACATGTATATTATGTGCCTATACAACACTAATGGATAAAATAATTATAGAGAAGAAGAGTTCTATTTTATAGTAGTTTTTTATCACCTTTCTTTCTAGAATTTTCACAGAAAAAGAGAACTAAGTTCCATCCTTACCCCATTTAATTTGTTTTAAATTCTTACTTGAGTCCTAATTAAATGCTTAAATTGCATATCTCATTCTAATTCTGTTTGATGTGTTATTATTGAAAAATAATGATAGTCAGTGACCCAAATCTGGTGAAAAATAACTCGAGATAGCCTCACCCACAAGCAAGCATAGTCTTCGTTCAAAGACCTGATAGTGCTGAAATATGATCTATCAGGGGAAAAAATTAATTTAATTTTTTTCTGCCTGAATTTTCTACATTGTAATACAATTTACATTGGACCTTATTAGAATTTCAGGAGCTCTTTTTTAGTTTTGCAGGGCTCTTTTCACATTTCTGGGGTGAATTCGCCCAGAGCCCCTTTGATCTATAGACACAAAGCCACAGTGTACGAACTTAACTCAAAAAGATAGAACTGGAAACTCGACTGCAGAAACAAATGCATTTTTCCAGTAGATCTGGTAATAAAGGTCATAAAGGTGATCATTATCGTGATTTATATGCATGCAGTTACGACTTTAAATTTAGATGAACACTAATTTCTTTGATATGACTTCAAAAGCCATTTGCTGTTTCTCTTTGTACTCTGTCTTGAGCCGATATTACTGTTTTGACAGGGAATGTTTGAAATGTAAATTCTCTGAGATTTTAGAGTGTGTAAACATACAAAACCTTTTTTATTTTCATATTTTATGACCATCTGTTGTGAAGATGTGTCTAAGACTTGGGAGTGCAGAAGTACTTGTACATGGTTGTTAATTTCATTGTAAATATTAAAGTGCTAATTTATTTACGTGTATATTTATAAAATACAACCCGTCCGTCAATATGAGTTGGTCTAAAATTTTGCATGATTAAGAAAACGAAAATCATGATTTTGACTTTTTTTTTTTTTTTTTTGGTTTCATTGGTGTGCTACCCTTAGTATGAAAAAAAAAAAGAAAAAGAAAAAGAGGTCTTATTTGGGAGACTACCGGTTCCCCCCCCCCCCCCCCCCCCCCCCCCCCCCCGTGCATTACATTTACAAAGAGATGTGTAGCCTTGTTTATGCTTTGCATAGGAGTGGACGACTGACTGACCTCATGCACTGTGTGCTGGCAAGCTAGCGTGAGGGGTGTGGCTGTGGTAGCCTCTTCTTTGTTTGGAACTTCCCGCCAAAATGGGAGCAGGAGGTTGGAAAGAAAAAGGGTCAAGCGGTCTCTGGCCATGCTCTGTACCCCTAGCTGTTGTGTGGTTTGAATTTTCATTGTTGCTTTGCCCTCATGTGGAGAGGAGACTTTCCATGCAGAGAAAACCCACATGGCCTTCTTTATAAATGAATTAATATCTCTTTCTGCTCTATATATTTATGCAAAAATATGAAATGGCTATTTCAAAAGTAATGAAAGTTTGCATTCTGCATAAAATAATATTTACATTTATGATTAATTGCTGCTATCAAAAATGTTGACCCTTGCTCTTCATAATTCTGTAAGCATTTTTGTTAGACAGGAATTTTAAATGAATCGTTTATTTGTATGCAAAAATTGCAAAGGGCTAAATATACATACACAAATACATTTACATTGACTTTCTAAACTCTAAAAACTAAAATGCTGAATCACCATTTAAAAGGATGGAGGAGTGACTGCATTTTCAAAATGTTACAATGTAGATTAACACTTTGAACATGCTGGATTCAACACTTTACATGCCGGATTTTAATCTTTATAGTGTTGAATCCAGCATGTTTGAAATGTTAATCTAACATTTTGAAAATGTAGTCACTCCTCCACCCTTTTAAATGGTGATTCAACATTTTAAGTTTTAGAGTGTATGTCGGAGGCTGAATGGTTAAGATTAAAGATGAATTGCTCTTTTTAGAAATATTTCAGCTGTAAATGAGACATGAACAAAAAAAAATGGAAATATATATATTATATTTTCAAAAATGACTTCAAGTGATTTTTATAGAAGTTCTGATTTTGAAGTCCTCTTATACTGACAGGTATTTTGTTGTCTTTTATCTGTAGAAGCATAGCTGAGTCGTTTTAAGTATTTGTGTAATGTATAGAATTTTGATAACATGTTGAGCAAATAAACCTTTGACATTTTATCTATTCATACATGTATAACTCTACAAATTATACACTTTGATGTTTTATCACTCTGTATATTATAAATGTGTCTCTAAAACATACTTTTGTAGAACTATTAGTAATCTTCAGATAATGAAAACATTCTAAATCTCACTGAGCCATTTATCACAAAAATATTATAAATTGCTTTAGAGTTGGTTTTTTTTTTCTGGAAATTTCCAATCAGGCTGCAAAAAATGTAAAAAAAAATAACTTAGTGAAAATACTACATGCAGGCCTGTGAAGTACAGGGCCTCCCCAAATTGCTATTGGAAAATGAATAAGAGAATATGTTTGCACTGCCTGCCTTTCTGTGACCCAGAATAACAAACTATGACCTGCTAGAATAGCATGAAATGGTGGGAACAGGGAACAGATAAAGATAATCTAAAATCTGTAACTTAAATGGAAAAATGAATAAGAGAATATGTTTGCACTTCCTATACCTTTCTGTGACCCGGAATAACAAACTATGACCCACTAGAATAGCATGAAATGGTGGAACAGGGAACAGATAATCTAGAATATATAACTTGTGTGTGTGTGTGGTGGTGGGGGGGGGGATGTTTAAAACTATGAAGGAAAATTTACCTCCCCCCCCAAAAAAAAAAAAGAAAATAGGAAAACCATATGGTACTAGTAAGATAGTGGCAGGATTTTGTTTGTTTGTTTGTTTCAGCTTAAAACTGTTGTTATGTCAGTTGTCCTTAAGATATTATTGATGGAATCTTGTAACATATTAGAAGTGCAAGTCAAGATTTTGAACCTTCTATGTTCAGTCTTGTGTGGTGAATGAAAGTAGTCTGGATTCATGTTTTTGGGGTTTTTTTTTTTATCTTACCATGTTTGATTTTTGGGGGTAAAATTTGTTTGACCTGATATTTCAGGGTCAGATTGAGGCTCCACCCTGATTTTTACACATTTTTGTAATTATCGTCTCCTTTAAAAAGAGAGAGAAAAAAACTCATTTGTGGATATAGCCTACTTGCATTGCGATTATTTCGGTCATGGTCAGTTGTGATGTGGATTGGAGGAGAAAGAAATCCCAGGTTTCTATGATGAAATCCCAAAGGAAGAGAGCTGGACTGCAAATGTGAGAGCTTGACCAATGGCTATCAGGACTTGAGACATTGCCTTGACCCAGTGTTTAGACAGGTTATCTTCACTCCTCAGACAAGGCAAACAATAAGTTTTTAGTTCCCTTGACTTTCAAGTTGACCTGTATTTGACCAGACCCTTATTCCTCATCCTAGATAAAAAATACTGGTGTGGTATCTAGCAACCGGGGGCTCGAGCTGGTGATCAAACATTGGTTATAGTTCATGCTAAGGTTAGGGTTAGATATATAGCTCTGAGCCAGTGTAGAAGTTGAGAATTTTATAGTAATGCAATCGTTAACTTATAAAACTGTAAAGAAAATTTTATCAAACTTTCTCTAGGATAGAGTCGGGTTATGTATAGTTGAATATCAAATATCCAGAATTATGCAAGAAAAAGCATGGTTGTGATTGTAACCACAAAGTAGCTTTCAGGTTTTCAATTCCATAACCCACCTACATGTGTGTGCCCATATATGTTATTCGCATTTCCTTCTTCGTTATCATCACTTTCCACTCCCTACATTACAGATAACAGAAAATCCCCTCTCTGCCTATGCTCCTCTGAAACGCTTGGCATCTTGTGATGTTGTAATCAATTTGGAGTAGGCCTTTTAATAGATGTGCAAGGCTTTAGATAAAGGCTTTTGATATACTGCAGGCTTTACATGAGTAGATGTCTGACTGTCGCCAATGCAAGGCATACTTTGGACTTTTTGTACCTATTCCAGTCACGTAACAACAACCCAGTGGACTTTCCATGCATCCAGTAAGAGCTTGTCTTGTGTAAAAACGGGGCTATATCCCCCTTTTTTCCCCAATATTATAATAATCCTCAATATACAGTATGACCAGGTGTTATTGGTCATTCGTCATTCAGTGATATAGCAAGTGTCCACTGGCCTGGGAGAAAAAGGGAAAACCCAGATCTGTAGAGTAGAGCTGTTTGCTGGCAACAACACAAACAAAAAATACAATCAATTTCAAACAAAACAAGATGGTTGTGTAAATAAGAAGAAATATAGTTTTCATATTTCCTGTCTAGCAACTGGTCTGTGATAATCTGTATTGATTTCATGTTCTAGAAAGGCTGATATTTGTTGTGGTTACCCTTCATAAGTACATGTACATGTACCTGTGCATGCATGCAACTGCAGTGATCAATTTTTAAGACTTCTTCAAAATATACAGGCAGACTCACTTTAAAAAACAAAAATGAAACAGATAGCGTATACCATCATTTGTAGAAGTTTAAGACCGCCTGGGAATTTGTGGGTATTTCAATTGAGTTCCACAAAAAAGGGGGATTTGATTACCCGTTGAACGGGATCGGCGACTCCAGTCGTGGCAATAAACACAACGCGACGTCGCGACTGGTTACATTTCGTTTGGGAACTGCGGACTCCTGTTTCCGGACTCCTGTTTTCGGATGAGATAAAAAGTAATAAGCCCGCCAGATTTGACCTTCGCTGCTGGGTCATCTTGCAGCTGGGCACGGGCTTGAGGGTTTCGGGAACTCAGATCGCGACGATAAACATGACATCGAGAGAGACCACCCGTTGTGAGCACGATTTGTGTTCGCGACTCAAGTACCCATTTCTAGTTTCTACAAATTGAGTTCCCTCAATAAACACACCCATTGAGTAATTACATAACATGTCTACTACAGTGGTCAGTAGTGAAAGATTAATGGTAGAAGCCCTTATGAATGTGTTGAATATGTCTGAAAAATAAATATGTTTAACTTTGGTTTTTTTTCTTTGAGTTATTTCATTTTGGAAGGGTGGTCTTGAACTTTTGCAAATGATGGTATAATTTCTGACACTCCACAATATAGATTACAGAAGGTAATTGAAAAATGTGTAAAAAATACTTTTTGTTTTTAAAATATTTGAGTGTATTGAGTAGGAAGCAGCATGAAATCATAATGGATCACTGTTTTTTGAAACCCTGACCTGGATATTGTGTAGAACAGCATGCAGACCATATGGAAGAAGAAGAAGAAGCGTTTTATGTTAACCCATTACTTACTGGAGCCAAATGACCCCTGTATCAAGCCTATGGGAATAAGAAAATTCAGTGGTCAACGGGTTAAATTGAAAACTTGACATGAGTTATGGTCATGCAGTAAAAGAAGCAAGTTGGAAAGGTTCATAAACTAGTACATAAATTGATATTTACCTTTAGCTTTGGAAATCATCAAAAAGCTAAGAAGTCACCTCAAGCATGCTGAAAAGCTCATGCACTGAACATTGCAATTGGTATAGAAGACCTTACGCAAGTGGTATAGGATCAAACATTTGAGCCGTTTCTTGTCATATTTCACATACAGTATGATGCTCCTCCAAACTGACATAAGAATAATTAGAAAATAAGTACAAAAATGCTCACTAAATTACAGTTTTTATTTATTGAATTTGTATGACATAGTACATGAATATTTGGTATTATTTACAGAGAAATATGGCTTAGAACCATCCTTCAGGTGAGGGTTAACTGTACATTGTCAGTGCCATTAAAGTTGTTAAACTTTTCTATATACCAGTAAATGCATGATTTCTGCACTATTGGACTCTGATTCTTTCTACATTTTATTTTCTGATTTTTAGTTGTTTTGTTGTTTTTTGTAATGTATATAAGGTTTTCATCATGAAAATCTCCCCAGCAGGGAGTGTCTGTCAAATTACACAATCTGTACAGAAGTGAGGAATTTTTTTTTCATAACCTGCCAACCCAATTTTATTGATAAATATATTTTATTCCCTTTTGGGGCAAAGGATGCCAGATATTGTTTCTCTGTGTTACGTGTATACTTCTCTGCTGTTTCGTAACCATAATCTATATAAAGCCCAGCCTTGACCTGGCGCTTGTATTGCTGCACAGTAACCGAGAGTGAACTTGCAGGACAGCGCTTGTTTGTGAAGCTGGCTGCATGTATGTAGTGGACAAAGACAGCTTGACCACTACAAACTGACCAGCAGTGGGCAGTGGTGGGAGAGAAAATGGACGGGGGAGCTGAACACAATACGCAGTATGCCTGAGGGGGTGGAAAGATCTAGTTCAAATGCAACATGGCCCTTGATGTGGGTATGGTCAGTGGTGAGGCTGTCATCACATGGGCCTGTATGCAGAGATCCCGCCATTTCCCTTCAAAGACTACATGTTCATTAAATGAAATACCTGATGATCTTGAAATATGAACACTTATATGAAATGGCACAGCCATTAGCTTGCTACATCTAAACCATTGTAGGCTTTTATGCTTGACATCTTATTAAAGACAAAGTGATAGTTCTGTAGAGATAGACTGCGTAAAGATTGTCATCTAGTGTATCATTCTTTGCTGCCCTTTTTTTACATCATAAAATCCTAGGGATGGGGGTATCTTGAGGTTGTATCTTTTGTCTCTGCAGACTTGATGCAATTGAGATATTGAAGATATTAACCGGGATACATTCATTTGTTTCAATTTTTATACTTTTTTCTGTCCTAATGGATAAATAATTGCCTGTGGATGACTCATGGACAGATGGTTCTTTGATGTCCAGGGAAGGTTCCGATTCCGTTTCTGCAAACCATATTTTTACCTCAAACTCTCGTGTGGATAAAACCTGGAGAATGATTATTACCCCATGTGTGTAAGATATCAGGACTCTCAGGCTTAAAGCACTTGGAATTAAATTATGCAATTACATCTGGGAATCCATGCAGGATTGAAAGAAAAGCCAGTATGAGATAAATGCATTCTGTACCAGCAGCAAGGTAGGCTGCAAGTAATAAATTGACCAGCGAAATGACCAGAGAAATGACCAGACCATGTATGAGAGAAAGCAACATATGGTTTGCCAGTTGCTAAGGGTATCATGTAAGTAATTGACCAACAGGCATAGCACAAGTATGCCATCCCTTACTGCATACTGCTCATCTCTCATCTTTGAATATATTCATTTTCTAACTCTTACATTGTCTGGTGTCCCTTATAAGCATAGGACAAAAAATTTCGCCTTGACCTGATGCATAATTTTTTCCCCCTCTGCCGTGTTCCATCGCCATTCATTAGAAGGGGAGAGCTAGTATGGACACTCATGAATATTCCAGTGGGCTGGCCTGGCATATAGCCTGCACACTGACTGACCTGGATGGCAGATCAGGCCAGGTCATTGTGTCTTTGATTAGTTGCTTCAGCCAATATGCTGTTACAATCAGCTTATGTAGGGCAGTGGTTTTACAATGTATGATATATTAGGAAGAGTATTGAAGGGAAAGTTTAAGATATAGGCTTAAGGAAAAATTGTTGATTGTTGAAAATACAATCTAGCTTTAAAAGATACTCGTGTATAAAAAATGTACATTGGGTTTATAGTGTGAAGGGTCTGAATTATAAAACTTTTTGTTTTCTCTTTGAATAAATGGACATGGTATATGGTTTTACGAAAACATGAAAATTAGGGATCATACACCACATTTCTGAAGAATTAAAAGTGTATTTAATCTGCATGACAAAGTATTGGATTACAAAATGTAAACACTGACTTAAAATTTGGAATATTTTATGTAATAATAACAATGATGATACTGGATGTTATAATTTGGCCAAAATTTCAACCTTGAAAGAACATGCTAGCCCTGAACTTTAAGTCATCAATTCCTGCATGGCATGGTAGAATTCTAAAAAAATTAAATATATTTCATCATAATTTCTTAAGTTGGTCATGTGTGATTCTTCCCTTTGAGCGCCTTGAGTCTAACTACAAACCGTATACATGTAGGCCACTTTTACGTGATGGTGTATAAGGTTAGTGTAATCCATCCTTATTTCCGGCTTATATTGAAGGAGATATAAAGTATTTCTTTTCATCTGGGCATATGGCTCTAATTTTTTTATTTAGAAACAACACATTTCTGTACTTGTGAGGTACATGTAGAGGTATATGTAATTCTCTTACTATGACGTGAGTCAGAAAAAAAAACAAAAAACATCTTTTTCCCTAAAGATTGAATTGATTTTCAAATTTGAAATGATTTGAACTGTATACCAATAGGCTCTTTCTACTTGCTGTGCTATGATTTATTCTTCATGCCCTTCATTTTGATGCACCTCCAATGTTTAATTTTCACTTCTATTCTTTATATCTTGTTATTTTTATCCTGTGACATTATAATGTGGAGGTGTTGTGGATCAATGGATAAGTCCCCGGACTGTGTACCACGAGGTCCAGGGTTCGAATTCCACTATGGCACTAGTGTCCTTTGGCAAGACATAGATTTGCCACTCTCCACCCACATGTAAATGGGTACCAGTTGGAAGTAATTTCTTGAATGCTGTGAGCACTGAAATTGCTGAGTGGGGGTAATATTGCTAGCGCCTTGAGCACCTTGTTTGGTGGATACGTGTGCTATATAAATATCCAATGTTATAATTATTTTCTTTCACTTATTTGCTGAACTTACCATTTCATCCTCTTAATGACTATTTGGAAAGAAAAAAATACTGCCACTTTATGAATGTAAGTGGAGCATTTTTGTGTTGTCTTGATGCCTCTCTTCTGCTTGGTGGTGTTTCATCACCTTTTAGAAGGAAATTTGAGTTCCTTGAGCCCTTTTAAGTAAATGAATTTACTCGCAAGGTGATCTTTCCACCCCTCTAATTAGATTTTTTTTTTTCTTAAGGGAAATGATTCCTACCTTGGTGAAGTATGTCAGATCCGACAACCTACATAAAATATCTTAACTCTCACCAGATTTGTCTGTAGGCAAGTCAGAATTCACTGGGGTAATTTACTCCTTGATGGAATTTCCTCCATATCTGTAGCATTGGAGTATAATTAGTTGAAGTCACTTACTACAGGATTATCTTGTTAAGTGCTACTTAAGGTCATCTTGACATTCCAGCTAGACAGTAAATGCTCTTTTGCCCTTCAGGATATCACACTGTGAAGGTGTCTATTGACATGTCCTGTGTGTGACAGAATTTCATGATGAATTCAGAACAATAGGTGTCCTGGGGCATTTCTATTTTTAGGGCTTTTTTAATGTGTTTAATTGTTTTTTAGATCCACTTTTAACAATTTGCAATTATAACAGTCAATTTTTAGTATTGTCTACACAATCGAAAAATCTTAGACCAAGTTTTTGTTAAGTGCCACTTAAGGTCATCTTGACATTCCAGCTAGACAGTAAATGCTCTTACTGTCTAGAATGGTCTTGCAACACCCTGGAAGACATCTTCAGTAGATGTCCCTACTGTATGTTCTTTTTGTATATGATTACAGTACAGTGCAATTTTTAATGCAGAATTGTGGGTAATTAGGGCTGGATTTTCTGTTTTTGTGAGTTCTATGTTGATCAAGAAAATGTAATCTCATGCAGAAAGTAAGAAAGGAGAGAAGTTAAAAATAAAACCTCCATTGTATCTGGAGTCTCTGGACAGGATGAGTTCATACTTTCCCCCAAAACACAGAGCATAGTCTGCTCTAATGTAACAAGCTCAATAAAACGTAAGCCAGCCTGCCCATTAATATCGTACTGTTCACCCTATGGGGCTGCACTGGTCTTCTTCATGTGTCCCCTGAATTTGTCAAACTGATAATGTTCTTACCACAAAACCAGTGTCTGCATGATACCAAATCAAGTGAGTGATATCCCATTGTCAGGCTGGTAGAGAGAAATACTTATCATATCACTTGGGGTCAAAAGGTCACCAAGCAATTTCGAAAGCAGCTTTCATTATGTTTCATTTTAGGAAGGAAATGAATTCTGAAAGCATAGAGAGGGCTTGGTTTGACCCTGATGGCAGCCATGTAGAACTTGTTATTTCCACCCTTCTTTCTTTTTTTGAAATAGAGAGCTAACTCGGGTAGGGTTTCTACTCGCCCACTGGTTCCAAGAAACGTAAAATGGTAGATTCTCCGGAATGATCATGAGTCAACTGCTTGTGACGCAGTTCCACTGCTCACAGAAGCTAAGTGCGCAAATGCAGTTGATTGTATGAATATAGGAACTGTGGTCCATCAGTCTTCTGTATGCTCATTCCCTCTCATGCCCGCAGATAACCGGTCCAAGATGACCTTGAATTGACCTCTTCAGGATGACAGAGTGACGATGATGGAAGCTGGATTGTTCGTGCACCTTCTTTTTGACTGTTTGTGTGGATGGTTTGTGGAGCATAATAGAAAGGGACCAAAGTTCATGAGATGGCATGAGGATTTTTTTGTCAGAGTGCCCAGTTTGGGGATCAAAATAATTATGTAGCAAATCGGAAGAAAAAGAATTTTCTATCATATTCTGTGCATGTCTTGCCAGAGGGTCTTGGTAATGGCGTAGTTACTTGTCCACCTCAAAAGCCGTTCTGTACATACTGTGCAAAATGTATGTGCCCACCGAGAAAGCTATGACTTTGTGGCGACAATTGCATGCACTGTGCATGTGCACTCTACATACATTATCACATGTGTTGAGAGCTCGCAGGCTCATTACAAGCTGTGGAAGAAGGGAAGGAGCTGGTATGTTTGCTCTACATATGCTACCACTCATCTTGAGGTATGTGCGAAATTTATTGATTATTTAAATGTTATCTGTTGGCAACTCTTCTGATTGATCTGTCATAGAAAGTTTGAGGTTATTTATTCAAAATTTTCTTTACTTTTTGCATCTGTAGCACATTGAAAGTTGTATGCATGCCTTGAACAGAGAGAGCATGCTCATTAGCATTCTTTACAGTGAAATAATATCATGTCAACATATATATGAAACATATTGTTCTATCCACAGTTTACAAGCAGGGAGTTCCTTCAGAAAAGGGGAACTTTCTTTTATGCAAAAAAATTGTCTTTGCTACAATATTTTGCTTTCCCAGAAATAAAAATCATCTTGAGAATGACAAAAGTCAGCTGTTCCATCACATTACGGTGTAGAAACATTTGATGTAGACCTCCAAGTGCAGTATTGCTTCTCTCAACACTTCAGAATCCCTTTGCACTTTCCTGGATGACTTTCACATGTTTGGAAAGGTCACATTGTAAGAATTGTTTGGAAGTAAGAGTGCATGAATCACATGAACAGGGCTTCAACAAGCAATGTAGAACAGAATGTGTGTCAGTGGGACTTGGATGACTGAGAAAGTTGAATTATCAGGTCTTTCCCTTTGATTTCTTTCTTTCAATCATGACAGAAATTCAGTGGACATGTTTCTTCCTTAAAAGTGAAAAATAATTAAAACTCAGGTATATACTGTAAGAAATGAAGCAAATTTTGAAATGTTGAAATTTAGCTACCGGTATACAGATGTACGTACCACTTGCTCAGACTGTTAATTCCAGTACATATTGTCTATTCAGAGCCAGAAGGGCATTAACTACATGTATGTATTAAAGCATATCAGTTAATGCCTTTTTGGCTCCAAACAGAAGATATAATCTTGTTAGATTGTTCTCTTGCTGCTGTGATGTTGTACTTGGTGGAAAGGAGATATATTATTTCACATATTAAATGAAAATTGAACTTTGCTTTATATTGTAAGGCACAGAAACTAAAGATTATGTGGAATTATACAGTGTGTGTTTTCTAATTATCTTTCAAAATTAAATACTTTTAAGTTTTTGTCGAATCAGGGCTGTGGAATAAAATTAATTCAAAATGCAGTGCCACATCTATTGCAACAAAGATTAATAACTTACTGATTATTCTAAAAAATAATTCAGTGCATACTTTATGAATAGAAGCTCTTTTTGACAACATGAAAACTTGCATGACGTGTAACGCAAATAGTAACAACTCATGCAAGATAAATCCGTCAGATGCATCCATCTGTATGCAAGAGGATGAATAATTTACTATCAGGGAGAAACATCATGAATTAAGAATCTGTAATGAACTAGTTTTGTTGGAACCCAAAAAGTTTTTTTTTAAATAAATACTCCAGTTTGGTGATGCATTCAAATTCAATGCATTGCTTATTGTTACATGCCTTCAAAACAAAATTATTACATTTATTTATTGCACATTTTTGTATTACAGTTGTCAGATTGCATATATTTGAAAGAGCATAGAGACGTTAGATAATAATGTGATATGTGGTATACAAGAACAGAATATTATTATTATTATATATATATAATCACTTATTACTTGGTAAAAAGTGTACATTTTGAAGATCACGTATTGTTTTTCTTTGCTCTGCTTTCATTACACAGTTATAAAGCTTTCGCTTCCTTCTGAAACATAGCTGAGCTGAAAAATACTTCTATATTTCTGTAACCAGAGAAAATTGTTACCATGGTAACTGATAAGATGCTTGAAGAAGTTCCTAGTAACACAGTGGCATAGTTTGCGCCCAGCCTTTTAGGGAGCACTAGTTGTGTTAGGTGAATGAAATGCAAGAAAAGTGCCCTCGAGTGGAAGTAGGATGTGGATTAGAATTGTATAATTTTCTTTTCAAAGCATCTTCCCTGTTTGTGATCTTCTTCTTTCTCTCCTTTTTTCCCCATAATTTTTCACTGCACAGATTAGGGGTCTGTGGTCCCTCCACCTCATAGCTACATCACATTATATACCTACTATGTGCACGTTCATACTATGATATGGCTTCACTGATACTGTCATGTTCAATTATCAATTTAATGAATCCACATTGCAGGGGCCTGTGGAGCGTATGTCCATCATTAACATGAAAATAGCAAGTGATCTCTCTTGGAAATTAACATGTGTGGTTATATCCATCCTTCGTTGTAACCGCCCCCTGGAGATTTTGATCTTGGCATTGAGAGTGAAAAATCTGAAATAACATGTAATATAAACATTGTTTATCATGCTGATTTGAGCATGCTGTGCACATGGCCTTGACATTATGAACTTTATTATGAAATGGGTGCCCCACAATGCCACTCTTCCTGATTAGATTCAGATTACATCTCTACAAGGGTTTGCATTTTGGAAAAACTTTGAGAAATTTATGTTCACAAAAATATATTTCGAGAGAATTACTATCAATATGTTTATCATAGAAATGTCAGTGTTTGCAGTTGTCATTTACAATAACTTTTGTGAAGCGGACCAAGGTCTCATTAGGAAGCAGGCAGTAATTGACCTTAGGAATCAGTATTTTTGCCCCTTATAAAACAGATAGATTATGAGATGTATTATAACTTCTTGTGAGACAATTAACTTTGAAATTTTGTGGTAATCAAAAAGTTTTCGTTCTGGTTATCGTTGAGGTCTGAACAAGTCACTAGTCCAAAACAAATGAGACAAAAATGTCCAATAGGTTCACTTCGCTTAAAAGGTTGATGGGATTTGTTTTTTTGCCACGTTCTTTTTCTGTGGTGGATAATTAGAGCAGTATGGCTCATTTTAACACCCACACTTTATCCCGTAATTAGAATGAAAAGTGTTGTCCTAATGGAAATTTGTTAAAGGTACTGTGTACCAGCAGCATTTAAAATTACATAATATAAATCACTATGTTGTAGGTAGCAAGATATAGTTAAAAGGTTTTTAGAAATTTAATTTTCAAGTTTGTTGGTGCATTTTCTAATATTTTCTGTGCATTGATAATATAAACAAATAGCAGAGAGTGCAAAACACGAAAATGATATTTAGATTGAAACTTCCCAATCACAATTATTTTTTCAATTTCTTTGGAAAAGTGGAAAATTTATCTTCAGGAGATAAGTTTTAGAATGACAGGTACTGACAGTATTCAAAATGAAATTGAAATTATTTTGAATGTGTCTGGCTTTCTGCCTTCTTCTTGAAAACAGTAGAGCTCTCCTTGTTGTGTCCACATTACAGGTATTTTTTATGTGAATATTGGTTCCGTAATTGAAGTTTAAGATCTTTAAAGAAAATGGAGTTTTGAGAGGTTTTTTTTTTTCAAGCAGTTGAATTTAATTCAGGACTCCAAAATCCTGTGGATGCACAGCCATATATTATGTGTAAATTCCTTCTTCAACACAAACATTTTCATGTTCTACAAAGAGTAAGAGAAAGAGAGAGAAAAAAATATTGACAATGTTTGCAATGAATACCAGACCCATATGAAACAGTTGACTAAGTTTAGATGTGATTAGATATTCATTATTCCCACACAGGTCTAGATAAGTTGGCATAAATTATCCACCCCCACACAGTACTGTGAGAATGTGAGTCCTGAATGTATAATGACTCCCTACAGCACGTGTGAATGTGTTACATGCAGATCCAAGAATTTTGACTTGTGAAAGCTCTGTGCCATGCCACTTCACAGCCCTCTCCCATTTGACACATCATACTCGTCTATTCGGTAACATCACTCACTCAGTGTCACCCATCTGTGCTTTCTACTTGTGGACCAGTATTTGGGAAGCTTCCTTCGTGTCAAGTCAGTAAGAAATTGTCCACAACTTGACAGCTATTTCTCCATTGACTATCAGAAGGTGCTGCAAATATGTAAGACTGTTCAGTGTTGCCAGCAACTGCAATTTTTCATTCGCACGAGGTGAGGAAAAGGGTCCATGTCTTGTGGTTTTTGTAATTTGAGTATATGCTGTAAAAACACATGTGTATGAGAACAAGTTAGAAAATGTCGGGAGGAATGGGAATGTACTTGATATAAAGTAAAGCTGTAAACATAGCAATTCCTATAATTCTGGTGTGAAATTTTCATGATGAAATATGGAGGGTCTACTTTGGTCATTCTTTTCATAGTACAAAGTAAAGTTGCTAGTGCTCTTTTTACTGAATACAAAATCCAAGTTTATTTCAATTTTTTGAACTCAACTCATCTAATGTCATATTGCACACTATTTCAAAAATGAAAAAATCCCCCAGATGAAGAGTTGTGTATGTTACTATTGATTGATGTTTTCACTGTTTTGGTACCAGGGCTGCGTTTCACGAAACCATCATAAGTCTAAGTTCATGGACATCCCATTGAAACGCGTGTTAATTCTACAACACACGTTTCAATGGGATGTCCAAGAACTTAGACTTGTGACGGTTTTGTGAAATGCAGCCCTGGGGCCCGTTTCACGAAACCGTCATAAGTCAACTTCTCAGCTAAGATCGCCGCTAGTTGGCTAGTTGTCTGCTACGTGTTTCACGAAGCCGTGTTTGCCAAGATCAACGCCAACATCCCCGCTAAGAACTTATGACGCCTCTGACCCTGTCATATCTTTTTTCGTTGATATGCAGCGCCATCACATGCCACTAATTTGGTAGATTATGGCTGGCCAAAATGGAAGCTACAGAGATGTAAAAAAAAAAATTCAAATCTATCTTTTCTAAGGGTTCCTGCAATCAGTAATTCATCCTTGCTCATGTATAAATATTATATTTCATGTTTCATATGAAACGATCTGCAAAAAAGGTTTCCTAAGGGGTTTCTACCGTGATTGTAACATCTCTCAAAAGAACGCAATTCTGCCACGTCAGGCAAGGCATAGTCAAAGAGATAGTCTGTAGATTTCAGACCCATATTTATTCAAAGATGATTTATCTCGTAAATTTTTAAACAAACTACTTTTTAAGACACATATTTTTAGCTTGTAATTTGCCAAAATTATGCATATCAACGTTTTGGTCAAGACGTGACGCTGGATAAATATTTAATTTGCCTCCTTTTTCCGATCAGGAACGTAAGGGTTTATTTTGCAAATCTAGTGTCCCGGGGGTACCCATCTTACGTTCAAAACGATAATGAACTTAATTACTGAAAACAGAATCTTATAAGTTTTCCTTTGGTGTAATCTGCCTTCTTTGAAAATATCTTGTATCTATAACCCCCTGCTACTATTTCTAAGCTTTGCCCTCACCAGGTCACTCAAATAATTGCAGTTCTGATAATTTCTTGTTTACAAAACATATGTGTGATTGTGATCAAGGCTATGTGTTGTCACATTTCCTCATCGATTCACGAGATATTTAGCTAGCATGCTCTTCGTGAAACGGTTTAGCAAGATTAGAGTCATCTCCGTAGTTGGCGGACAAAGATATGACTAACTTGGCGTTGGTTTCCAGAAACAGGCCCCTGCATTCTTCATAGCAGCAACATGTGCAAACTCAATGAAGAGTTTGCAATGCATATACACTGAATAAAATCCGCAAATCCTACATGCTACAAATCTACAAATCTAAAAATTATTACATAGGGCTCATAACAAAGGGACCCTAAGATTTCAATCCGGACCCCCGGTCCGGATCCCCATGAAAACAGTTAATGGAGTTCTGGCTCATTGTAAACATCATTAGAGCTAACACTGGAATTTTGAGAGGCATCTTTGGAGCACCTCCAAAAAATGATAATCCGCAGATCAGTTTTTGGCAGCTCCCAAGACCAACAAGCAGAGACATGTAGATGCGTTCTTGTACGCCATTGTAACTTAGTAACTAATAACTTATGTATCTTAGGCCTCTCCAATTTACATTTGGACTCTGGAGTTCATTGCTTACATCTGTAGCCTTATTTAAATGAGGGTAAGAAGATCATATTTAACATCTTTCCATATTTGTCAGAGCCTGTTTCGAGGAAGCATACACTTTGGTATAAAGTCAGGTGGAACAAGCATGAAAATTGGAGATACATGTACATGTATGTGATAAACAATGGGAATGTTACTTAGTATCAAATTCTTTTTTTTTTTCTTAATTCTTCATCAGCAGCCAAGAAAGTAAAAGTTTATCAGTTCTTAGGATAAAAAGTTCGTGTAATTTCTTTTGTTTGAAAACGGTAAATTGATATATTTCTTGTCCCTTATCGCAAATTCTCAATCCTTTACCGATGTGTTCCTATAGTTTTCTGCTCTTTTTGAAATAAAATCAACATTGTTGGATTTGTTTTCAAGGGCACTCATAACAACACTGAAAACACCTTGCTACATATTTCTTTTTTCTCATGAAAATGAAGCTGGTAAACAATTTCTCAAAAAAAAAAAATAATAAAATAAAATAAAAGGTGGGTCTGTGGGTCTTGGGAGTTTGGTTCTCGTGTGATCTACTTTTGCTATTTAGAGCACATGCTTGGCATTAGACCCTGTGCAAGTAGTCTGTTGCATGGATTATGCTTTATACCAGGCATCAGTGTGATCTGGTGCTATCTTCTTAAGTTAAGCCCTTACAGAAGGCATCATGCACTTTCCTTTTGTAGGAGTGTTGATTGGAATATTTTACATCTGTATGCTTGAGTGCATTTTTAAAGTTTTATACTTATGGGGGTCTGCATTTTAAATATGAGTTTCAAATGTATGAGGCATATGTTAGTGTTTAGCCTTGCTTTTTTTTTTTTAGTGGAAATTTTACTAGTAAGAGTTTTAAAACTTAGTGTATTTGAATGATTTTTTAAAAACATATCTCTGTTTCTTTTGCACAATTGATTTAATCGGGACAATTATTGTGAGTCTGATGGTAAAGACTATAGTATGTCTGACCAGGTCAGTCCAGCTCCAGACACCTCAAGGCTGGCTGACCAGTTATCTACTGACCTCAGCCTAGGAGTGCCATACATACTGTCTACTGAGGCTAGGTAAGGGGAAAGAGACTTTGGTCTGTTCCCATGGCCACATGCTGCCGCAATCTAAAATGCTGGTGATCTGATATTCACTTTGATCATAAAATGGTGGGTTATAGTTCAGATTGCAGTTAGGTTAAGGGTTACATTCAGGTAGTGTTTAGTTCATATTTGAACTTGATGGGTTAGTGACTGTAGGCAGTCTTCCTCTTGAGCACTTGCACAATACAAAGGAAGCACATTCTTTATTCAATACATGTAGAATGGTATTATAATAGGGCTGCGTACCAACTTTTTAGGAAGGGGGTTAGTATTGAAATTGTAGGATCTGCATGTTGTTCAAAACTTGAAATAATGGGTATTTAGATCTAAAATATGAGGGGCCCTCATGAATGTCTGAGGATTGTTAAAGGCATTGGCTAACTTTGTGAGCAGCTGATTTAAAAAATTCTCAAACTAAGATGAAACATATGTATGAGTACTTGTATTTGTACTAAAAAACCCCTGAAACTAGTGCTGTAGTCAAACGTTTATCCATCCGGTAAACGACCGCCCATGCCACTAACCGTTTTCAATTCGACGGTTTCGGATAAACGGAGATTTACTGTCAGCCAGGGATTACACATTGTTTGTGTAGCTACTTGTAACATTTCAAGTTTTTCTGACTTAATTGTCATCATAAATCAACTCCAAGACTTACGATGCTGTGTCTTTACTAGTGATCTTTCTTAATGCAAAGTTCTTAAACTATGTCAGCTAACCATTGATAAGCTCACCGAAAGATTGGTCCCTCACGTCACTCGTACGTCGTGGCGTGCACGGGGGTGATGCAGCACCTCCGTACTGTATTTCAAACATGTATGCGCGCCTCTCATTGCCCCTGCACAAGCGATACACTCGGATGTAAGTAACGTAACGCGCACTTGTTTACTGGCTCGCGATCGCCCTCCAACACGAAAAAAGTACCATGAGCAGAGCTTTTGAAGCCAATTTGAAGATCGGGAATCGCCCATAGAGATAGCCTCATTAATCATTGATATGTCCTATCGGTACATGTACTTTCGATGTGCAGCAAAAGTACATACTCTTTAAATTGAGAATTAAAAATGATCGATACCTTCAGCATGTATAAAAGAATAGTTCCGCGAGAGAAAATGCTGTACTAGTCTATGGGATTTCATCTTTGCAACTTTTCACTGACAACTGAAATAAGCAACAATTTCGTAGTGCCGTTACCACAGCACTAGAAAAACGTTTGTTGACCGTTACACAATGTACGTTCGCTGGTGTCTTCAGCTATGTGTAGAAAACAAACATGAATACGGCGCAGCGAATTATTGTGCAATACAATCGCAGTGCAGTGAAAGCCAAATAGATCTATACATGAGCTCTCTCGCACGGTATTTTGTAAGTACAATTACTAAAGTTTACAACCTAAATAAATAAGTTGTTTATTTATTTTTTCTGCCGGGAAACGGTCTCAGTCGATTGATACTGGAACAGTCTCGGGGCCTGAGGCTGCCGGGATTTAATCCCGATCCCGGACTGGCTGACAGCACTACTTTCAATAGGCGGCAACTTTGGCAAAGGTGTGATGTTTTCGTTTATCCGAAAACCGTTCGGTTTTGACTCCCCGTTAAACGGAATTGAAAATAACCGTGATGTTACAGCACTACCTGAAACCAACCATAATTTGGAATGAAAAACTGTTAGTAAGACGCAAACCGCGATCTTATTATTTTGGTCTTGGAGACAATAAAATAAGAGGACTGTTTTGCTCGAATTCAAAAAGACTGTTATCTGCCTCCCTTTGCATGATACGCCAATACACACAGTACAGTCTGGTGAGCCATGTGCGCATGCGCACTCCTTACGTCTAGTCCGTGCAACCGACCCTTAAATGTTTATCAAACATTGGTTCCCATTTTTAATATTTAAGAATACTTCCTGTGGATATTATTCCTTGAAACTTTCAGACTGGTATTTTTACACTATAACCCTTATGTTTATCCCATTTTCAAGTAGCAAAACAAGTTTTTAAAAAATTATAACAATGTTAACCAATGCCTATAATGTTGAGCCATTGCAAGACAGTGGGAACGGCACTTGTCATTTAGGAAAATAATGGTTGCGACCATGAGTACCTGTGTAGGTGTGGTAAATTGGTGCAATGTAGATGCAAATGAGGGATGTAGTAACAGAGAGTAGAGGATATTCCAGACATGCCATTCTTTAAATAGGAATGATGTATGACACGTAATACTTATTCTACCCCCCCCCCCACCATTTATTTGTATAGTCATGTTGAATGATACATCCGTCATGCAATGCTGCAAGGTATTCCAAAACACTAAAGTACCTGTATCTGTTTATTCTTCCTGTTGTATCATACACATCAATCATACATAGCAGTGAATGATATTTGAAAGATTTTTTTAGTTTTAGGAAAGTATGACATTTTTTCCAGAAGACTGAACCATATAGGCTACACGTATGATGTCAGTGTAGAAGGCATATTGATGTCTGTACTTGTGTTACAAAAATTCTCTGCCTTCTTGGTTTGGACTATGCAGTAATTAGGGCTATATGAATTTTTCAAAAATCTGTTGCTAATCAATGTAGCAGTTTACTTTGCCGACAGAAGAAAAGATTGTTAATGAATGATCAAGTGCACTAAGTATATTTCTTTTAATGTCATGATATTCAATTGTAGCAGATTCAATCAGCACCAAAGTCAGGTACCCGGAAGTACCAAACTGACCCAACATATTTTACCCTTATCCCTCAATTTGCAGACAAACCGTGAAAAAAAGAGAAGAGAAATGAGAAAGTTTTGGTTTTATCTTGCTACTTTGCATGCTTTATTATCTCTGTGAACTATATATGAAAGCAAGGTTAAGCTGCAATTATCGTAATCCATTAACCTCAGATGTCTCATATGTCACACCTGGACATCTTTCCTCCCTCAGGGGGTTTTAAACAGTTAATCTTCCTGTTCTTTGTGTCAGCAGCAAGGCTTTCATGAACTATGAGATTAGTGTAGGAAGGTTTACATTTCTGTATCTTGGAAGATGTTGGAGTTTATATGGAGACGACACTTACACTGCAGGGGCCATTGTTGGACACAGCTACGTGACTTGCTTCTCTCTATCTTCTTGCATTTTCATATGGTTCATAAGTTCTAATGTCATGTTAGGTCTATTACCAGATATACATGTAGGTGAATCTTCTTGCATTTTCCTATGGTTCATAAGTTCTAATGTCATGTTAGGTCTATTACCAGATAAACATGTAGGTGAATTATACCGTAAGTCAGATGCTGTAGAACTCAGTTAGTGGGACTCAGGGAATAAGTTTACTTCTCGAATTTGATTAGCAGTTTTGGTCGATGGGAAAATACTTTAAACAAAGTTCTATTTATTCCTACGTAAAAAACCTGCTACACAAAAGTAATTTTGCGTCACAGACATATAGAAAATGCAGAGCGAATCGCGATGCGATACCAGGAAAATTATTCCCTGGGACTGCGTAGATATGTAATACGTTTACAACATTTCTTACATCTGAATTCGCTGTACATTGACTGTATTTATATCTATCCTTTTTAGAGGAAATGAAAAAAAAAAGGAGTATTTACATTGATAGCTGGAATGTAAAATCATTCAAACCCTCAACTAAATTTATTGTGTCTATCTCTCATGCTTCCATAACTTGCCGAATAGTAATGGTAATAAGCAAATGCTAATCAGAATTCCCACATCATAAGATAATGGATGAATGCTGCAAGACAACAAAGGTAATGAACTGGTTCTTTGCAGTATACCTTGCAAAGATGTCAGTGGGGAAGGTAGTTGTGGTTGCAAAGCTTGGTTTATAGTGCATCGTCACTATGAATATTCATATCTGACCAACTGACCATTCACGTTGCTGTGCTTGCTTTGGCTTCGCGCCTTGCAGCCACTGTCTATCCAAAATGGCGGCCTCCGCAAGCGTGGCTTTCCAAGCATTGTGCCAATGGTCAAGCGAGACTGATCAGGCTGGCCATGGGGAGTTGTCCACTCTGCCTCGCCTAGCCAGACAAGACAAGGCTACCCAGGGTCAGACAGACTCAACCCAGACATGATGTGTATGCCTATGTGAATGTATACATTAATGTACACCTCCATATGTATTGGATGCTAGTGCATGTGTGTGTGAAAAATGCACATACAATGCATTGTTATGTAACATTCATGCCATATAACACATTTCATGTTCCTTTTGAGCCCTCCTTCTGCACGCATTGCATGGCATAGTATATTGAGCTTCGGGAAGATAGATAGGGCTATGCAGGCAAGGGCGGACATGTCTTCTGATATCACCACCCAACGGTCAATTTCGCGCCATTCAAAACTGTGCAGTTATGCAGTGCCACGCACAATTAGGATAGTGGACACTTATGGTATCTCAGTTAGCAGTGCAATATGGGAGGACATGGCAACCTGAATTACTGAAAACTGAGGGATTGTTCATAAAACTGTAGGAAATGAATTGTCTGTAAATGAGTTTTGACTGTAACTTCATGGACAAATTTGTAGTTTTGTGACTTACACCATGGCATTTGATGTACATGTATACCTGTTGGCTGTGGCATGGAGAACTTTTGCAGATATTTTGCTCTGGTGACTACTAGGTTCATCTTACTGAACCAGCAGGTAAAGTATGCTTGAATTTATAAAATTAAACCATTTAGGGATATCTTCACCTTTTCACTTAAAGCAGGGCTTGACACTAACAGGTGCGCAGGACTCTTGGGCCTCCAAAACTCCAAAAGCTTTGTCTGAACCCCCCAAATCTAAAGAATTTACATAGCGCTCATTACAAACAGACCCTAAATTTCAATCTGGAACCCCCCCCCCCCCCCAAGAAAGGTTACTGTGAGACTGTGTTTAAAGTTTATATTCCATTATCATTGTTATCAATTTTGCAGTTCATTTTGCAGTTCATTTTGAATTATTCAATAATGTGAGCCGTTTTATATACTTTTAGAATGGATTAATTCTTGTACTCTAGAAATGGAAATTCAAGTATGCAAAGATTTTGTGGTACATATTGAGGCATGCTGGTATTTTTTATTTCTTATCTTTTTAAAATTCATTTTGTCACCTTTTCCTTATTCCACAATAATTACACATGATAACTACATGATTCCTGTTCCAAAATTGGGCAAACCCGGAGAATAGGGGACCGGAACGCGCGGGCATATTTACTTGTGTGCAAGCAAATGCAGCCCAGTGGCAGCGGCGACGGGGAGGATCTGCACAAGATTCAGCGATGAAACATTTGTGAATTTGACAACATTTCTGGCCAAAATCAAAATGATTTTCATCACATAACCAAAAATCTGAAAGCCGAGAAGACAATGTAATATATTAGAACATAATTGCCTGATTAAAGATATTTTAAAGTCATTTTGAACTCGATTATGGACTTGTCACATACCCTGACCCTTGGCTGTCTCTGTCAATCACTGCACTGTACGAATAGCATGCGCGCGCGTTCCGGTCCCCTTTTCTCCGGGTTTGCCCAAAATTGTGACCTCACTTTCTGATCTGTATAGGGGCTTTCACATATCACTCCGGGGCCCGTAAAAATCAGCCGTTTTGCCCATGTTCGTACAAATTGCTCTGTGTGAAAATAGGCAAAACGGCTGTTTTTTACTCACCGTATGGGCCCCGGAGTGATGTGTGACACAGGCTTATCTGCGTTGTTCTGTCAGCAACATATTGAATCGTGACATGTCGTACTAACTTATTAATGAAACACACCAGAATATTTCACCTCAGACATTCAATTTCAAGAAGAAAAACAAATTGCATGTAATTCTATATGCTGATAATGTTCATATCTCCAGAAGTAAAGCATTGTAGGATCTGATACACTTATCCCCCAAAAGAAACAAAAAAAAAAAAAAAAGGAAGATGATTTTTCCCTTGAATGCTGCCCTCATTTTACCACACCCTACCTTTGGTAAAGCATCTCCAACATGTACACATTTCTTACAGCAAGGCCTCTCTGCATGCATGCATGACTTAGAGCCAATAGGCGTGAGAGAAACTAGATCACCATACCCTTGCCTATATCATTGACTTATCATTGACTATACTTATGGAGATTAATTGATTGATCAACATCCTTGCTTTCAATGTGAAAGATTTCTTGTTTGATTTTGAATGATTTATATCCTTTTATTCCTTTGCTTGTTTTGTTTTGTTTGTTTCATTTTTGTTTGATTTATTTTCCTGTTGACAGAGAAGGTAAAACTCCCATTCAAAATTAATAATGGTTGAATTGAGATGGTTTGTCCATTTTTATCATTTATTGTTATCATTTTTTTTGTGATCACCTTACATAAAATATTTTGGAAGAATTCAGTTGGGACATCCTCCTTTTTCTGTCACTAACCTCATATTCTTATTTCTTTATTTCCTCATTTCCTTCCTTATTTTCATGTATTTTACTATCTCTTTTTCTCTTTAAGCCTTTTTATTTCACCATTTGTGATGCAAACAGCATTATGTTTACTTGCATTCATATTTAAGTGCTATAAGTGAAAAATAAATATGGATGGCAGTAAATGATTTTTATTTGTGAGATGTAGGTTTAAAGCCCCATTTCCTCCTATCTTTCACTTTTCACAAGATCTTAAATATTATTGTAAAATAGGTGGAATAATGCTAGATTAATTTGCACTTATTATTATACCAGTATAACAATAAAATATTTTATCCACTGACATCTTTGAGTGTAGCTCAGTTCGGTTTTACAAACTTCAGAACTTTGTTTCAATGAATTGTTACATTTTTATCACTTTCAGATATTCACAGATACTTTAACCTAGAATTAGGCTATAATTGGGTTAATATGACACCTACAACATTCATTTGCCTTCAGTGTGTATGGTCATGATCTGTGTTCTGATTTTTTTCGACCAGTTGTTTTTATTTCTTACTTGTGAGTCATGGGAAAATCCAGGTTGGAGTTGATGAGTAATTGATTGAAGAGAGCTTTTTGTTCCCTTTTTTTTTATTTCTGGCTCTGTTCATTTCCTTGTGCCTTTTCTCTAAGCAAACAAGCCTTTAAACCCAGTTTGAAATGAGGTCTTGTCTTGTAATATGTGACAACCCCCCCCCCCCCCCCCACTCTTGTTACCAATCTAGACTTGCTTGATGTGTATCTGTAGGCCTACTATGGAGATGCAATTGAGAAAGGTTGTTAGTAACCTGCTCACCACCCTTATTCTACCCCATTGTGTCTAGTGTTGGATAAGCCTCCTCATTTTCAAACAACATGAATGTGCCTCAGCTAGGACATCTCTCCAGACCGATTATTGACTGTGTCTGGTTCCTGAAGGACATGGAGTTTTTATCCTCATTTGCATGATAATAAGTAATACATAATCTGGTGGGTTGTATAATTGGTTGGCACTCCAGGCAACAGCACCTTGGAGAGAGAGAGGGGGTAGTGTTGCATGTTATGCATCATAGATGTTTCTTCAACAAGGAAGGTGATTGATTATTTGATGTTCAGTGTAAATTACTGAAATTTCAGTGGAAAGTTCAGAGGGGGATTGCATTGCTTAAAGTTGATTTGCAGTCGACAGTTTTTGTGATAACTGAAAATATATTTTCATTGAAGCCTATGTACAGTAGATAAAGGTTTAGAGTGTAGCTTGTTTCTTGCCTGTTATGTGTAGGTGTCAAAGCTTTTTTTTCATGAGAGATATTCAACTGGTAATCCGATACCAAGTGAAGTCAGAATATAAATTAATTTTATGAGATGCCATAGGAATGCTTTTCTTTTCATGGGAGATATTCAACTGGTAGTCTGATACCAAGTGAAGTCAGAGTAGAAGTTGATTTTATGAGATGCCCAAGGAATGATTTTAAATTTCATTCCAGTGGTAGATATTGGAACCCAGCTCAAAAAACACAGGAAGAAATCAAAACTTTAAAGTATTAATTTTAACAAGGAATAACTTTATGTGAAATTGTAAAATATGTTTTTAAAAATTCAATCACTGTATCATCTTCTTTGAACTTTCATGATTTTGAATACACTTCTGGTCACCTTTTCATTTTTTTTTTGTTTTTGTTTTTGTTTTTGTTTTGGTAAGGGCTTTTCATTGAATTTACTGTTAAACAGGAACTTCCCAACAACTATGTGCCCCTATTGATAGCCTTCAGTATGTTCCAAAGAACATTGTTACTGAGCCTCTGTTAGACAAAGGGAATGGATTGGCTTTTATGGGCTTAGCCAGTCTGATTTCAATGGACACCCAGCCTACCTCTCCCAACCCATTCAAACCCAATGAATGTGTTGGGAGAGGTTGTTTCTAGGCAAAACTCATTTGCATATAACTGATGGCTGTGTTTGCTCTGGTCAGTCTTTGAAAGCTGTCTGGTCAAGCTGACTCTTAAAGGCATTGGCTAACTTTGTGAGCAGCTGATTTAAAAAATTCTCAAACTAAGATGAAACATGTGTATGAGTACTTGTATTTATACTCAAAAACCCTGAAACCAACCATAATTTGGAAGGAAAAGCTGTAAGTTAGACGCAAACCGCGATTTTATTCGCTTTCGTCTCGAGAGACACTGAACTAAGAGGACCGTTTGCGCGAATTCAAAAATACCGTTACTTGCCTTCCGCCGCGTGATACGTCAACACACACAGTGCGGTCCGTTGAGTCATGTGCGCATGCGCACTCCTTACGTTGGGTCTATGCAACCGACCCTTGTATATTTTTCAAACATTGGTTCACATTTCTAATATTTAAAAATACTTTCCGTCGATATTATGCTCTGAAACTTTCACACTGGTATTTTTACACTATAACCCTAATGTTTATCCCATTTTTAAGTAACAAAATGAGATTTTTTTAAAATCATAACAATGTTAGCCAATGCCTTTAACCTGCTTTGCATATAACTGTACCCTATCATCTCAAGCTTTGGACAGTGAAGGAAGTGACTGTCCTATTTGTGAAGTATGCATAGGATCACGACCTACTGTGTACTAACCGCTGTGCACTAAATTAGAAATGAAAGTGAAATGTCCAAATAGGGACTGAATTGAAATTGCCGTACTTACAGTATCTGTTTGGATTTCACAATGGCTTTTTTTTTTTTCTTTTCTTTTCTTTTTTTTTTGTTAATGAAAGAAGTACAATATTTTGTTTGTGTTTACTTACATTGATCCCTGATTCAGCTACATTGATGATGAGAAATGGAGATTCCTTTGAAGACATTGTAATTGATTTTCTAAATTGCCTTTTACAATTTGATTAATTTTTCATTCCTCCATTTCTATTTGCAAGAGCTCAAATTGCTTTAAAATTAGGATTATCACGTTAACTATTTCCTTTGTATTTAAAACTGTCCTGGACTCCTGGGCTTCCTAAATAGATCTCTTTTCCTGTGTTATACTTGACTTTTCTGGTAGTTTGTTTTGTTATGGTTTTGTTTAATTTTTTGTTTCGTTTTGTTTTGTTGCCTCTAAAACTGAATGTCTAACATGTATCTATTGCCTGACTTTGTGAAAAGACACTGGCTTTCATATGGGTGAGGAGAATGGATGTGATGGTGAGCTTGAGAAGGTTCTGTACTAAAACTGGCTGGTGAAGTTAACCTGATGAGTATTGTATTTTTGGGTGGGGATATCCTAATAATATGACTGTAGCCACCATGTTAAATCACCTCACCCCTTCCTCTCTTCTCTCTGAACACCTCCAAAAAGAAAAGGATAACTTGCCCTTGCAATTTTTTGTAGGTCTTCAAAAAGTATTCATCAGGTTTCTTTGCTTTTATAGGTGATCAGTAAGATACTGGCTCTGTAATGCTCTGATTTTCTTCTTCCTCAAGTTGCACATTACACAGATGAAAGGCAAAAAAATAAATATATTACATCTTGGGTTAGTGATGTAAAAGATAGCTTGAACTTGCCCTAAAATATAGGTCTACTGAACTGTCTGGTACTTAGACTAGTCATTGAAGTTGACCTGATGAGGACAAGTGTGTTTGGGCTGGGGGAATAATTTGATTCCCCTGCTCTAGATGAGATGACCCAAGACCACCACGTGGGAACCCCTTCAGCCATGTCCACTATTTGATAGGGACACAGAGGTCGAATAAAGGCCTATGTGTGTGTGGAGGGTGGAAGTGCAACCATATACATGTAGATATACATGTTGTAAAGCTCCTGGGTTGTAGAGATAATTTTGCCATGTCATTCAGTGATTATTTTCATCTTGGTGGATCACAAAGACTCCTGGTGAATCTTGACAATTTAGTTTTTAAAGGTGGTATGATGGTGTTGTACTTGTAGAAGAAGTAAAAAAATACATCTGAATTTGTCTGATTCTGTTAGGTGCAAATTTTTTTTTTACTTTTAGGTTATACTTTCAAACCATACGTTTGATTAGATAAATCATTCATGTTTTGAAGTCTATTTTATGTGATCTAAATGTACTTCTAATTTTGATTCAATCAAAACTTACAATTGGCCTGGATAGGAGATCATTATTAATGTAGTTTTGCACATGTGATAACTGACAAAAAAGTTTTTTTCCTTTATAAAATTCTAAAGGCATTTAGGCTTTTTAATGATAAAAGTTATGTTCATTACACAATCCTATCCTGGTGATAACATTAGTATTCATAGATATTCAAGTTCAATGCCTTCAGATTCTGAGTCATTTTTATTCACCCTTCAAATTCAAAGAATGATTACCCCATTAGCACGGCATGGCCGAAGTGAACAAAGAGAATTGTGGCTACCCTACTTCACAATATTTCATCAGGTCACAAACAGTGTCATCAGAACCTGTTTATAATATTCTCAGCCTGCTGCAGTAGTGGCTTGCACAGTAGGTCACTGACAGGCATTTCTCAGAAATCAGAGCTCAAACTCTGAGATGGTTTCTCTGTAGACCAGCTTATGGCATTTACTGCAACCACACAATGATGTCATCAGCCTCAAGCTCTCTATGCTGTTATGCAGAACAAGTGTTTGATGCAGGGGTGAGGTGGCATACAATCAATAACGGGTTAGAAACGTGAGTTTCTTTGTAGAAGGGGGTATGGTAATGAAAGTGTAAAATGGTTGCTATGAAATTTGTCACTGGTTTCATGTAGTTACGCACATGCATAGTTATTCAGGAGATTCATCGATTTGCAGAATCAGCAACAAACTTATATAATTCATTATGTAAGTATATGATAATTACCATAATAATTCATAATGTTAACCCCAAAATCAATGTTTGTATCTTTCATTGTTTTCTGAAAGCAAGAAGGGTTTTGTTTTTCACTCTTCTCAAAATGGTTTCAAAATGGTAATCTCAGCAAATAACATCTTGTTCATGAACACAACGCTTTGTGTTCATGAAAAAGCAAACGTGTCACCAATAAATGTGTAACCTTATCATACCTCGTGCAGTTAGATTTCATATCTTGCACTGTCTTGAAATTTTCAGCGAATATCATGACATGTATCGATGTGACTTGAAACAACCTTTATCGTGACATCAAATTTTTATTCTTGCTTTTAAAGGCAGATTTAGTTCATTAAAGTAACCTTTTATATCTAGTGATGTTGAAAATGTTTGATGTGAAGTCCTGTTTGAGAGAATGGATCAATGACATGAATGAGAGAACTAGTATTAAGGCTTAAAATACGTCGAATGCAAGAAGTTGTGTGATCACTTAGACATGGTTGAAAGGGTTCTTTTCAAAATAATATTAGAGAATTCTTTTGGAGCAGACATGCATAGGTTTCTTTGTCTGATTTGGTTTGAAGAGGCTGGGGGGGGGGGGGTAAGAAATGAGTTGATTCAAAGTGAAGTTAATTTATTTTCTTGTCTGTGTCACTGTATATGCAACATTTCAACCTTAAATTCTCTGTAGAATTGTGGCTTAGACTTGGCATAGAATAAAAGTGATTTGCATCCATGTAGGGGGATAAATCCAAACAAGAACTCTTACCAAGGGGTGAAAAGTTTAGAGAGATTTACGCAACCTGCTTTCTGCTGCTTTCGTTTTAGTTATCAAGCTCTGTGGGAGCTGCGGTTTAGACAATCATTCTAAGAAAAGATTTGCGATTAAATTCCTAAATCACCCCTAAACGTCTGCAAATACCATGATGTGCTTTGACCTGTAAGCTTGGAAAAAGAGAAAGATGTGGCAAAGACGTTATAGTCCTAACCACATTCTAGGTCTGGAAAACATGTCTAGAATTTAGGCATGAACTCATGTTAATTTCCTTTTTTCTAAAAAAAAAAGAAAGATTGCTTTTGTGTCTGAGATAACGTACAGATTTTACTGACTTATGGATAATTATGAAAAAATTCTGAACACAGGCTTACATGTAAGCCTCTTTATTCAGTTCCGGGTTCTGCCATCATTTTAAGATGGCTGGATCATGACTGGGTGGGTCAGCATTGAATTTGTACTTGACAGGTTCATTTCTTCGGTACTTGTCTCTAGACCGTTTTCATAGCTGTTGACACTTGGTGGCATGGTGCATTAAAATTTTGCACTTTTACTCTGGCACAAAGAGAACATTGATGATGCATCTATTTCTCAGAAGCTAAATCCTTCTGTAATGCACTGATACAGTCATACAGATATATGCACTGATGGGCTAGAACTAGTTCAAATATTGTATCATAGAGCACTTTGGAATTAGAGAAATGGGATATGATTGCAGAGTAGTCCTCTCAGGGTAGATTGCTAGTGAAATGTTCTTGTATGGTGGCATATTACTTGGCATAAAAACTCTTGTACCCTAACTTATTTGAAGGCTTTGCAAATTTGCTACTCATCTCCAAGATTGATCATTTTTAAACGTAATTAGAGGACATACATTTGACATGGTTTTTCTGATAAAAAGTGTAATATCAGCTGGGGGAACCTTTAGACTAAATAAAGTTGATTGTTATCAAAATATTATGGCTTTATTGCTGCATTGTACCATCACTAAGGACATCATGATAGTACATCAGTGCAGTATTTAATCTATACAATCATCTTTTATAATTAGCATTTGTGTACATAAAGGGCATGGCAAACAAAGCAGTGAGAAGTGGGGAGATGGAGGACTTGTCACTTTTTTTATGAATAAATTGTTTTTTACTTATGGTAAATCAGTTGTATGATGGTGAGTTTTTAGGTTCGGCCTGAGGAATTGAGTTGGAGAATATTTAACTCATTGCTCACTGGAACTGGGTGACCGAAGTCCATAGGAAATAGAGAATTCATTATTCAACTGGTTGATATATGACCATCAGCACTGATGCTGATGGTCATGCATCCTACAAAATAGAGATAGCATGAGACACAATCATACCTCCTTTGAATATATTGATTTTTGTTTGAGATGAATGAAAGGTATTCAGTGACCTGGCCCATTTTTATAAGAAATTCTTGTTCCTAGTAGACAATTGATGACATAAAGAGCAATTTCATCTCTTATAAGCTTCCATTTCAGAGAAAAGCCCCAACCTGTTTAGGAGATAAAAATCTGGAAACAGGAACTTAAGGACCATCCTTTGTTTGCCCAGTGGCCAGTTAGGGTCATCAAGAGTTCCAGACCTATTGTCCAAGCTCAGACCACTTGTGTGAATTATGACATCATCTTTTACCTGATGGTTATGGGTACACGTGTAACATGCATGTAGTCTGTTATTTTAAACTCTATTCCATCTTAATTGCATTAGGGTATTCATGCAAAGGAAGAGTAATCCACCCCATAAGCATTTAGTGGTACCACATGTCTAAAAAAATCTATGGTCCTCTACAGAGTATGTTTTATTAGGATAATTTCAAATTTTGCCCTCAGTGCCCTTTGGGTTTACCCTTTGGGTATACCTTAAAACAAAAAAGTTGATAATGGCTGTAATTGCAGCGAGAAAGACGTGTGAACTATGCAACTTTCATTTTTAGTACCGTTTTTTTTTTTTTTTTTTTTTAAACTTAAACTGTGATGAACCTTTATGGACCTTCAAATTCATGAAAGTTTTTTGTTGTACAGCAGTATGTTTTTTTTACCAATAATCTGGTACTTGCAACCTATGCTTAATACCATGTCCCTGTTATATATTTGTCATTTACCCTCTTCTGTTATGTATATATTTCCCCCTCTACTGGGTGTGGTTTTATCAGGAGTTACTGTTACAGTCTGGAATTGGTTGCAGACATAAAAGGGATGAAAAAGCAAGAATGTAGACAATGAAAAACAAAGTCTGTCTGGGAAGACTAAGGTGAGAAGAAATATTTGTCATGTTTGTGTGTCTGAAGAAAGGCTTTAGAGACCACTCAAGACAATGAGAAAAAGGAATTTCATTGCAAGGAAAGAATCTTCAGATGATCAAGAAGGATTGTATGAATAGGCATAGCTCCATTGAATTGACTTTTAAAAAAATTCAATTGGCTGAGATATCTTGAGAAATATCTTTGGACACATTTGGTATCCTAATGAAGAAATGAACAGCTAGCAAGCATTCATATGGAAGGCTGAAAATTTGTTGATTTGTTCTCAAGACCCTCTTTGCATTGTAGGCCTCTATTGGAGAGTATCGAATTGAATGAGTAGGCACACACACTTTTTTCAGAACGAGCTCTATGACGTCAAGTGGTGGTTTCATGAAGCCATGTTATGGAACAGTCAGATTCTCGCACAACTACCTTGTACTGTACTGAAGGTGGAAATACATGTGGTACATGTCTTACCTGTGCTATGGCTAATCCAGTGGATATGTTTAGCATTGTATGACAGTCATTCCACCAAGGAGAATTAGCATTATTTAGTCCAGATACTGAGTAAGTAAGTATCATTTTATTCTCTCTGAATGCCTTTTGAATCTGCATGTTTCAATATGATTGCCTGTGCGAGACACTGATATGTTTTGTAAGGACAACCATGAGTATGATATTCAAGTATTTTACAGTTTTCATTTGTAACCATATAAATGTGAATGATGCAAACCAAAATTGTAAGCCACTATAAGTTGACATCATCTGCAAATGCTTTCAGTTCAAGAAACCTTCTCTAAATAGGTTTGCTGCATTTGTATTGCCATCGATGTCTGGGTGAAAAGGGCATTATTTAATGCCAATGATGATAAATCATATTGTAGTGAGCCACCTGCCTCACATTTTCCAGCTATTCCTGTTCCTTGGAGGATGAAAATCTCTTCAAATTAATTCTTTTCAATTTCCCTCTTTCTGTCATTCCTTAGTCTTCTTTGGTTGATGAGGCACAATATTTTCTATGATTTTGTGCAGTTTCTCAGTCTCCTTTGATGAACTATCCTGTAGAGTTGAGGAGTATCAACTAAAGATTTGATTAATTCATGAATACATGCAAATGTGTTTTGTGGTGATCTTCAAAAGAAACAGGCCTGTTTCTTTAAACCATCATTAGTTCTTGGAGAACCCGCAGAAACACATGTTATAGAATTAACCTGCTTTTCAGTGGATGTCCACAAACTTAAACTTATGGCTACTAAACATGAGAGATTCATGTCTTGGGCAGTAATGATTTGGCAGTATAGACCCTTCCATGCTCCAATTCAAATTGAATCATTTTCAATTTCATTTACTCATGCTGTCGGAAACCCCTGCCATTTCTTGGAAAGGAGAAAGGCGTTTTCATAGAGCTAATTTCCTGTAGGATTGAAATATTCATTGTTGAACAGGATCTCTTTTTTTTTCGGTGAGTTTCCTCATAGATCTGGCTGTTCATTCTGCTAATTTCCTCCTTTTATGACTTGCAGCATGCATATGGTATGTATCCTCAGTGTAGTGCAGGCCATATTCCTGCTGCAGTACTGTACACGTAAGTGCATGTGCCAGGGAATGATGTACAGCAAGCCTACGAGAGAAAAGAGCATATAGAAAGGTTACCCGTCCTCTTAACTACTGCAGGCATTGTGAGGTAGTTAAAGCATGGGGAGGAGAAGCTTGTCAGTTCTTAGTCTACATGCACCACTGGATTCCATATTTTCAATCGTAGAGATGGGAACATATCACCCTTGGCTTTCCTCGCTCACCTCTCGCGTACCCCCTCCATCCCATTGAATGGCGTGACGTTTGGAGGATAGTACAGGCCAACGCTGACCAAAGGTTTGTTGGCAGAGGCCCAACTTCTCTGCTGCTAGCCATTTGGAGGCACAAGGGGGCTGATGGATTGACATTGAACGTTGAGTGGTGAGCGTTTCATGGAAGGACTAAACCTTTACCTTGGTTTAAATCGAACTTGACTTTCTGGATTGGTGTGATATTGTGATTGGTTTATCCTCGATCATTCTGGCAGAGATGCTACATTGGTATGTGTTCTGGTAGAATTATTTGTATAATTTGTATAGCAATTATATTATTGGAGTATGTGTTTCAGGTTTTTAGAGGGTCAGTGTCAACTACAGAAGGAGTACTTGTCATTCACAGTGTGCATAGTACGTTACACATTTGCTTTGCATTTGCTCTTCTCTACGCTGAATAGCCTGTTCCGGTCATGCTGTTCCGGACATGCGTTAGCCTGTGTACATCTGCATATGCTTGTACAGGTTTTCTCCTGCAGGGAGTGTTGATTCATTTACAACGATTGATTGTGATAATCTCACTTGTGAATTTGCAAACTAGCTAGTAATAAAAAGGAAATAAATCAAAATTCTATCACCTCGAAGAGAAATTAGAGAAATTAATATCTCTTTGCTGATATAATTTTTACATTTATGCCTGTACATGTGTGTGTGATGGTCATGCAGTTGATGCATGATCACATCTGCACACAGTGTGAGTGTGTGGGTACAGCGTAGAATATAGTGTGATCAAGGATTTTCATGCAAAAGCATTACTACAGTGTATTTCTTAATTCCTACATGTATCTCATTACTTTTTAAATCTACTTTTTGACATTTCCTTTCTTCTTCTATGTCTCCTTTCACCCTTCCCTTTTCTCTCTCTCTCTCTCTCTCTCTCTCTCTCTCTCTCTTTTGCAATTTGTGTTTATCCCTCTTTCATATCCTTTTTTCTCCTTTTTCTCCTTTTTTCTCCTTTTTCTTTCCCTATAATTCTTCATTTATTTCTTTCATCTCCTTTTTGGGGGGAGGGTGGGGGGGGGGATCATGTGCTTCTGGAACATTTATTTTACTGTCTTTCTTTCTCTCTCTCTCTCTCTCTTTCTCCCTGCCCCCTTCTCTCCCTTTTTTCTCCCCTCCCCCTCCATTTCTCTCCCTGTCTGCCTCTCTCACTACATAGTTTCCGATCTTTCCTTCTTTCTTTCTTTCTTTTGCTTTTTTTGTTCTTCTACACATAAAGCCTCAGTGAAAAAATGCTTGGAAGTTATATCGGTATTTATTCACATGCTCAGCGTCCGATTTTATCCCAGATATAAGCAGTGAGACCATAGAAAAATATGAATAAGTTTCCTGTTTGTTTAGTTCAGCAAACAGAAAATGATTGCCTCTGCACACATGAGTGATATTGGGTGTAATTTGGGGGCAGTTAAGGGTGTAAGATATTACAGCTAGTCTTTTTTCTTCCTCTCAAATGATTTAACACACAAGCCAAGTTGAACCTTTCAACTAATTGTGAACTGTTTAGGCTATATCTCTGGTTATGCATAAATCTGTCCCCCACAGTTCAAGTGATAAAACGGTCCAGCAAATTATGCTCATTCAGTAAAAATACTTGATCCCAGACTAATGTAGTGTATATTTGTTGTAATCACTTAACTAGAGCCTGGAGTGTTCCTTCATGTATCTTAGTTCCTAAGATTACCCTGAATTTCACCCCCTAGGCAGAATTGGTAAATGACATAAGTACACAGGAAATTTCTTTTTTCCTTGGCAACTGAATAAATATTTGACCTGTAACTGTTATTTCAGCTATGGCAAGGGAGGGGTTTGTGGCAAACCCTCCAAAAAAAAACTCCATTCTGTTATGACATACTGTACATACTCTCTTAGATACATTTTGTACTTTATCATGTTTTGATCCCTGTACGTCTAAGTACACAATATAGCTTTAACGGTGTAAACTATCTGCATATTTCTTTGTAGTGATACATCATGCTGTGACCTTTAGGCAGAATACTACATGCATTTATAAATTGTAGATCTGTTCCTTTGTGTTACTCACTCCTTTGTCCACTTGACACGGCTTGAGATCTCATGCAACTAGAATTTCATTTAATTGTGATCGATGGACATACCAGCAGGAATTATGCGGACCTTTCAGTGGCACAGATTAAGGATCAACATTTTCCTTTAAATGGCTGGTGTTCAGTGATTTGATATTTTAACAAAAATAGATACTGTGTATAGGCCTACAGTAGGAACAACCAACTTTTATTTAATTCCTTTGAATAGATTATGTATTTTCCGGTAATGAATTTTATATATATGGAAGAGTAATTCATATGATTTCTAATGGTAAGTAAGGTTTCTAGAGTCATGCATCATTGAACCCATTGTTTTCAAAATTTTGTGCAGAATAGGGGGGGGGGGGGGTGTTTCACAAAGACTAAGATTGACTCAAATTGCTCTTAACTATGGCAGGCAATTCATGCCACTGTCTGCTTTCACTCAAGGGATGCACAATCATGGTCACAAATTGAAAGAATTTCTTTTTTTTTCTTCATCTATGAACTATAAAAAATTATCAATTCTGCAGATTTGTGATCATGATTTGCAAATCCTTTGAGAGATCCGGGATGAAAGAAAACAGTGGCATGAATGACCAGCCATAGTTAAGTGTGATTTTAGTCAGTCTTAGTCTTTGTGAAAACCCCCCCCCCCCCCTCCAGATGGTTCACTTTCCCCATGAAACATAATGGGCAGGGTTTGAGTTGAATGGCTTTGACAACTGTCTTGGTAGCTCTTTGTAGCTAATCATTCCAACAACAACAAAAAAATCATGCTTACTGAATTTATGCCTTAAAGAGTCTTATGAACTTTACAAAAGTGAAACAAGGTGTCTGTCATAATATCTTGATCAAGAAAAAGTTCAGATCTTCCGAAGCACAGCGGGTATGTTCATTTATGGAGTGCTTGAGGTATCTTTCCTTAATCTTCAATAAAAAACCAGACATTTGTACAAAAATATCAGCAAAGTCAAATCTTCTTTACTTCCAACTGAAAAAAAAAAGGTCATGCCCTTCTCTCAGTGCATGTATGGTATACTGGTAAAGATTTCTGCTGGAATAACTTCAAACGTTACCTCCCCTAATCCATCGAACATCAGTGGAAAGTCTTATTTGTGAACTTGAAATGAGTTTAATGACTCTTTGCATTCATGCTCTTCAAATCATGCTCACCGCGCAGTACTCGATTGAACTCCCCAGGCTTGAAGCATATGGGGAAATGTCAAAGAGATAAAATGTCATTATATGCCGATCTTTCATACTTATCAACATGGATACATGCACCATGCGTGCGTCATTATCTCCAAACCCCTCCTTTTGAGTTAAATCTAGGATTCATGAAATTTCTCTTCATGCCAATTAAAATGTCTTTGCTCTAAATTCCGGGTATGTATTATGTACGTGAGTGCCAGGTGTCAGTGAAGTTCAGAAAGTCATTGCCCTTGAATAGAAACATGATGTCAACGATCCTCTGTGAATTTTGCTCTTCACCAGCAAGCGGTTCCATTGTCCCATTGTGCTCATGTCTCGCTTGGGTATGTGTGCACGAGAGTTCAACGGAGTTGGTTTCACTTACGTTCTGGCATATGCTATGTCAACGGCCTGTAGGCTCCATTTCGCCATCATGCGCCTCTCGGCCATGTTTTTGTGTGTAAGATCTAGGTTAATAAGGGTTGGAAACCGTTTGGATGCTGATCCCGGAACCATTCATTTCTTCCTCTGACTTTCCATGCTTAATCAACCGGAAATTGGAATTGGAAGATCCTGTATTTCTACTTAAGTATACTTAAGTAAGGGTATAAGTTCATGAGAGAACTTTCATTTGTATTACTGCAAGCTAGATGTACGGAGATTGTAGTATATCATGTAGGCTTTACTACAATTTGATAGTAAAAACTCTCAAGGAAGAAGGAAGCGTTGAAGGGTGTCACTAGGAGAGAGTGGAGAAGAGTGGAGAGGACATGCTGGGACAATGACACTTTCAGAAATGCATTAGAAATGAAAGCCCAAGGACAGTTACAGTGAGAAATATTTTAAAACATTGGCAATAACAATATCTGAAAGACAATAACAACAAAGAGTACTCTGCAGACAAAATTAATGACTTGGGAGTGATATGTTATGCTCACGACGGCCATATTTTGTGGCATAATTATTTACAAAGGAAAAGAGGAATTTGGATTTTTTTCTTCCATTTTTTGTTTGTTTTTTGTTGTTGAACATCTTGTGAGGTAATTACCTGAATACCCAGTGAAAGAAAAAAAATCGAATTTTCCCATGGAAAAGTTATAAGGTCTTAGAGGCCAACTTGGTCTTGAATATACTTTGTAATAATGCTGTGAGTTTGACCCCAAAAAATCCCATTCAGGCAAAAAGTTTTGTACCCCAGTTTTTTCCAACCAACTGCTCTATAAAGAAGTTTTATTGTCAGTGGCATGAAATCTGGCATCTGTTTACACACACAAGCTTCTCAGTATTGGGGTCAAGTTCGCTGAAGAATTATCTTGGCAAGAACTCAAAACCAAAAGAGAGCAACCTACTTTTGTGATTAATGAGTCATTAATAAAAGTTGAGATAGTAATTTCTGTGGGGTTTTTTTAATTACAAAATGAGAGCAAAAGAGGGAGAGAGAGATAAAGTGAAAGAGAAAGAAAGTGCAGTGGTTTATTCTTTTCTCACTTGGTATGGTTAGAGCCTCCTGTGAATAAAACCTTGACCCATAGAGTTTATACACACACAATTGTGCTTTCGTGTGCAGCAGTTTAGCCCTTCTTTTCTCTACCCTCCAGTTTGCGTCATCATCTGCGTGACCTGAAGTTCACCTGAATGAGGTCAGATCTAATTGTTAGGGAGAAAGGCGGCATGAGTTGGGTTGACACTGGATTGGAGCGGTTCCACGTGTGTAGCTGTGATGGCAGAGGCCATTTTGCTGGGACTGGTGTACAGATAAAACCTGCATTCATGGAAAGGCTGTACCTGTGCCATGCTGCTGCTGTGTACTATGGTTTCATCGCTTTAAGAATATGTTGAAAGTACAATGTGAGGTGAAGGTGGTAATAGAAATGAATTAAATACTCTCAATTTCTCCTGTTTATATCAAGATTTGGTTTTCATATTAATTTTCATATGGACGTACTATGCATGGCAACAGCAAACATGTATTTTCAAAGATGCATTACAGTACTACACCAAACCTTAAGTAATGTTTTTATATGCAGATATGCAGATAAGCCCGTATGCATTTTTTTAATTTATAGATCCATTGAGCATGATTCAATATCAGCATATCGCAAATTTTCCATAGACGCTAGCCTGAGGTCTCTCGGGCTTAGTGTTCACTGAATTAAAGAGATTAAAAGAATCAGGCTTACTCTTAGTATAATTATCTTAACTGATTTTCTCTGTGATGTCTAAGCTATTGTAACAAGGGAATCGCATTTGTACCAAGTTAACCAACTAGTGAAAGAAACAATTTCTTGAAAGGTAATATTTAAAATTATTTTATTTGACAGTCTGTATAGGAGAGCAGTGGATGTACAATGTGGGAAGTAGTATTCATCTTCATGCATAGACCTATGTGTGCCATCGAAAGGTTGTTTCCCTCGAAGCACATTATGGCACGCATGCATATACTCCATCTACAGGAGGTAGATCATGTTTCATGAGCCATGCAACCCTAGCATAAAAAACATGAGTCCAGCCTATGTGGCTTTACATAGTACTTGGCCTTGTCCTGTCTTATATAAGGCTCTGCAGTCCATTCAGCAGTTGGTCAGGTGATTGACAGGAGAAGAAACAAACACCTTGGCTAGCAGGGACCACAATTGTGGTCAGCAATCGAAGAAGAAGAAATTCATTTATATTTATAGACATTTCTTAAAGACAATGGCCCATCCACAATCAATCTGCATACTCACCTTGGTAGATTTACTGAACCAAGATGTCTGAGAAGTTTCTTTTGTTCTTGGTGTTGAGTTGATGACAGGTCTAAAGACTATGGTTTCTACAAATAGATATTGCCAAGGGCAAGTGAATTTATTGATCAGCTAGGCCAGCATGTAGAACAAACTAACTTTCCTTGGTGAGCAACTGAAACCTTTTCTTCATTATGGTGTGAACAAATAAAGCATAGGGTTTTGCAGATCTGTGTGTTTGACTAGTGTTGGTGAGCTTCTGACCTGAGGTATTCCATCAGATTAGTCAAATCAACATATGTCACTTGTGATCATTTCTGATCGTCTCAACTTTGTCAAACTTCCAGGATCAGGGCTAATCTATCCGTTGCTTGCAGGCCAGGTTTATAGTTAGGGTTAGGGTTACTGGTAGGTATTGGATCCATGACTGGCACTATGGATGCGATTTGTATGAGAGATTTAATCATGGAGAAAGTGGCTCAGCAGCATATGTCATTAACTTTCAGTTTATATTGCTCAAATTTTGTAGCAGTGACACCCTCCTCACTAGCAGTTTAAAAATGCAATCATGTGAAACATTGCAGCTCTAGAGCATTTCTCAGCATGGATTGCAATTGAGTGTTCTTTAACATGCTTTTTTTTTTCTTATCTTTTGGTACAGGACTGAATGTGATCAGCAAG